>JAAGEH010000076.1:7818026-7956914 GCA_011751065.1 Lasiurus cinereus
GTAAGTTCATTGTAAAGATAAGTAAAACTGAGACTTAGATAAGTTAAGTGACCTATGGATTTTGAAAACGATACTTCCTCTTTATACGTAGGTGTTTAGATTCACTCATTTATAAAATTGTGTAATGGTCATTACCAAGGCTTTTAGAATGCAGTCTCTCAATTGCTGTGGACATGACCAAAAAACATTTTCCCACTAGGTTTTGTTTCTGCTATGTTGGCAGTGTTCAGCTTATTTGGGCCATTTTATTAACCATTACTTATCTACATTGCCTAGATCAGCACTGTTCACTATAAATATAACGTAAGCTATTTATGATTTGGTAATTGCCATTAGTAATCAGTGAGATTTTTTATAAGAACTGTCTTAGATCTCTAGAGCCTTAATGTGCTTTTGTCGAACTAATCTTTCTGGGTTGCTAGTGACCATATAGTTTGTGAATAATGATTATTTCTATTCCTATAAAAAAATGTGTAACTGTGTAACATTATTGAAGGATCATGACATTATGATAGTGATTTATTTTATCTTATAAGATGTTTAAATAATTGCATTTCATTTAAAGTTGACCAAAAATTATACAATTATGATCCGAAATATGGTTTAAAATAGTACATATATCTACTAATATATATATATATATCTAGTAGAAAATATAATATACTATGTTTCATTAAATATGAGATGGTATCGGAAGTATGATGAATCATAATTTTATATACCACTAAGAAATAAAATATTCTGCTAATTAAATTATGACTTGTAACCAATTATAAGACATTAAAATGTTAGAAAATATATATCTTATAATGGTTTAGGGTAGTGAAATTATACATGGTTTAAATTCTCTTTCTTATAACATATTTATGCTTCCACATTTTTTAGAAGTTGACATATATTACTTTTATTATCAAAAATTTAAATTTTTAATAGAACATTTCCACAACCAGAAATATAGATATGTAATATAGAGAGTAGACATCAATGATTCATACTATTCTGACATTTTGAATTAAATCCAGTAACAACCTTGTGATTGACATGTGTGAGAGTAAATTCCCTAAAACATA
Organism: Lasiurus cinereus; assembly: GCA_011751065.1. Taxonomy (NCBI): domain Eukaryota; kingdom Metazoa; phylum Chordata; class Mammalia; order Chiroptera; family Vespertilionidae; genus Lasiurus; species Lasiurus cinereus. The sequence goes on from JAAGEH010000076.1 coordinate 7,819,097, forward strand.
CCGCTTTCACACAGTTTAAAAGGGAAAAGGGTTTCCTGAGAAATATGGTAAAGGCATATTTCTTTTAATTCCTACCTCTGCTCCATGCCAGATACTTAATGAACATAAAACTTTCATTTGAAAATGTAAACTCATACTTGTATTGAAAGTTGAAAGTGATTAAAATCCCCAAACATAGTTCATGAATTGTAACCATCCATCAAAGATAGTGAGAATTAGATCAAATGGATGAGAGACACTGAAAACCAATGAATGCCCCTGTGAGTCTAGATTCTTCTCAATATAAATTAGGTTCGTAATGGGTTCATTTAATGATTTTCTTTTTAAATCGAAACAATAGGGAGTGAGGGTGTGGATGACCATGAGAAAAGTGAAGAACATGATTGTTGGGCATGTCCTGCTGACTAAAGATTCACTCAGTCTTCAAATAAGATACATTTATGATAAGATGCTTGCTTGCAAGCCCCATAGACCTGCCTGGGTGAACTTCTGCAAAAAGATCTCCCTAGGACAAAAGACAGCACAGATTCAGTGAGAAAACATTCATAGATGACAAACCAGTTGACACAGGTCACACACCTGCCTGTTCAGACTATTCTTTAGGAAAAAAAGTAGGCCAGGTTAGAATTGCTAATGTGCAAAGATGAATGATAAGCAGAAGGCTTCCAAAACAAGATCTTGGCTCAGCTGCCACAAAAAAAAAGGGGGGGGGGAGGGAGATGAATGAATATAATTTACATTAAAGGACAGATGAAAGTACATTTTCGAAAAATATACATTTCCTAGGAAATAGAAGAAAATTTCAGCCAAATATTTCTTTATACCCTCAGAGAATTCGAGAAACAGATATTCTTTAGGGAAAAAAGTGATGAGCTAAATGATTGAAAGACTTACCATTTAATCTCTTTTATCTCATTATAATTTTAAAAAGTAAAATATATTGAAAAACAGTATTAGAAGATACAAAGAGCATTGGCAAAGTTCAGGAAAGAGGTTAAGAAAAAAAATAACACTGTTACATAAATAGAAACTACATTAAAAGCAGCAGCAAAAAATAGAATGGATATTAATCAAAACATTTCAAACCTCAAAAGTATCATGCCAATGACATCATATTCAGGCTTGAGGATGTCACAAAGGAAAATATAATTAAAGAGCTGCTAGATCTGAAAGATAAGGGAGCTACCTGAGGTATAAAACTTACAGCATTAGAAATCTATTCAAAGATAAAATAGAATAGAAATCCTCACAAATAAAAAGCAAGAATTTCTAGGATGTGGGGGTGGTAGATTAACCCTCTAAAGAAAACAAGCAGTTAACCTTCAAGTATGATCTGGTCTTAGAGCTTCCTCATTACATGTAACACACACACACACACACACACACAGAGAGAGAGAGAGAGAGAGAGAGAGAGAGAGAGAGAGAGAGAGAGAGAGAGAAGGAGGGAGAGAGGGAGAGAGAGAGAGAAGGAGGGACAGAGGGAGAGAAGGAGAGAGGAAAGAGGGAGAGAGGGAGAGAGGGAATTTTATAGCTAGCCAAGATGTTGATTTTGTATAAATACAACAAAATAACATTTCAAGCAAGCAAAGACTCATGAAATATAGCACTCATGAACTTCTCTTGGATAATATAAAAAAAAAAAGACAACCAAAAGCATAAATGAAAAAAACCTTCCTTAATGAATAAATTCAAATATCCCAAAAGGATATATCAGATAATAAATATAGAAAGAGAAGCTGTGGGTTGAAAGAATTGTTAAGGAACACAGAATCAATTTAAATATGGACCACAGTTTGAACAATGGGATTATAATGACAAAACTAAATGTAAATGTACCATAAAATTAAAATATGGTACATAAATATCTGACAGTGAAGAAAAATAGAGGTATAAGAAAGTGTAGGTGGGGAAATCTTGTCATATTTCATAATTGGAAATAATGAATGGCATAAATACTGCCTAAAGTTAAAAAATATTAAGAAATAGCACGTGTATTATAAATATAATCATGAAGAAAACCCAGATAAAAGAGTAAAAACAAAGTAGATAAGGCACCATATATGATAGAAAACAACAATAAAAAAATTAAATACATATAACAAATTGTTTTAAGAGCCAACTTACCTGTCATAACAAATGGCTATAATAAAAAAAAATTATCTTTTCAAAGGAAAAAGGACTTTCAACTTGGTTTTAAAACAAACTGCAGCAAAAATTAAACAAATAATCCATATGGTCTATAATAATAAAAGTGTGATATGCTAATTAGACTGGAGAGCCAAATGACCTTTCAGATGTCCTTCCAGATGACCTTCCAGATAAAGTTGGGGCTGCGAGGGCCACAGCAGTTGCTGCTGTGAGGACCAATCTCATTGTGTGAATTTCGTGTACTGGGCCTCTAGTTAGAATATAAAAGCCCTGAAAAACACCTACATTTCAATTAGTTTTAAGATACTTAAATATATTTTAGTTCATCCATGCCTCAGAATATTCTGCAGAGACTTAAAAAAAGACAGATACCTATCATCTATCTATCTATCTATCTATCTATCTATCTATCTATCATCTAGTCCTGTGGTTGACAAACTGCGGCTTGCGAGCCACATGTGGGTCTTTGCTCCCTTGAGTGTGGCTCTTCTACAAAATATCACGACCTGGACAAGTCTATTTTGAAGAAGTGGTATTAGAAGAAGTTTAAGTTTAAAAAATTTGGCTCTCAAAAGAAATTTCAATCGTGTACTGTTGATATTTAGCTCTGTTGACTAAAGAGCTTACCAATCACTGGTCTAATCTATCTATCCATTAATTCATCCATCCATTCATCTAACATAGATAGAGAATAAAAGTTTTTTCACTATTATGTAGATAAAATATTCTGTTATTTGAAAAGAATACATTGCAGACAATTTTTAATAGTATAAAATTGATTTGAGTCCTGCCAGTGTGGCTCAGTGGTTGAGTGTTGACCCATGAACAGGGAGGTCTCCATTAGATTCCTGATCAAGGCACATGCTCAGGTTGCAGGCTAGATTTCCAGTAGCAGACATGCAGCAGGCGGTCAATCAATACTTTCTAATCATTGATGTTCCTTTCTCTCTCCTTCTTCCTTTCTCTCTGAAATCAATAAATATATATTTTTTAAAAATTGATTTTAAAAGCTTATATGAAAATAGAAAATTCTAAAAAGATAACAAGAAGCTGTTTAAATTAGTTATATTCTGAGTAAAACCATTCATATTCTATCTTTTCTGATTGAATTTTAATCATGGTCATATATTACTTTAAAGATTAACTTAAAAATAAAATTGCTTTCCTTTTTAAAAGAATAATGTTTCCAGCCAATTTTGCTAAGTTTTGTCTTTCATTCCACTATAAAACATAATGTTATCAACTATACAACAATGGCTAAAAATAGCATAATACATCAAATTTGATTTTCTATTTAAGCTAGTTAAATGCATGAAATTTTGGAGAGTACATAGCATATGTTCATCATTTTAATACATTTTCTCAATACATTATACAGTCACAATTTAAGACAAATCATGTAAATATTTAGGATATGTTTTACAGGTTTTTTCCTTTTTGCTTTTTAAATGAACAAATCTCCAACAATAACAAAAAATGTTTTTCACATCTTGCACAAAAATAAAATTTTCAAGTTATATAGGAAATTAAAAGACCAAAGAGAAAACTATTAGAAATGTTAAGGGGATTACGGGTGGTTATTTTCTTTAAACTATATTAAAAATTCTGCAGTTAAGTCATATCACTTTGAAATAGAAAGAAAATATATATATATAAGAAGGAAGCAAAAGCCAGATTATGGGATGAAAATTTCACTAAAAAAAATCATATACTTTCCAACTGCTGGGCTTTCTCCTTCCTCTTTAGCTCTTCTTCCCTTCCTTCCTTCCTTTAAGACTTCCCTTCCAACTGTGGACATTTGTTGAATCCCCCACAAATACTAGTTTCCCTGTAGGCATATATATTTCCTTGGTGAAGAGAAACACAACTAAAAATAACAGTAGTATAATTTAGTGTGTGCTAAGTAGAAAAAAAATTGTCAATTGAATAAATGTCTGCGAAGCTTAGAGATAATATAATGGAAGACATTTGAACTAATTCTTGAAGAAAGATAATTTTTGCCAGTTATTTAAAATAAGGGAGTTAGAAATTCACAGCCTGAGAATCAACTTAGCATAAATTAAAGATACCCAGTAAACCATGTGGTTTGACTAGGAGACATGCTCTGTTGTCTGGTGGGTGTGAAGGTAATAGGAAATGAGCCTGCAATTGAAGACTGGGGTCTGCTTGTGAAAGGACATTAATGTCACTCCAAAAAAAAAGTCTGAATTGTATTTAAGTGATTTGTGGTCTCTGGAGTTGGTGGGGGATGATGGAAAGGACAAGAGATTTATTATGATCACAGTGATAGGGGTGGAGACTCATGACATTTCTATGCATGTCTAAAGAAACCATTTTTTTAAGCTTGAGAAATGCTGTGATGGGTGGTAAGAAGCCACCATGGGTTTCAACTCAAAAAACAAAACAAAACAAAACAAACATAAAGATAAATTGACTGTGAAGTGCATGAAGCTTAAGTTTCTACGCTCTTCACTTTCCAAGCCCTAAAAAGACCCCTCATGGAAAACTGTGTACACAGCAGATACCTCAAAGCCTAGCTGTGCCCCTACTAATCCCTTCTAGGCTCAGTGGGGTGGCCGGCATATGAGAGACTCAATAGACCATGAGAGTCTATTGAGAAAATTATTTATGTAAGTTATTTTCTCTACCTTTCTCCTAAAAGTCTTGTCTTTGCTTTCTCAGTAAGCAGGGAAATCAGGAGCAAGTGGAAATGCCCTGGGTCAATAAGGTTCACAGATGTTGACTTTCTGGGTTGCCCTTCACAATAGCAAGAAAAGAGAGTCAGTGGCCTCTGCAACACAAACAACACAAAAATCTAGAAAAGCACAGATTAGAGGGGAAAAAAATAGAACCCCAAAGACTCAAAGATTGTCCTATTGCAGCCCTCAAACTCAAGTGGGTAACAAAGAGGGGTGTAAGTAATTGGTAGTTAGTTATTTTTTTTCTTTTTTCTGAGACCATAAGGATGTTGAAAACACACTAGGACTAATTCAAATTATTCAACAACCTAATGAATATAAATTAATGTCACCAGTTAGTTCCCTTAATGACTATAATCTCTTAATGAAGTCAGGGTCAGGAGCTCAATATGAACTGGTGAACGTACCTATTGGAGAATATATGTTATATTCTTAACCCCAGTTACTCCTGACATAAGAGTATTTGGTCATGCAAAAAATGGAGGAGATTTTGCAGGGGATGGGCAACAAGCAGAGCAGACTTTATTTAAAAAGAATATTCATAGTTTATATAATCCATCACTACACTGGAAAAATCAACATCTGTGTTGTGATATAAATCAGCAGCACTATATTTATTAGAGAGGACAAAACATTATTATTTGCTAAACTTCAGTAGGTGACACAACCTTATATTCCCTGTAAGATCAACCATCAAGATTTACCAAAATATAAGTAATTGAATGCTTTCTCATTCCTGAGTGATTTTCATATACTTTTAGCAAAGAGATTTTGGGTACCATCCAAGAAAAAACTCTGTAGGTCTTGGAGGTGACTTTGAAACACGATTAATACATTTGGAAGTTGAAGGGCTGGAAATTGTTATGAGAAGGGGATGCACTTCCTGGAGTTTTGATAGGTGGTGCAGACTTAAACATAAAGTACAAAGAACTTAAAACAGATGATGCATTAAGAATATGTATTGGTAAATATTTTAAAAGCTGTAGGAAGATATTAGATAATAGAACATTTGAGTTTCAATGAGAACTTAGTCAATCCTGAGTTCAGAAAAGACTCAGTTAATCCATCCTTAAATTTGTTCAAAAGAAATTATAGAGCAGTAATATGCACGTTGTACACATAAATGCAACATATAAAGTATATGTAGTTATATATATGTAGTTATATATATGTAGTTATTGCATGTGATGTATATATATATATATATATATATATATATATATATATAGAGAGAGAGAGAGAGAGAGAGAGAGAGAGAGGATAAAATTAAATTGAAGCTATAAGAAAATAAGTAATGTGCCTCATGACAAAGGGAAGGACTAAATTTTGTTTGGTTTTGAAACCTGTCTTTTAATTCTATGCTATTCTCTTCATTTTGTACCATTTATCAGAACTAGTAGCATGTAAAAATATATCTGTGAGTTTAAGTTGCAATGTTTTCAAAAATCAAAAACATTTGTGGAATTTAAAACAAAATCAAAGCCATAAACAAAATAACTATTTTCATAAATGACAAGGCAGATGAACTTATTTCAACCAATAAGTGATTAGACTTAACAATAAAAGGTGAATGAATACAGTGAAAAGAAAAAAATAAAAGGTGAAATGGAAATAAAAGTGTGATTTTACTACTCAAGTTACTATCACTAAGGCTAATAGCTCACTTTCTATCTTAGCCAGAATATGAACTCTATGATGAATTATGCATTACTTAAGCTAAGTTTGATTGTGAAATCTCTAAAGAATTTACTTAATCCTGTTTTTCCAGTTAGAGCTTTTACTTGCTTCAGGGAGAATTTGGTAGTGAGGGGAAGTTTATGGAAAAGAAGTTAAGAAAGATATTTCTCTAACCCTCCTCACTAGGGAATTTTTAGGAATATGGAGATACTATCATAAAAAGAAGAAGCAACAAGAAAAACAATAGCTGACATTTCTTGAATGCTTACAATTGTTAGGTTCTATTTGAATGGCTTATCTATGGCAACTGGCTTAATCCTCACAAATAAAGGCAAGAATAAACCTGATAAGAAACCTTGGCACTATGGCACTTCTTTTTGTGGTAGAATTGGACTCTGCTTAATGACAAAAGTGAATATATGAATCATATATAAGAACCATCAATCATTTTCTATGATTGGATTTTTAAAATATGGGTTTAGATAGAAACTTTCAAAATTTATCACCTTTGAATTAAAAAGTATATACTTAGTGCTTTTCAGTTTGTGAATACTACTGAACCTAAAGATGTTTAGCTATACTTTAGAGAGATACGGTTCACTAGTAACAGGATTCTTCTTTGATTTTTGTTTTTGGGGGTATTATTAAAGTAATTTACTAGATACTAAATGGGTGACTTTGGGTTTTCTTCTTTTCCTTCTATCTTTCTAGGTACTTTGGTGGGTCTAACAATTGAATTAACATAAGACAGAGTAACAATAGAAATAATTTAATTTTGTATATATGAGACTCACCTAAAAATTAGTCCCAAAGGCAGGGAATTGGGCCTATATTACATCCTGAGCTAACAAATAGGATAGGGGCCTGGAGCTTTGAAGGGCAGGAGGACAATTCACAGAAAAATAAATATTTGATATTTACATGTTTGCCCTGCCATGCAGGTAATTCTTTCAGATCGAAGGTTATTACTAGTGATAGCTCTCTTTGGGGGCCAATCCCCCTACCTCAATTCTTTTAGGTAATTAAGGGAGAGTGAAAGTTTTTCTTGATTCTTCTGGGTCTTGATTGCCTTCAGCTCAAAGTAATCCACGTGAAATACTAATGTTTATTGCATGTAATCTATCTATTATCTATCTATCTATCTATCTATCTGTCTATCTATCTATCTATCTATCTATCTATCTATCTATCTATATCTATGGCTAATATGCTAAGTGTACAACCATCTGACTGGTCACTATGGCACACTCTGACCATTTACAGAGAAATGGCATTGGGGATCAGGCTCCCACAAAACAACACTTGGCTTCCCTCCAAGTGGGACACTGGTTCCACCACCACCTCAGAGCGACAGTCCACCAAATTGCAGTCACCACTGCTGAGACCCCATGATGCAAAATGTGGCCCACAGCCCAGCCCAGCCTGGAAATGGTGCCTGTGGGTGCTGGATAATGACATTATGTAGCAATATCCAGCTTCTTTTCCCTAGTGACTAGCCTTCTTGGAGTTTCCTTGCTTTATAGCCAGGTGGAAACATTTTACATTTAACCAAATATTTTTGAAGCATTTTCCCATGCCTCATCTCATTTGATCCTTCCAGAAGTCCTGGAGTAGGAAGATAGGAGATTCATTTGAATCCTATTTTCTTTTCATGAGCCAGAAAACAGAGATTTAAAAAGCTTAGAAACTTGACCTGACTGAAAAGAAGTAAGAAATGGTAGACCTTGAAAATTACTTCAGGTTTTCTTACTGTGCAGAATATAGTCAAACACTGCTGCAGTTAAATATTTTACCCTTTGTTCTCCCTGTGTGATCTACAATGATAACCTGCTTCGTGTTGATATTTACTACTGTGTTGCTGAGAATTAACTGAAAGAGAAGTTGGAGTGCTTCATTGCCTGGAAAAAGTTTCAATAATCAGAAACCAGGTCTAATTAAGCAAGTTTATTCTACAGAACTAGAGGCCCAGTGTACAACATCCGTGCTTTGGGTCAGAGGGGAGGGAGTTTCTCAGTTTAGCCTGTGCCCTCTTGCAGTCCAGGTAGGGGATTTCTGCCTGCCAGCTTAGGCCCACTCCATTGGAATTGGGCCTAAACTGGCAGGCCGACATCCCTCTTGCAGTCTAGGAGTGCTTTCTCCTTACTGCCCACCTGCTCACTGCTTCTTACCCCTTAGCTCACTGCTCCTTAACACTGCCATAGAGCAGGAGAAGCTCCCACCACCAGTGCTGCACTCACCAGCCATGAGCTCAGCTTCTGGCTGAGTGGTGCTCCCCCTGTGGGAATGCACTACCAGGGGGCAGCTATTACCTTGAGCATCTGTCCCCTGGTGGCCAGTGCATATCATAGCAACTGGTTGTTCTGATTGTTTCACCATAACAGTCACTTAGGCCAGTGGTTGGCAAACTGTGGCTTGCGAGCCGCAGTTTGCCCCTCTGTTGACTAATGAGTTTACTGACTACTGTCATATACTACCCTTCACCTCTTTGCACACAATATGCCACAATTGCCTAATCCTCACAGTTTCCAACTACATAGTAACATTTGGTCTAGTACAGTGGTGGGCAAACTCATTAGACAACAGAACAGCAAACTGCGGCTTATAAGCTGCAAGTGGCTTATGAGCCAGTTTGCCAACCACTGGCTTAGGCTTTTATTATCTAGACTAGAGGCATGATGCATGAAATTCATGTACAGGGAGGGCCCTCAGCACAGCCTGCGCCCTCTCCAATCTAAGACATCCTTCTCACAATCTGGGACCACTGTCTTCTAACTGCTCACCTGCCTATTTGCCTGATTGCCCATGACTGTAACAGCGCCTGCTTGCTGGCCTGGTCACCCCCAACTGCCCCTTCTGCTGGCCTGGTCACCCCTAACTACAACACCACCCCACCACCAACAACCTGATCACCCTTTACTGCCCTCCTCTGCTGGCCTGTTCACCTTACACAGCCTGCTGTTTGGTCATTTGGTTGCCCCTCACTGACCCCACTGCTGGCCTGGTGGCCCCACGCAGCCTGTTCAGTCATCCATTCAGTTGTAATGGTTGCTTAGGCATATACACACACATACACACACACACACACACACACACACACACACACAGTGGTACCTCAAGATACAAGTGCCCTAACATAAAAGATTTTTGAGATACTAGCTAGCGAGCAAGCGATTTTTGCTTTGAAATACAAGCAACATTTGAGATAGGAGTAATCGCGTGGATCAGCCGACCCACCAGTTTACCACAACTCGAGCGTCTCATAGTTTCCCACACCTCAAGGTTACGAAAGGAATTAAACTTGTATCTTGAGTGTATCTTGAGGTACCACTGTGTGTGTGTGTGTGTGTGTGTGTGTGTGTGTGTGTGTGTGTGTATATATATATATATATATATATATATATATGGAGAGAGAGAGAGAGAGAGAGAGAGATAAAAGGCTACGTTGACTTGCACATGTGCAATACATATAAAGCTCTTGCAGACACCAATTGCACATGTGTGTTTTGATCTATCATTGTCAGTCATAAATTTTGTTGACACTTCTATTATAGAGGAAGATGAATAGTGATATTAAATTATTTCTTCTAATTAATTTCCTTTCAATGTGCATGAATTCATGCCCTGGGTAACTACTATTATTATATTTAAGATTGTTTTTGTTTGAATAATTGGTGTTTATTGCATGTAACATTATTACATATAAAATCATTTTTCTTGAGATATTAAAAAAATTATGAAAGTAATCCACATGCCCAAATGCACATTTTGGGCTAAAATGTTCTGCTTCCCTTCAAATCACAGATTGCTTAAATTGGAAGGAACACCTTCTAAATTACATAGTAGGCTACCTCTCCTGTGTTTTTATTGTTGATGCAAGAATGGCCACACTTGGAGAGAATTTTTATATAAAGGTATGTGAGCCCAACAGAGGGTACACCTGGAAGCAAGATGACAATAGCCTGAGGAAAATGCTTCCTAGAAGGATGATTTGTAGGTTATTTTGTGTGTGTGTTTTAATGCATTTGGTAATAAGGAGGGAATATAAAGAAGATTAAATGAAGGTGAGGAAAAGGAAGGTGAGAATTGGATTGCAGGCTAGTTAAGATTATGTGTTTCCTTGAGGGTGGTTATGCCTTTAAGGTGTCTGGGAAAAAGGATTATTCTGATATTTCAAAGGGGTGTTAACTTAGATGTATAAAAACAATGAACAGGGCTTGCTTAAGACAAAGATAAACCTTTTTATAAGCCTGGGCATGATTACTCACTATTAGATCACCCTGTGAGGTTAATTTCTACAGAATTCTTTTTTCTTCATCCACACTATATAGATGAGGAAGGGGAGAGAAAAAAAAAAGACAACTTTCGAGTGGTAAAGTGATATAACTTTTACTGGGAAAGCCTTTTTCCTAATTCATCTTGTTCTGCTACAAGTAAATTATTCACATATTTTAATAATGTTTAGTTTTGGCTATTGTCTTAGATCATGGAAGTAGGAGGTAAGGTAGGTTTTTGGCTATGTGTCAGTGAAATTTGTAAATTAATTCCTCTTTAGCCTATCACTTATTAACAATGTAGCTATCCTTTCAGAAACAATAATTTGACCATCATAGTTCATAGTCTAAATATCAGAGTCTATTAGCTGGCAACTAGCTTTCTATGTGTTCTTGACCTTTGTGCTTTTTCCCATAATTCAATGAGCATCAAGTAATGAATATGTCACAGATCATACCCTATAAAATGTGAGGGCTTAATTTAATGGCTTAATTGCAGATTGCCTATTTAATAATTCCCAAGAGTGGTGTTGGGTCATCTTTCTAAAATACTAGAGAATAATGTTTGCCTACTGACAATTACTTATCACAGGACAATTTGTTTCAATAAATAATTTTTTCTGACAATATGCAGAATACAATGCTAGATCATATGGGAAACCAAAGAAGTAAAGGACATGGTCTCTGGCTTTAAGGAGTTTCGGTGGTACTATGAGTCAGGGTGAGGTGTTGGCATGGATAAATCAGAAGTAGAATTTAGCCACAAGATGAAGTAGATGGAAAGTAAAAATGCTGAACTGAGGTGGATGAAGGTGAACTAGTTCCAAATAACTCTTGTTTGTTTGAATTTGACTTTGTACCAGGCACTTCCTAGTAAGCACTTCACTTGTATTAATGCAAATGTATGTATATATGTGTGTGTGTGTGTGTGTGTGTGTGTGTGTGTATGTGTGTGTATAATGACATATTAATCTAATTCACAATAAACCAATGACACAAAGATTACTATTATTTCCATTTTGCAGAAGAGGAAACCTAAAAAGAGATATTAATTGACTTGCTTAAAACCAGTTGCCTATAAAGTGAAGGAAGCAGATTTCAAATTCAGACAATATGACTCCAGAAGTCAAGTAATAAATCAATAAGCACAGCTATATGAAGACTGGGCCTTGAATACCTGACTGATTCATAATAAAAGTGATCATATAATTGACCCATAGACACAAATATCTTAAAAGAACTTCAGGAGCCCGTCTTGTTTCCTTAAATGTCACTATGGGTTGTAATCACATTGCCATTTTATGTAGCTTTGTAGATGATTTTAAATGATCTACCACTTCAGTGCAGGAAAACTTGGGAAGCCAGGCATTTTAAACATGAAATCATTATCCTGTTTATTAAAAATATTTTTAAAAAATATGTTGAAGTACTTTAATATTTAAAAAATATTTTATATTTTAGTAAGTATAATTAAAATATATTTATAATTAAATTGTATATAATTAAAATATAATAATTAAGATATATTTAATTAAATAACTTTAAAATTTTTTTTTGAAAAGGCATTATACAAAGAAAATCAAAATGACATTACTCATTCATCTTCCAATCAAGGATACTACCTAGAAGGACCATCATACTCTTCCTTATAAACTTTATGGAAGGGTAGAAGGCAAGGTAGGAAGTCCCATGTGGCAATGCCAGTTTTGTATTTGCTACTCAATAAGACAATCTGCCATTTTCTTTCCTAAGAGTTCCAACTTGTGATTGTTAGGAGAGGCATAAACTGATCTTTTAGGCAGGTAACTAATCTTCCAGCTACTTACTTTAGATCTCCAAGAAATTTGAAAGGAACCACTATAATAAAATCTATCCATCTCTTCCCAAAACCACAGTTACTTTAGGCCCAAAGATATCAAAGGCTGCTAATTGTTGAGAGAATTACCCAAGATAAACAATTACTGTCGAACTCATTCAGAAGGCATCAACTTCTTGAACAAGGTTGCCTGGTTTATATTCCAAAACTATGAGTCAGTGAAAAATTTCAAGGATATTAGGGATAATCTCAGTGGAATTCCAAAAGTTTTTTTCCTCTGCGTTTAGCAGAATTCTCAGTCCATAAATGTATTCACTCCATATTTTGAGAGAAGTGAATGTATATAAATTTTGGAGTATCCCAAAGCAAGATACATTACCCTCTTGATGATATCAAAATATCCAAGCAATATAATTTAAGTATACTTTAATGACAATGCAACACTCGGGCCAAAATCCAAGGTAGGAATTACTTAATAGCTTACTAATAAATATTTCCCAATGCCTTTGGTCTTTTACTGTTAAAATGACTATCTTAATCTCAGATGGGCATGGCAACACAATGTGCCCTCTCTCATCAGAGGACTTTAGATGGAGTAATCACTCCAGATGGAGGTGGATTTGACCTGTAACTTTTCATGACCATGCTGCCAAAGCGCTGACACCATCATCAGATTTAGTCACTAGAATCTTTCCACACAGACTGACTGGCAGTTCATGCTGTTCTTTGACAAATAACTTTGCATGTTGACATCATTCCTAATGCCATGAGGGGATAAGTTTTGGAAGCTGGGCATATCTAAGGTATAGGATTGACCGTTTGGGTTGAATTGGACAGTCACTGAAACGGTTGGCCAATCCACTAAAACTAAAAGTAAATAAATACATTAACTCATCACGTTAATGAATTGATTATGTTTCAAAATGGGTTGAGAAATAGTTTGGCACAGTGAGGCATGTAGTATCAGAGAAACTGCATTGGAGGCAACAAAGAAGCCTGGTCCTGACAAGCCATGTAAAACGGGCAAGTTACTTCAGAGTTCTGAGTCCTAGTTTCCTTATCTATTAAATATTGAAATTATTACTGGATGATATGTTTGATTAGAAAAATTCAATGGAAAAACTTACTGGGATGGGTTAAAAGTTACTTCTTTGAAGCTGATTTAAACTCTTTTTTTTTTTACACTTGCTATTGTGCTTGAGTTGTTTTCTCAGATTCCTTGTACTCTACCCCCTCCTTACACAAGCCATAAATAGTAGCTATGAAGCAAGTTGTAAGAAAGAAAGGACAACACTTTGCTTATCTGTCTCACATAGTAAATAATTCCCCATGAATTTTACTTGAATAAACTTGCATCCAAATATGAAGAAGAAGGGGCAAATATCTTTAGGAGTCAGAATTATCAATTAGTTCAATTGTAAATCAAGTCTTTTGGGATCCTGTAAAAGGGACTGACTGCTTAATTCATACAGTTTTTCTACTGAAATAACCTCTTCCTTACTACCATGTATGGAGACTTCTTTTGTCTCTCCAAAACTGTATTTGTATTTGCTACTCAATAAGACGTGCTATCTCACCCACAAGCAATGCCATCAGAGTTCAGCTGAAGTTCAAAAGCTCTTCTCTCTCTAGGATACATGATAAAACTACCTGTTCTCTATTAGTACATTTTATCGCCATGGTTAATCTCATTTAGTGTTGTTGGAAAGTAACCTAGTTCTTTATGTGTATGACTCCAAAATGAGACGCTGCTAAGGGCTTTTATTTCTCAGGAGCTCACAGAACCATTGTGGCAATCTAATAGGGTAATGGGGTTATGTATGTAAGTCCTCCAGTACCATGCCTGACACAGAGTGGGTGTTCAATACATGCCAGTTCTCTATTTCTCTTTTTTTAACCACCAAGAAGTATATATAAAAGCTACATTTCACTTAAAAATATGTTCTTTGTCAGAAGTTATCATGCCCAAGTTGTTGGCTTATTGGTTTAACATTTTGTCTTGGGAAAACAACTCTAGTTTCCTGAAGGGGTAAATATATAACTTTGGATTTCTGTGGTTAATTGGTCTCTTTGACTATTACTGGGAATGTTGAATACAAAATTATAGCCAGATTCCAACCTGAAGTGTTTTTGGACTGAATTCTTCTTCCTTCATCAACCTGACAGTTGAAATTCAAAAGGCTATTTGTCACTTCCTAGTGTCATCACCAGTCCCTGATGTTAGCCAGCTGTGAGACAGCTGCCACATTCCATCCCTGAAATGACTGAAAATCAGCTATTAGTGAAGGACACCAATATGAGGGCCTTTCAGCTACACATTGCGTCTCTCAGGAACAGAATCCTAATTTGTTGGGTTTTGAGTTATTACCCAGGCCTGGCCTACATGCACAGACCAACTTGGGAATGAAACAGAGATTGAATTCAGTTTATTCTTTTTAAGTGACTGACTGAAACCTTTTTATTAGTTTTCCTTTCCCAATATGACTAGTTTTATTTCCTCTTCAAATTATTGTGTCTAAATAGACAGGGCTTTGGGATGAGATCACCAAGTCAACATTCCATTATGAATCTTTTTTGCCTGGAAGGAATAGAAGAGGGATAGGGGATGGGAGGGAAGGAAGGAGGTAGGAAATTAAGTATGAAAACATCCCAGACAAGAGGAAACACTGGTGCCCAATGTCAGGATACATTTTCATTGCAGCTGTGTGGAACCAAGTATTCTCATTATTCAGTTGGGGATATTGAGTAAGGCCCACTTGACTTTTCCAGAATGGCTTGTCCTTTCCCGTGGTCAGTCTGCCCCTGGACTTCTTATGAAAGGCTTTTCCAGAAACATGTACTAAAAAAGCAATGTCTGCAAGTTTCTTTAGAGAAATATCCATACTGGATTCTTCTTGCACTGGTATTAATTTACAGAGGGTGGATGAAAATTTCCCTTTTTCCTGTTTCTCTTTTGTTTTTCTTTTAATCAGTCCTCGACTTAAACTTAATATTATTATGTAAAAAGAAAGAAAAGATTTTCTTGAAGAAAAACCAAACAGGGTTTTCATTTCAAACCTGTAGTTAAAAGAAACTGCTTATTGCATTTTATTTACTTTTTATATATTTGTTGTTGTTGTCTAAAGATTTGCATGTCTCCTTTATCCTTGACTAACCTCTCCCTCCCTCCCCCCAGCCATTTCCATTCAGGGCAAACCCTTACCGCCCAGTGTCTGTGTCCATTGGCTGTGCTAATATGCATGCATATAAGTCTTTGGTTGCTCTCTATCCCCCTCACCTCCCCTACCATTTGTCTCAGGATCTATTCTTGTTCACCAATTTATGTGGATCATTATATCCCACAAATGAGTGAGATCATGTGATATTTATCTTTCTCTGACTGGCTTATTTTGCTTAGCATATTGCTCTCTAGTTCCATCCAGCTGTTGCAAATGGTAAAAGTTCCTTTTTTATATAGTGGCATAGTATTCCATTGTGTAGATGTACCACTATTTTTTAATCCATTCATCTGCTAATGAGCACTTAGGTTGATTCCAAATCTTAGCTATTGTAAATTATGCTGATATGAACATAGAGGTGCATATATCCTTTCTGATTGGTGTTTCTGGTTTTTTGAGATATAGTCCTAGAAGTGGGATTTCTGGGTCAAATGGGAGTTTCATTTTAACTCTTTGAGGAAACTCCATACTGTTTTCCACAGTGGCTGCAACAATCTACATTCCCAACAGCAGTGTACGCGGGTTCCTTTTATTCCACATCCTCGACAGCATTTGTCATTTATTGATGATAGCCATTCTGACAGGTGTAAGATGGTATCTCATTATTGTTTTGAGTTATGTCTCTTGGATGATTAGTGACTTTGAGCATATTTTCATATGTCTCTCGGCTTCTGTATGTCCTTATTCAAAAATCCTACAAGACTCCATAGGCAGCAAAATAGCAGACATGTCATAACAATGTATTTACCGACACAGCTCCTAGAGCAATGGA
Source organism: Lasiurus cinereus (assembly GCA_011751065.1). Classification (NCBI taxonomy): domain Eukaryota; kingdom Metazoa; phylum Chordata; class Mammalia; order Chiroptera; family Vespertilionidae; genus Lasiurus; species Lasiurus cinereus. The sequence goes on from JAAGEH010000076.1 coordinate 7,835,698, forward strand.
AACTAAGAAAATAAACAAATGGGACTACAACAAAATAAAAAGCTACTGTACAACAAAATAAACCATCAACAAAACAAGAAAGCCCACTGCATGAGAGAACATATTTGGCAATACTATTTCAGATAAGGGTTTAATCTCCAAAATTTACAGAGAATTCATACAACTTTACAAAAGGAAGATAAATAATCTAATCAAAAATAGGCAAAGGACCTAAATATTACATTTTATTTATTGATTGGTGAGAAAGAGAGAGAGAGAGAGAGAGAGAGAGAGAGAGAGAGAGAGAGAGAGAGACTTGTTGTTGTTCCCCTTATATTCATTGGTATAAAAACTTCCACTAGTTGGTCAAAAAACTGGTGTGATATTTCTACCTAATTGCTTCTTTCCCAAAACTAATTAACTAACAAAGAAGTTTCACTCCCACAAATGTTTGGTTTCTAAGTATTCTGAAAAATTCTACACCCAAAATTTCATCAAAGTTTGAGTTAATTTGCTGTGGGATGAAACAGATATGCCAGAAACAGTTCTCTATTCCCAGGAGGGATTTTGGTTACATCAGAGGAACCTTGCAAAGTAGCTAGGTTACTAAGGCATTTTCCATAAGGTGACCTAAAGGCACCTCCTCATGACCAAGAGCTGTGCAGCAGACTTGACAATGAACAGTGCAGTTAGCTGATTTTCCAACCTAAATGCTACATTAGTATAATGAGGAGGGAGACTGTGCGAGTCTCACATGTTACTCTTCACATCTTTTTTTTTTTCTCTCATGCATAGATTAGACAAATAGAGAAATCTATCTTCTTCAATATATTAATTGGTCTTCTTGGTATGAAGAAAATGAAGTAATATATTGGTATTTTTATACTGAAACATAAATAAAAGAGAGACAACATACATCCTTAAGAATGCATGTCATGAATAACAGGAAGTTGCAGAAAGAGATAAATAGTAGTATGACATTTATATAGTATGCCAGCAATACCACATATTCTTTAGGAATGCATTTATATGCAGTAGAATTATAAACACACACATGGAAATCATACAATAAATCTAGGTAAGTAGTTGACTCTACCAATGAGAGAAGAAACTTGAGTCATCACTTTTACCTGTGATATTATTTTATTTCTTATTTCTTTAATTTACATGAGTGATGAATCAATGAATTCTGTTACATTATTTGTATACTTTTTGTTAATCCAAAATATCTCACATTAAAAATGCATCTTTCAGGTGAGTAGTTAAGAATTTTCAACTTTGGACTAATATAGATCTAATTTTAAATCTTGGTTCTCCTATGTAATAACTATGTTTTTTGAGAATGCTACTTAACCAGAGATGAATTTCCTTATTTTTGAAATAGGAATACAATGGTACTACCTTTTAGAGTTCTTTTCTGGATTAAATGAATTAATGCATTACAATGTTTAGCATACTGCTTGAAATGTTACACCAAAAATATATTATGTATATGCTTATACATAAGTGCAGGTCACCTCAAATACTTGTATGTACAGTAATAAAAGAGAAAGATGCAAATTGACCATACCTTTGTGATGCCCACCAGCCAATCACGAGTGAATATGCAAATTAACCCTACAAAGATAGGGGGTTAATTTGCATATGCAACACCAAGAGGCCAGGGGCGGCAGCAAGCTTGTGTCATCACCATGGTGATGATGATGCAGGCATTCTGCACTGCCCCAGCCACTCCAGGACTCTGGGCAGCATGGGAAGGCAGAAAAGCAGCTCTGGGCAGGAGCCAAGGCAGTGCTGACAGCCAAGGGAAGGAAGGCCCATTCTTGCAGATCTTTGTGCATTGGGCCTCTAGTATAGTAAATTATGTATTTTAAAACTTATTAGCTGCATAATTGTGGCCAAGTCATTTAATCCTTCTGAGAGTCTAATTCTTCATCTTATAAATTGAAAAATAAATTAGATTACCTATTCTGTCTATTTCACAGGATTTCTAAAATTATTAAATGCAATAGTATGTAAAAATACTTTTGTGGAGAGAGGGAGATGGAATGAGAAAGCGAGAAGAAAAGGGAGAAGGAGAGGGAGAGGAAGAGGAAGAGGAAAAGAAAAAGGAAGAAGGAGGAGGAGGAGGAAGAAGAGGAGGAAGAGAAGCAAAAGGAGGGGGAGAATTTGGTCAAAGAAGTCACTGAGGGATCTTATATATAAGTCTATGTGACCAAATCTATTTTGCAAGGTCATTCTAATGGCTATGTAATGATCAGATTAGAAAGGGGGAAAAGGGAAAGTAAGTAAACTAGTTAGAAAGGGTTTTTATTAGTCCAGGAAGAGATTATCATAGTTTTAATTGAGTGTAGGTGAGGCACTGTTAAAGAAAAATATACATTTTGAGGATTGACGAATGAGTGATGGATTAGATTGTGATTGGGTAGAGTTGAGATAGGAATAAAAGTTATCTAATATTAAAGAGTCTAGCCTTTAAACAAACAGGCTGAAGTTAAAGCTGTTGAATAGTCTTTTAAAGTTCAACATCTTATTGAATGAGAAATCAATCCATGCATTCAAAATCTATTTGATAAGAACAAAGCACTGGTCATGTAATGGCAAACAATGGAGATAGATGGATTCACTACTCTTATAGTGCTTATGAATTAATAGAGGCCCATGCACTAATATTTGTGCCATAGGCCTTCCTTCCCATGACTGCTGGCATTGGTTTTCCTCCAGCACCCAGGACCCAGGACCCAGGCCTTTGCTAGGGCCAGAGCCTTCAGTCTTCATCCTGCCCTGCCCTGCTTGGCCACTCCATACCTGCGTGCATGCTGCCCAGAGGCCTGAAGCAGCTGGGGGCAGGGCTGTAATCATCTTTGCCAGGTTAATTTGCATACTCACTCCTGATTTGCTGGTAGGTGTCATAAAGTGATGGTTAATTTGAATGTTTCTCTTTTATTAGTGTAGATTAAGGGAGAACATAACTCACACACACACAAAAAAAAATGGTACAATAATCACAATTTATGTTAAGCCTGAATAATTTTCCTTTGGCTGTTATACAGATTACCACTAACTTGGTGGCTTAAATAACAAAATTTGTTTTCTGATACTTCTGGAGCTCAGTCTAGTTCCTTGGACTGAAACCAAGGTATCAGAAGGCTTCACTCTTTTTGGAGGTTCTAGGAGAGCATCCATCCTTGCCTTTTCCAGCTTCTAATAGCTGTGCATTCTTTGGTTTGTGGCTGCATCACTCTAATTTGTATTCCCATGTTCCAATGCCTCCTTCTGTGACAAAATGTCCCTCTTACAAAGGTACTTGTGATGGCATTTAGGGCTTACCTGGAGAACTCAGGATTATTTCTCCATCTCAAGATCTTTAACTAAATCACTTTTTGTTCACCATGTAAAACAATATTCAGGGGTTCTGGGGATTAGAACATGAATCTCCTTTGGAGGGCTGTTTTTCAGTTTACCACATGACCTATGAAGGAAATAAACAGGGAACTATGATGGAGAATAATGGTGAGCATGTACTTGATGGCCAGAAGGCAATGATGACAAAGACTGAAATGAGCTAAAACAAAGAGACAGACTAAGATTTGATAATTTAGAAACTTGTAAGTGTCCCAATTTTATTCTAAATGCAGTTGTAGCTTAAAAATAATAAATTAGAAAGGCGATGTGATTTGATTTATGAGTTTAAAAACGTTATTTTACTTGTTGTAAAGAAAATTGCTAGGAGATGGAAGACAATGAAAGCAGGGCAATATGCCAAGAGGCTACTGTGGTCATAAGGGGAGGAGAGGATGACAGTTAGAGCAGCAGTAGAGATGTAGCATCATGGACAAAGATGAGATTCATGTTAGAACTTAGATGAATTTTGTATGTGGACAGTGAGGGGGACAAGGAGGAATAAGGGATGACAGATTTCTAACATTAGCAATTAAATAGCTGATGATGTTATTTACTGACTTGGGGAAGGGATATGCAGAAGGAAATAAGAGTTCTGCATTGGGAATATTAATTCTCAGACCATGAGGCTATGAAGCTGTCAAGCAGGCAGCTGGGTGAAGAGGTCTGGAGTGCAGAGAAAAGTATGGGCCAAAAATATAAATGAGCGAATGTTGAGCATTGAGATAATAATTAAATCAATGAAAATGGATAAATCTCTTCAAAAAAATTGTATGAAAAATATCGAAGCCAAAACCCTGAGGGATATAATTATATGTCTAGGTAATGGAGAAAAAGCAAACAAAAGTATGTTAGAAGGAATAACCAAAAACAGAGGGAGAGAAATACTCAGAAGAGGATATTGCCACAAAAGTCAAGAAAGGAGACTGTTTCATAAAAGAGAGAGGAGAGAAAATGTTCTTTGTATTTGGCAATGTGGAGGCCACTGCTGACTTTGACAAGAACAGTTTCAGTCTGATGATGGGACTAAAGCCAGGTTGGACTTATGAGCTAATGGGAAAACAGGGGTGAATGTAAGTAAGGAAATATGGCACATGGGCAATTTTCTGTGGAGAGGAGCAGAAAATAGAAATATAACCAAAATTTTTAATTTTAAAGGGTGATACTATTAAAAAATGTTTATATATTTTCTGAATAAGGATTGGACAAGAGAGACAACATTGAATGATAAAATAAAAAAGAAAAAAAAATACCTGTTAATCCCATGGCAATCTTAGGTACTTAAGAAGAAAAGGAATGTTATAATTTTCAGCAGCCCCATCAGCCTTCTGACTCTTCTTTTCATCTTTGTTCTAACCTTCTCCTGGGAAGGAGAGAGAGGTCTTTTAACATTAACCAAACTGTCCATGTCTGGGAAGCTATCCCATACCTGGTGGCTTCCTTAGCAGAGCCACTTTCACTTAATTACTTTGCTCATTCCACTTTAAAAGTCTTGGAGTTTCTTTTATGTATTAAAAGGAATTTCCTTAAAATCAGTTTTGGTTGCATGTCCATGCATTACATATATTTCTTGCTTGCAATGATTCAGCCAGATCCTTTCCCTGGATTTTAGCATGAGGTGGAATGGAGAGGATGGCACTAGTCATCAGATAACTCTTCAATGCTCTTAGAATGGGAGTGGTTCAATGCACAACGTCACACACACCCCCTCCCCCTCCCCCCACTGTCCTCTCCTCCACACAAAGCAGCTCCCAACAATATGACACTCCCTGCTTTGTCCTATCTAGAATTGGATCAGTTTCCCCAGTAGGTGTTTAAGCAGGGATTTGACTGGAGAAGAGGCTTCAGAGCACTGAAAACTCCATTCTCCAGGCCCCAGCTAGACCTCTTTACTCTCCTGTTTTACAATAGAGATGTCAGGGTTTGAATACCAACCCAGCCCTTTATTATTCTGACACCCCAATTGCTAGCTTCTTGTCTTCTTTGTAAAGATTAAATTTAAAATACGCCTGCATATGTGGAATAGCTGTTATTACTATAATACAAGGAAGAACCAGATGTTATGGCCATACTCTTTGAAGAAACAGGATTCATGCTTTCAGTAAGTTGTGCTGTTATGAAGTGAGAATTTGTTGAAGGGAGTAGTTTAGCCGAAGGGAGAAGTTTATGCTTCTTAACAGCACAACTGACTGAAAGCATGAATCTCTTTTCCCCTGCCCACTCCTTCCTAGGCTTTGGATTTGAACAGTCCTATGATTTGTAATCACTGACCTTTGTGCTTCTAGGGTTGACCTTGAAAGTTGCTCTATATCAGGGAACCTGGTGGTTACCTTCCCATGAGAAAAACAGCATATATTCTCAGGGAAGATGAAGGTCATGGCAATAGTTTTATAAAATGGGGGGGAGTCTATATTTCCAAAAATATGTTATATTTCCAAAAATTTCACCTGAAAAGTTAAAACGTGTAGTAGGTCAAAAGTCCATTGTTGCAGCCACAGGGCAAAAATCAGGCTTGATAATGATGTTCATGAAACTGTGACATGACCATGCCCCAGAGGAGCCTGATGAAGAGTTGCAGTTAAGAACCAGCTGTCCCACAGGGACAAATTCTGACCTGTGTGCACAGAGGCAGTTTGGAAACACTTCTAATCTTAAGTGAGTTTAACAACTCAGCCATCCCCAGTGATAGAAAATAATAACCCCAAGGAAAGTATTAATACCAAACTTACCTGCCCTTCCCCACAACCTGGCCATAAACAGGAGAATCCTTGTTTATATTTTGGATATTTATATTTCAAAGTATAATTTTAGTTTAGGGAAACTATGCTCATGGGGAAAGTGTCTTTGTAACTTGCTTTGCAGTGGTAGAACCCCTTATTTCAACAATATGCATTGGAATAGTCTAGTCTAGAATATTCTGTTCTCCAAAGATTTGCTCTTATTTAGTTGCTATCTTAATTTCTGGAGTGGAAAGAGATAGTGAGTGATGTTTAGGGCCATAGTAATAATGGGAGACTGGGTTTTAAGGATGAGTGTGACCTTCCCTTGTTGAGGAATGTTCAAAAGGCATTATTGGCATTCTGATTTTGAAGTAAAGGCTACATATTCTGGTTATAAGCAGAGATATAACTTCCAATTACGAGTTGGTGAAGGTGAAAGCCCCTAGTTCTTCCACACTTTAAAGAAGAGTTTGGATCAACCAAGATGATACCAATTTTCAAATATAGCTATAAAAGCACATCCCATTTATTCAGATTGCATATTCCTCAAGCTCTCAATGTCTGCTGTGATGTTTCTTTTCTTAAATCTTTATTGTTGAAAGTATTACAACATTTTCCTCCATTAACCTCTCCCAGATCACTCCTGCCGTCCCCACCCTCGCCCTTCACTACCCTATTGCCTGAGTCCATAGGTTATGCATATATGTATACAAGTTCATTGGTTGATCTCTTCCCACCCAATCACCCTCATTCTTATATTTCTTTGCACTAATCAGTTAGCATTTCCTTGGGAAGAAAATAAAGTGAGCAGAGCAAAGAAAGTGACATGGTATAACCAGGTCCATTGTCCCTAATTGCTCTACTCCAAGGGTTTGTTTATTTATTGTTGGCTTCTTTTTCATTCCCAGAGAGTCTCCTCGGATTCTAATTTTGACTGTGGTTTCATGTAGAGAGTGGCCTGTCAAAAGCCAGTGGAGTAAATGCAAGTGAAATGGTGCAGACACTGGAAACTTCCAGGAGAGCAGAGGCTGCACTTCATTACAAGACCAGATTCTGACAAGGAAAAGCCAGAAGGTCAGGAATCTGAGCTGCCTTGATAACTTGGCAGCTAGACCTCAGGCCATGAGGCAGGACACCAAAGTTCAGGTCAGACTGTCTTTCACTAGAGCTCAAGGCCAATTGAATCATATTGAAATCTGAGATGCTAAAGCCAAAACCAAGTCAGCTGCTCCATTAACTAGGGGCCAGAGGACAACTACAGTATTCCCTCAGGCTTCCTCTCTAGGCATCATCTTAAGCGCCTGAAAGAATTCAGTAGTTTTTGGAGGAAAAAGTCACAGCCCACCAGATTAAAAGCATTACTTGACATTCAGGAGCTAATTTTCTAGGTTAGCTGTACCTCCTGACCTCTATGCTCTTAAATCATAACCAATGGCTTGCCCTTACTTTTTAGTGTTTGCACCTTTCAAATATTTACTCTTTCTTTATTTTCAGGCACTTTTATGTCCTAAGTCAGCCATTAATGAATGAGTATACATTTACTAAAATGTAGAAGTCTGTGTTAGATATTGAGCAGGGAACACAGAAGCTAGGGGCCATAGGCTCTTCTCATAAAGGCTTTCAGTGTGTCCTGGTTGGTAGAGGTCATTGTTGTTGTCACTAACCATTACAACATAAGGTAGCTGGAGAAGAAATACTGAATAAGAGGATAGGGTGGTAATCATATTAGGAGTTCAGATTACTTATTGATTAGCATAAATCAATATTAATTCATTAAGGTACAATAGGGCTTTCCATTAACCACTGAATTAGCCATTTTTCTTTTGCTTTCCTTAATTAATTGAGAGAGAGAGAGAGAGAGAGAGAGAGAGAGAGAGAGTTGATTCTTATATGTGCCCTGACCAGGGAATCAAACCTACAACCTTTGTATATCAGGACAATGCTCTAATCCACTTAACTGCCCAGCCTGGGTGAATTATCCATTTTCCAAGTTAAGTGTACTAATACAGAATAACTTTAATTCTTCCTCTTTCTTATAACAATGTAAAAACTTGGGAGAAGAAAACCATCAAATAATTATTTAGCTACTACAAATCTTAACAACTAACTACCTAGTTTCTTAGGGTTTAGAGTACTGGGAGAGATTGGGCTGAGGGACTTAATAACTCATCTGATCAAACCTAAGAGTCTTGGCATATAAATTATGCCTTGCCTTGTAACTATTGGGTGATCTTAAAACCATCTTATTCATTAGATTTTAAGTTCTTTGCTTCCTGGAGTGGTGTTTTGCTCATCTGAATGCATAACATTGCATCTAGTATGTCGTTTGCCTTTCAGGGACCAATTCCCACATCTGAGAAGGAGGTCTCTGAGTCTCTGAGCATCCTCTTCCTGAAAGCCTCTCTCGGCATCGCTGCTCTCTAATGCATGGCCCTTTGCTAGGATAACTCATATTCAGCTTTCAGTTTCGCCTTAGACTTCCTCTAGAAGCCTCGCTTGATCCTCTCCCAATGTTTTGGCTGAGTGTTCTTCTACTGAGTTTGCATAGCATCTCATTTTCCTCGTCAAGACTCTTATATCACCGAACGGTCTGGATTTCCCTACTGGATCATAAACTTGAGGGCAGGAATATGGTCTTGAGTTCACATGTCCAACAAAATGCCTGGTCCAGAGTGGAAACTCAATAAATATTTACGGTTTTAATGAATGAATGCATGAAAGAGTGAGTGAATAATGTGGGTGTGATGGAGGCACAAGTGTTCTGTTCTGGCTACATTTTGAGCTCCTTTTCCATCCCACAAATTGGCTCTCTTCTTTTGGCAATGAGGTTCTTCTCATTTACATCCACCTGGGAGGTCTCACTGGAGTGATTTATAAGGAAGAAGTGTGATCATCAGGGTGTTTATTGGACCATTCTCTCCCACTGTTCTGTCTGTTACTTCACAGAAATGAAAGACTGGGCAGGTTACAACTTACCACAGTCTTCCCACTGTGACTGTTTTTCATTTCAAGCCAGTTGATAAATGCATATTGACTTTTCACAGTGCATGTTCACTGCTGCACTGGGCTTAACAAGATCTTTACAACTACCCCCTGATTGCTTTTCTACTGTTTTCCCAACTTATGTGCAAGAGAGCTGAGTTATATAATGTGCAAGGGGTCAGGCCAGGCTAGTGACACAGATCATTTTTGCTCTAGAAGCCTCTGGGCTTACAGGCTGTGGCAGGCTGCTGTTCTCCCAGCTGCCTTGGAGGTCTCAGTTCATTATCTCTTGTCAGTAAGGAATGGATTGGGTAAAATGTCTCCTACATTTGGATTTCTATTGCTTTCTTGGAAAATAAATACCAGCTCTTTATAGCTCCTCATTTATTAGGCAAGCCAGCTTACTGAGTGACTTAGAAAAATTTTGGAACCAGCTGCTACATTAAAAGTGGTCACAAACAGAAGGGGGGGAAAACGTATTTACAATGTTCAATGTCAACCTTGGTTTCCTTTTATCTTCTCTCCACCATCATTCCTATGCCTCTGTCCCAAAAGGCATGACTATTTCTAAGCACTTTTATGATGTTAGAATGCTCTTCTCTCTGCAATAACTTGAATCTGATGTTTCCTTTTTCTAGGCACCTTGCTCTGAGAACTCCTCATCCATCTTCTCGCCAAGATTTCTGAAATTCCAGAGACAAAGCCTTCCCTACATCATTTCATAATAAGACTTTTAAAAATTCATTTTATTTACTTTAATTTTAAAAATCGATCTTAGAGAGAGAGAAACATTGATATGTAAGAGAGACATTCATTGGTTGACTCCCCTGTGCACCTTGACCAGAGATTGAACCCACGGCCTGGGTATATGCTCTAATAAGAATTGAACCCACAAACTTTCGATGTACAGGATGATGTTCCAACTAACTGAGACACACCTGATTGGGAATTGAACCCTCTCCTCCTGGTTTATAGGTTGATTCTCAACCACTGAGCCATATTGGTCAGGCAGTAATAAGTTTTGAAACACAAATACCCAGAGACAAGAAGTCAATTGATTTGATTGAATATACATCAAATTCATTTCTGAGTTCAGGGTTTCATAGTGGACAGAGAATCTAGCAGTAGATACTGTTATTCTCTACAATATGGAAGAAAGGAATAAAATTATAGGCTGGAGGTAACCAGAGAAGTTGTCATTTTCAAGGTTTGCCCATAGATAACTTTCTTAAAATAGTGCACATCTTTATATCTCCCTTGTCTTCAAAACATCACTGTAAATATGGAAGTCATGGTAATAATTCTATTATTTTTAAATGAACACATGGACACAGTGGGAACAATAGCACAAATGGCCAGTCACAGTGCACCCCAAAGGTGCACTTTGAGATTATCTGACAAAAAAAGATAGCAAAAGGCTGAAACCACTCATGGTCTTTATTTATTTTTGACAAAAATATTTTAGTTTCAGGCAATACCCTTTAGCTGGCTTTGAATAGGAATTCTTCAGGGCCATCCTTTTCTATTCATTCATCTTTGTCTTCCAGAACCAAGCCCTATGCCTGGGGTTACTTACATGCTTAGTAAATACTTGCTGGTTTTATGTTCAAATTTATTCACTTTGAAATCTGAATTTGAAATTGGGCTGCTAAAGTTTTCACATCAAATTTGTAAAATGTATGAGTATTTCTTAAAATTTTTGTGAATTATTTTGCTTTTTTATTTGGAACTAGAGGCCTGGTACATGAAAGTCGAGCATGGATGTGTCCCTCAGCCCAGCCTGCACTCTTTCCAATCTGGGACATTCCTCTCTCAATCCAGTAATGCTGGGTCCCAAATGCCCTCTCCTGCAGGCCTGGTCCCCTCCCAAATGCCCTCCTCTGCTGGCCTGATCACCTCTAACTTCCCACAACTGCCCTGCCCTGTAGGCCATCTTATGGCATCCATCTGTGTCCACATAGGGGTGGCCATCTTGTGTCTTGGTGTAATGGTCAATTTGCATATTACTCTTTTGTTAGATAGGATAGGTCTCTCATTTGTGAGAAGTTATTTTTTTCCTAAAAAAGAAAAAAAATCAATTAAATATATGTGAAAGGACCTAAACAGCTACAAAGTTAAATGTCATACTTTAGCTATTATTGCTATTATTCTCATCATTTTATAAAGGATTACAATGAAGTATTCCACTAAATTTAGTATGAACTGCATGTCTTGGTTCACCTGAGATAATATTATTTATGTCTATTGTCCTGAAGTAATTATTAATAGTATCCTCTCTGCATTCTCAGAAGTGTTCTAATTTGGATAATTGTTGAGAGGTTAGCTAAGCCACATCATGTTATCACTGCCTGAGCATCTATTAGGTTTGTCCAGGCAGCCTTTAGGGACCTTACACTGACACTAGTGTCCTCATGCCAGCTCTTGTCCTAAATAACAGCCTGCTGAGTCACAAGCAAGTTTAAGTCTCTGATATGACTTCTGCAATAGCCCTTGTGATAAACAGGCTCCCTTGCCTCACAGTACCTGTGGACATTATGCCCCCTTAACTAGGATGCCCATGGAGCTAACTAAGCTAGTACTAGCTGAGAAAACCTAGAACATTCCACCACAGACCCTAATAAAGGCACATATGTGCCCCATGTTCTTTGTCTATCTTGACCTCCTTGTGTAGTTCCTTGAGGTATACCATTTACTTCCTCCAGGACTTATGAGTAATAAAATAAAAAAAAACTTGAAATTTTTTGGTGTGATTTTTGTTGTTGTTGTTACTGAACTGGAACTCATTAAATGCACCATGTGCTCCACTTAACAAATGTTAATTTAACAATGTCATAACCACAATAAATTATAGTCATCGTAAATCTCATGGAGCCAGGAGGAGATGGAGGTATAGTCCCAGCCTGCCCATCTGTGACCTCAGGCTAGTCATTTACCAATTCTGATCTTAGAATAATGGGTCCCACCATCTTAGCAACCTTCCCTTCCTTTACTCAAGCACTTATCTTACTATCTCATTTCATTTTCTTTCCTGTAGTGACCTCTTGTTATAGTATCATTTGATTTTATTCAGAGTACTATTTCATACATGAAATCTTATTACTTGCTTGCCTGTTTACCACTTTTCACCTCATTTATTGTACCTCTGACACACTTAACTATAAGTTCTTAAGCAAGGACTTTCTCTAATTCATACTTGTAATTTTAGGGTCTAGTGCATACTAGATATGCAAGAAAAATGTGTTGGATGACTGACTAAAGTCAAAGACTATTTTTTAATGCTGTGGTTTAAAAAAAAATAGAGGGTTTTATGGGAAATAATATCAACAGAGTGATCTGATCATAAATTCCTAGCTGAGCAGGTCAGGTTGGGTAGTCATACCCCAGGTATAAATCTCTTTATATAAAGTGAAAGGCTTAACTTTGCCTTAAGCAAGCCCTGTCTATTGTTTCTGTGTATGTAGGTTAATTCACCTTTGAAATAAGCGAAATAAACCTTAAGAGAGCAAATAATTTTGTTAGCCATCCTGTAATCCCATATCCACCTTGCTTTATCCCACCCTCATGTAATCTTCTTTATGTTCCCTTCTTAATCTCAAATGCATAAAAGAAACCACAAAACTGTTATTCTTGAGAGCATTTGAGATTTTGCTTTCCAGCATATGTTATCAGTTTGGGCTCAAATAAACTCATAAACATTCTCTACAGGTTTGGATGTTTCTTGTGTCAATACTTTTTTTGGTGAGAATATTAGTATCATTCATACTTTTATTTATTTATTTATTTATTTATTTATTTATTTATTAGTCTTAAGAGTTTTATTAATTGGTTATAAAAGTTCATGCTAAGTCTCCAGATATTTGTCTTGCTGCTATTGTCAATGCTGACCATCGCCAATTTTTTTTTAAATTTTTATTATGTTATTTATACTTTTACATCAAAGCTATTTGGAAGTATTTCCTCTTACAAAAGTAGATTTTATAGTATTGACCAATGAGATGGTTAATTTTCTATGTCAACTTGACGGGGCTATAGGATGCCCAGATAGCTGGTAAGATACTATTTCTGGGTGTGTCTGTAAATATTTATGGGTGTGTCTGAGTGTATTTGTGTCTAGGTGTGTTTCTGGAAAGGCTTAGCATCTGAATTGGTTGTGAGCTTTATCTATCCATAGGATAACTAAATAGAACAAGAAGGCATAGGAAAGGCAAATTTTGTTCTGGTTTTGGCTGGGATGTGAATCTTCCCCTGCTCTCAAAGGTCAGTGCTCCAAAGCCTTCAGACTAAGACAGGGATTTTACACCATGGGTTTCCTTGATTCTTGAATCTTTAAGTTTAGAATGGAACCATTGGCTTTCCTGGGCCAGCAACTTGCAGATGGCAGAATTCTCAGACTCTACAACCACATGAGCAACCCCTTATAATAAATACTTTTCTATAAATCTATATAAATATCCTATCAGTGCTATTTCTCTGGAGAGCCCTGACTAATACAACCAATATTGGTTTAAAGAAAAAAATAAGATAGAAGATAGTAACTTTGATAAGCTATAGTACAACTGCTCCCCTTGGTTATTACGATTTTTAAAACTACAGGTTAAATTTTATTTTTCCTCATGCAGAAACACTTCTATTGGTTACTTTGCTCTAAAATATTATAGGGACCAAATTTTGGATGTGACTCAGATTTTATTGTTCCAAAACTAAAGGGGTTCATTTGTGTGTGTGTGTGCATCAAAGCCCAACAAGATATGAACAAGAGTTTGTAGCAGAAAAGTTAACATTTTATTTTTAGGAAGTAACCCATGCCCAGAGACACAGGTGTCCTAATGCTCAAAGAGCTGATTTCTCAGTGGCTTCCAGGGGATGGATTACATGGAGGGAAAATTAATCAATTAATCATGATAATTAAAGGAGCAAGCACTGTGATCAGGGTCATGGTCTCTACTGACTGGTTAGCACTAGGGTAGGGGGTTGTTGATCAGTACATCTGGTCCTGATCTCACCCATGGTGTCATTTCATCTGGTTTGTCCCCATTTTCTTGGCCTGAAGTTCATATATAACTGAGGCCTAGATGTCATCTCTAGTTTGATCTGAACTCTGTCTCTGTGGTCAACAGACCTGAGGCTTTGTTCCTAAGATTATTTGATACTGATCAGACCCTCATTGTGCTGAGGGCTTAATAATTAAGGGAAAGGCCCAGCAGAGGGAGAAGGCAGGTGAGTCGGGGTGCTGGATGAATCCAGATTGAGTCAAAAGGAAGGAAAGGAGAAAAGGTCACATTAAAAAAAAATTTCTATGTGGTTACATCATGTGGAGAAATTAGGTAAAACTAAGGAAATAGTCTGAGGTTTAAAATACTACACATATTTATAATTATTGTTATTCTATGCAATTCCTAAGTCCAGGCATCCCCAAATTTTAACTAGAAAAGACAGTCTAATTTCTATTACACCCAAATTACAATGACATTGAACTCAAGTAGAAAAATAGTGCTTCTTTTGCTATCCTCTAGGTATTTCCCAGAGTGCCCAAATATCTACAAGGAAATCTTTTAGCTGACATAAAATGTCATTGGCTGCCATGCTTTTTCTTTCCTAATATATGAATTACCACTTACCTGGAATCTAAGAAGCAGCTTGAGAAAGGCTCATTATCTTTGGGAGAAATTCAATATCCAAGCCTGCAGTAGACTTGATGTATTAAAGTCCCCTCATCACAATTGAAGCTCATTTTCTAGTACTCATGATTTTGCTTTACCTCTAACTCTGGATTTAATTATGTGATTTTCTTTGGCCAAAAGAATATCTAGAAAACATGATTCAGGTGTAATATTAATGAGTTTTGGCTTGCACCAGTGTTAGCTATTCAATGTCTTGTACTATTGGACTTTGAAACTGTTTGCCATAAAAGAAATTTTACTACCTTGAGCCTATTATTCTGTGAATAAACCTAAGCTAGCCACATACAGAGGTTACTGGAAGGTGAACTGAGGAACCTGGCAATAGCTGGAACCAAGGTTCCAAAGACATGGCTCCTGTTCCACCATCCCTTACCATTCGAGCCTTCCAACTGATGGATCCATACATTGGGAAGCAAAGATGAGCCTTCTCCATTGTACCTGCCAGAATTCCTGACACACTGAATCATAGACAAATAATTTTTTTTTCTTTTTGAAGCCATTAAGTTTTTGGAGGTGGTTTGTTAAGACAGTAGCAGACTGAAATAAAACTATGCCTTCAGAGGTCCACAATAGTGCTAGGCCATTAGCCAGAACCAATCTTATGAGTTGTTCTATTTTCTTGCCATACTAATTGGTTCAGAGTTGGGAGTGTGACCCAATTTGTATCAATGAGAATACTTTTGTTTCAATTGTTTGAAAAGAAGAATATAGTCTTCCTATTTATCATGGCACTAGGAAGATACATCACTTGAGTTAATGTAGGGGATAACCACTTTGGAGAAAATCTGACCAAGGGTGTTGCCAACATGAAGAAGAGCAGAATTAAGAAATGGGAGGAGGAAAGGAGAGAGACCAAATCTGTATGATATTCCTTGAGTCCCTAGATCCAGTTATGCCTAAAGTGAATTTTTACTTACAAAGCCAAATTATCTCTTATTTTGACTTACAATTTAAAGCCAAAGATGTATCTCATTGAAGTTCAAGCAGCAATACTTAATTCCTTCTACCCTATGTTAGCCATTATAACCCACAGACTAGGGAATTATGGATGGGGACAGCTGAATAAGAAGACCACAGGATATAGTGCTTTATTTTGACATCTAGCATGCCAGTAAACACCCATATTTTATCACAATTGGCCCCTGCACTTCTGTTAGTTTATGAGCAATTCTTTATGCTATAGTCAGAGTGAGCATTTCAACATGCAAATCTGATTATATGTCACTAACTCTTCAGGTATCCTCAAGGCTTGAGGAACAAGTCCAAACACCTTAGCATGTTTACAAGGCCCTTTTGTTCTAATTTTTGTCTTACCAGCTGCCTACAGTTCTGTCCTATTTTGATTCCCTTTTCCCAGACACTATCTTTTTGATTCTAAGTCTTAATGTCACTACTTCCTTTAATCCTTCACAACGTTTTTATATGCTCCCTGGACCATGCGCTCATATCACAATATTTAGACAATGGAAGATGCAACTATAGCATATATATACTCTTATATAACTACACTACACATACTTTTAGTCAGGAACTATTCATGCCTCATTTACCACAGAATTTACAAATCTAGGTGGCGCTTAGTCTACATTGCTAAATAAATGACTAAATGAAGATGTGAATATATCTGTGTAATAGTTCGGAGCTAATTTTTCAAACAATTTAGACTGACTTGTTCTGTTAGCTCTTCATGCTAATGCTTCTGTTTTTTGAAGACCAGAATAGATGTTAGAGCAGGAGTCCATATTCTCTTTTTGGTAAATTTCTGTAAATGAGAGAACTGATTTTTACTTCCCCAGGATATGGGGAGCAGTTTGGAATAAACATCTAGACTCATCTTTCTTTCTGACTAGTCTCCAAAGTTTGAGGAATCATGAATATGAATGATAAAATCTCCACTTCCATGGGCCACGTTTCTCTAGAGAAGACACTGCTCATGAGTAAAAGTGTTTCTCTGTCTTGATCTTTTGGATTAAAATGTGCTCAGACTCAGAAGGTGAACCTATGATCTAGTTCTCTCCTTTTCTTCTGATTCTCAGGCATTATGCTCTCTTGGGTAAAGTAGGGATTGACAATTTCTGTTTTGTGTATTATTTTCATGAGGCTGGATAAATAAGTCAAATGGAGACAACTATCTTCAAGACAGTGCATCATGGATTAAAGAGTGTTCCTCTCTCCCTCCCTCCCCCAATATGTCCAAATTATAACCTCCAGAACATAATGTGATCTTATTTTAGAAAAGAGCTCTTTGTAGATGCTATACAGTTAAGGACCTTGAGGTAGGATATTCTAGATTAAGGGTTAGCCTTAAATCAAATGACAGGGTTTTTTAATGAGAAAGACAGGGGGAGATTTGAGATAAGACACAGGGGAGAAAGCCATATAAATAGAGGGGCACAGATTGGAGTTTGCTTCCAAAAGCCATGAAACACCTGGGCTGCACAATAGTGAAAGAAGCAACAGCAGATTCTCACATAGAAACTTTCAAGGAATTGTGGCTCTCTCAACACCATGATTTTGAGCTCATGGTCTCCAGAATTGTGAGTGAATAACTTTATGTTGGTTTAAACCCTCGAGTTTGTAGTCATTTTTTATAGTAGTTCTAGGAAAGTAGGACATAAGTGAAGGTGGAAAAAACAACTCTATCCTGTTTTAATCTAGCAGTTATGAAAGAATCTTGTCCTGTGCCATATTGAAGCTGATATTCAAGATGCTATTTCATAATTTGTTTTTATATACATCTCCTACAAGCCAGAACACTGAAACCAGAGGGGTGAGAGATTTGGATTAGGAGATCAATGCCAAATATGAATTCCTAGAGAAAAATTCTGGACAAGGACCTTAGAATTCTGGCTCCTCATAGAAATTCTGGTGCATTTAAATAGCATGGAAAGTTTAATTCCAGAAGAGAAGTTACTCTGCTTACCTGGGCTCTGTCTTCCCCTTGAGCTATTCTAGTAACTCAGGTCCATCTTTTCCATAAACATATCCCAGATTATTTTAGCCAAAATCATCTTAACTCCCTTGAAAAATTTTATGGCCTTAATCAGCAGCATATCTCATTTAGTACTTATAAGCTATCATATATGATCTTTTAATTTCTATAGCCTGGCTCCCAAGAAATACTGTGAGTCAACTGAGGAAAAATAATAACTAATTAACTTTGTATCTTGAGTTTCTAGCTCAATGCAAAAATAACAGCATGTATGTAATGTGCTACGAATTACGCATTGTATCTGTCCTGACAATGCATAATCCAATGGCTAATACTCAGTAAGTGATAAAAGGGAAGAAATTTTGATAATTTACCTTTGAATTTTACTATAATAGCATTTTTGCCTTTCTGATTAGATCTCCCTTCTTGCTAAGGGACTCTGTCAGCATTGATCACAATAGTCAGCATTTAAATAAAGTAGAAGCAATTGGGATCTTTCCCTGGAATTGATTGATATAAGGACATTGGGAAAAAGAAAATATTTTTTCTGTGATATGTTTAAGCTGGAGAAGGCTTATTTGTAGTAGGAAATTATTCAACCAACACAGAGAAAGAAACAGTCAGGCAGAGATCATTAGATGGATGAAAAGTACAAAAGACCTGACAGCATGTGATTCAAGGTTCTAGTTTCAAAACCTGAGGTTCTTGTTCCTGGAGCTCTTTTCCTGATTCCTTGAAGTACCTTAATTTACTTCCTGGTTATGTGCACTTCCTTCAGCATGAATTGAATCTAGTTTACAATCTTAATACAACTTGAAAGCCTCAAAAATAAAAATACTTTCATGGTCTCCTGAAGCTGTTTTAAAGATTCATAAAAATAACTTATATCTGTATGTGATGTACACACATACACATACTGATAGAATTCAGTTGCTGAAAGACATTTGGAATTTAAATAGGTCCTGTCTCAATTCTGATGCATAATGCTTAAAATTTAATGTAAACAAACCAACAATGAATTTAAAAATGGAAAATTCGGACAAACATAAAAACCCCACAATGTGGACATTGTTTTTTTGATTTTTTAAAAAAAGTGATTACTCAAAATTTAATGAAATATTCCTCATGAATACAGATGCCAAAATCCTCAACAAAATTCTAGCACATCGGATTCAGCAGTACATCAGAAAGATCATACACCATGACCAAGTAGGATTTATCCCAGGGATGCAAGGATGGTATAATATCTGCAAATCCATAAACGTGATACATCACATAAACAAATTGAGAGATAAAAATCACATAGTCAAATCAATTGATGCAGAAAAAGCATTTGGCAAAATCGAACACCCTTTCTTGATAAAAACTCTCAGCAAGGTGGGAATAGAAGGATCATATCTCAACATAATAAAAGCTATATATGATAAACCAAGAGCTAACATTATACTTAATGTGCGAACACTAAAATAATTTCCCCTTAGAACAGGAACAAGACAGGGATGCCCACTCTCAGCACTCCTGTTCAACACAGTATTGGAAGTATTAACCATTGTGATTAGACAAGAAGAGGAAATAAAAGGCATCCAAATTGGAAAAGAAGGAGTAAAACTGTCCTTATTTGCAGATGACATGATATTGTACATAAAAAACCCTGAAGACTCCATCAAAAAACTATTCGACTTAATAAATGAATTCAGCAATGTAGTAGGATACAAAATTAATGCCAAGAAATCTATGGCATTTCTACACCAATAGTGAACTTACAGAAAGAGAGACTAAAAAAGCAATCCCATTTACCATCACACCAAAAAAATTAAGATACAGTACCTAGGAATAAACTTAACTAAGGAGGTAAAAGACCTATACACGAAAAACTACAGGGCACTGAAAAAAAGAGATAGAGGAAGACATAAACAGATGGAATAACATACCATGTTCATGGCTTAGGAGAATCAACATCATTAAAATGTTCATACTACCCAAAGCAATCTATAGATTCAATGCACTTCCCATTAACATACCAATGACATATTTCACAGACCTAGAAAGAACTCTCCAAAAATTCATCTGGAATAAAAAAGACCCTGAATAGCTACAACAATCCTGAGAAAGAATAACAAAGCAGGTGGGATCTCAATACTAGATTTCAAACTTTATTACCAAGCCACTGTTCTAAAAAATAATAAAAAGTGGATTACTCAAATTTTAATGAAATTGTAAAAAGAAATCAAAATATTATTTATTGTATTGAAACATTTACCTAAATGTTTCATGGCATCACTTTAAGTTTATGTGACATAGTAAGGAGATTTGTAGTACAGCGTAGAGAGTATACTAATAAAACTGTAATAACAGTGCATATTGTCAGATGGGTACTAGACTTATTAGGATGAACACTTGGTAACTTATATAAATGCCTAATCACTATGTTGTACACTTGAAATGAAAATAATATTGTATGTCAACAGTAATTTAAAAGTTACAAAATATTTTAGAACACAAAAAGCAAAATCTATACCAATAAAAGGGTAATGTGCTAATTAGACCGGGTCAACTGGACATCTTCTTGATATCCAACTTTCTTCCAGACAGTTAGGGGGTGACCAGGCTGTTAGGGGACCAGTTAGGGAGCAATAAGGTTGGCAAGCAGAGGAAATTAGAGGCAATCAGGCAGGCAGGCAGGCAGGCAGGCGAGCAGTTAGGAGCCAGCAGTCCTGGATTGCGAGAGGGATGTCTGACTGCATGAATTTCATGCACTGGGCCTCTAGTAAATATATAAATAAAAAGCACACCAAAAGAGGCAATAAAAGATGATGTGACATATAATGCCACACACAGTTTATATGTTAGTGAGGAAAAAAGTCATTAAATGGAAATGAAACAAGCTCAAGAATGACCAAGACTGGATGTATCTCTTTAAATAAAATAGTCAGAAAATATCTATCTGAGGAAGTCATATTTGGGTTGAGAACCAAGTAATAAAAATGAGCCAATCAAGTCCAGGGTGTTGTGAGAAAGGGAAATAAATGTCTAAAGTAGAGAGAAGAGCCAGAGCAATGGTTCTCAGGCAGGAATGAACATGACATATAAACAGCTTAGATTCTTCTGGTACAAAGGAAGCCACTGGGGATTTTAAGCAAGTGAATGACATAATCGGATTTATATTTTTTCAGAGATCATGTCGATAAATGGGCAAAGCTACTCTGAGTCCAAGGTTTTGATTCATTCTTTCATTTATAAGAAGTTTTCCTGGCATAAAAAATCTGGAGTATAGCAACCCTCCTTTGCAGTATGATTTTGAACGATTGACTTTATTGGTATAAAAGTCCTCTGCAAATAAAATAAAATCTAGGAGCCATTATCACCTTCCTTTATAGACAAACAATCAGTGTGGCATGTTGTGCCTGAAAGCAATCAGCTTAAAATGTTCCCCCATGCTCTCTCCAAGATTCCACGAGCCCAGACAGGCTGGACACATACTGATGAGGCTGGAATAGAGTCCTGTGACTAGAGTAGCCAGCTGTGATTTGAGTGGTGGGGAAGTGCCAACTTGCTCTTGGCCTCTTCAGTCTAGAGAGCCTAATCACTCAGGGGCTGAGCAATTGTACTCCATGCATGGTTTATTACTAATTGTGCAATGGAAGAGGACTGGGGCACCTGGTACCTGTTTGCCGTGCATGCTAGAAAATACAAGATAATGAACATTCCTCATAACATCAGTGATGGCTCTTGTGGGATGAGCACCAGTTCTTCAACCTCTGTGGACTCCACAGGCCAGATGTTCTCATTTTAAACTCTCTTCTTATGATTTCATCAGGACTGATGCTGCACAAAAGAGCCTTCCAGACCAGGGAGAATGCACCTTACCTACTAGCCTGAGATAAGATCCCTGGGTACTTTATTTCTCCCCTAGATTTTGCTAACTTCATAGAGAGAGGGAAATATGAGATTATCAATACAGTTTAGTTAAAATTAGGTGAAAAGTGTTTGATATTTCTTTTTTGAAAGGCCCTCGGTAGCATCCCACTTCTCAATCAGGTTTTGAATAATTAAAAACTGCCTGGCCCATGTGGCTAAGTAGTTTAGCATTGACCCATGAACCAGGAGATCACAGTTCAATTTTTAATCAACGCCCATGCCCAGGTTGCAGGCTCGATCCCCAGTAGGGGATGGGCAAGAGTCAACCAATCAGTGCTTCTCTCTTATCATTGATGTTTCTCTCTCTCTCTCCCTCTCCCTTCCTCTCAGAAATCAAATATATATATATCCTTTAAAAATGAGACAAAGGGCTACAAGTGAACCAAGGCACATCATAAAATTAATCCATGTTCGCAATGGAGCCTATTATGAGAGCTCAGATTCATAGAATATGGATGGCATCCTGAGTCTTTTATGACACTGATCATGGGCAAGATCCTGCCCTGGAAGAGCTGCAGAAAACACATACTGAAGGAGAAATAAGTGGTTGGGATAGTAACACATTCCTAAGAAGAAGTCTGGGGCTAGGTTACTCCAGCCAGGTTTATTTTTCAGGTAAGTCCAACCTTCTGGGGCAAGTCATTCATTATGCAGAGGCCAAGTGTTACATGAATTAGATCCCTCTGCAGAAAGGAATTATTAGGACTTAGGAGAAAGGGTTCCTTCTTAAGACTTGGTATTAGCTGTTTTAACTTTAAAATAGCTAAACTAATAAATAGGAAGGATATTATAGATGAAAGGAGAGAAATAACAAAAGGGGGGAAAAAGTAGAGATGTTTGTGAAAAGAAAAAATAAATAGCACACAATATAGATTTGGGGAGCAGTTAAATGGAAGGGTCAGGGAATTATGGAAGTTTTTTTAGAGCAGCATCTGACAGTAAGTAATCTGTTTCTCTTGGGCAACATATTGCACATATGGATGTAACATCCAGTTATTGCATTCTAGTAATTGACTAGATTCTGAATCATTAAAAGGAATCAAATGAGGAAACCTAGAAGTTTAGTATGGTGCTCTAATTTTTGACCTTTGACTTTTTGACAAAGGTTTACTTGGAGAAAATATTGTTTCATCTTAGTCATAAATGATTATAGCTATCAAACAGAAAACCCCACTATAATTCTGATTCCTGGGTAATTATTTTGATATAGAAAGACTGGCAGTATCCATATTAAGCTTAAAATTCAAATCAGTGGGGACTTTACCATCTCTATATTGCATACTTTTCCTGAACCCATGGGAAGGATTCTGAATGTTTTCCTTGTATCATTTTTTATTATTTTCAAAAAAAATTTTTTAGAATAAACAACTAAAAATATTTTGACTGCTTACTTGCTTGTAGTTGATGTTGGTGAGACTTTTAGATATCCAGCTAGCATTGCTTTCATTTTGCCACGGAATTCTTTATCTTAAATGGAAACAATCTGGGTTGGATTGTAAAACTTTGTACCTGTTGGCTGTGATCTTTTCACTAAAGATCCTTATTTTAACCACTAGAGGCCTGGTTCATGAAATTCATGCACTGGAGTGGGTGGGCTGTCCCTCAGCCTAGCCTGTACCCTCTCCAATTGGTGAGATCAGGCCTATATCAGTAGAGGGACATTCCCCTCACAATCTGGGACTGCTAATTCCCACTGCTCACCTGCCTGCCAACCTGACCGATGCCTACCTGCTCCCCTGCTGGCCTGAATGCCCCCAACTGCCCTCCCCTGCTGACCCAATTGTCCCCAACTGCCCTCCCCTGCTGGCCTGGTTGCCCCCAACTACCCTCCCCTGCCTCTTGATTGCCCACAACTACTATCCCCTGTTGGCTATCTTGTGGCAGCCAACTTTGACCATATGGGAGCAGCCATCTTGTTCAAGGATGTGAGGATCAATTTGTATATTACCTCTTTATTATATAGGATGTCTGGCCTGAGACCTAAGCTTAGCTAAACAGAATATGGCAGAAGTGTTCACTCTGTTCTCTCCAAGCTTTTATGAGCCCAGACAGGCGGGACATACACTTAGTCCTTATTGAAACAGAAGATGGTATCAACACAGGAATAAGGAAAATGGTGAGAATAGAAGGAGAGGCTATATTGCAGGTGGCCACAGAGGGGCATTTAAACAAGCTTTTCTTGTCCAGGAGATAGTTTCTGGTTTTGGACATCTAGAGTTTTATTATTTTCTACTGTTTCCAAGCCTGATCTCCCAGCATCCAGTTGATTTGATAATGAGTGCCTGCTGCCGGTATCCCAAAAGCCCTTGAAATAAACTACTCTTACTTGAAATAGCCAGGTTGAGTGTCAAATTTTGCTTACAGACCCTCCTGGAACACCTTTCATGTTTTTTTATACATGAGCCTATCAATTAATTTAATATTTATTGAGTTCCTGCTATTTTTGAGGTCCTGAGGCATGAAGATGAAAAGTAAAAGATAAGATAGTCTATACTTTCTTGGAGCTTAGAATAGAGTTGAGAGAAAATCACTACAAATCTGTGAATAAATGTAAAACTACAACTATAGTAAATGGTATGAAGAAAAAATACATGATGCTATAAGAAATTATATTACCACTTCTCCTGTGGTAATGAAGACAAAATAAACATTAATTGGCTAAAGAAGTGAAAGGAAAAAGGGTAGATTCCTCTTGGAGGAAAGAAAAATCCAATGGTCTGAGGTAAGGCATTTAAAAACCCCACATATTAAAATGTAAAGTTTAAATACAGGTGCAGTAAACATATAAAGCCATTATTTTCATTATTAAGTTACTACCAATCAGTTAATCAGATTAGTTCTATTTGTCAAGAATGGAGTTCTAGCCAGATACATTTGGAGGTATGTATTAGAGAATGAGCAATGGAGGATAGAAAGCCACTGTTTACTGGACTAAGGCTTTCTTCTGACATCAGAATCCTATGAAGCATTAGACTCTATAAGAAAAGGAAGGGCATTAAGAAGAATGAGGTAGCATTGCCAGAAGAAGAATCAGACATATTGAAAATACATTTGCATAATTTTGCCTACGATAAGTAACTGGGAAAAACATCACAAGGACAAGATTTCACAAGAGATCAAGATTGTGAGTTTTCTTGTTGTCCACATATCAGAACAAAAAGCATTCTCAAAGCTATTTATTTTCAGCAAAATATTAAACATCATGAATGTCCAGTAAGGCAAAATAATTTGTGCAGCTTTTGGATTGTGTAAGGCAGTGATCGGCAGGCTCATTAGTCGAGCCAAATATCAACAGTACAACAATTGAAATTTCTTTTGAGACCCAAATTTTTTAAATTTAAACTTCTTCTAGTGCCACTTCTTCAAAATAGACTCACCCAGACCATGGTATTTTGTGAAAGAGCCACACTCAAGGGACCAAAGAGCTGCATGTGGCTCATGAGCTGTGGTTTGCTGACCACTGGTGTAAGGAAATGGCCAAATGATGGAGAACAGAACCCAGGCAAGAATTGATACATGGAACAAACTTCAGCTGGCAATAGTTGGAACAATAGTAATAATTTATCACATTTATATAATACTAGAGGGCCAGTGCACAAAATTCTTATACAGGGGATCAGAGAGTTGGTCCCTGAGCCTGGCTTGCAATGATGCCAGCATCATTATACTCTCTCCACACAGCCTCCGGGAAGACGCTTGTCCTGGGGTTTCCTTGGGGCCCAAGCCCACTATGCCCAGCAGCTCAGATACTTGGGGGCTCAGGCTCTCAGGTCCTTCTTCCCCACCTCAGGAGCTGTCCCTTGGACCATACTACTTGTGCATGCGGGAGGGTGGTTGTGGCGGCAGCTCTTTGATGTCTGTAGTACACCTGCCGGATCCCCCTGCCACGGTGACATGCTGGTAGCATCCGCACTGCCGACTAGAGCCTTCCCAGTCCATGACTGGAGCTCCTGGGCTGAGACTGGGGGCTGTGGGCAGAGGGCCCTGGCACCAAGAGGGCTCTGTCAGTATCAGGAACTGGGAAGATTCATTTTTCTGGCTCTGTCAGTGGCAGGAACTGAGAAGATAGCATTTTTCTGGGTCCTCCACTCCCTCTGCATGGCTGAGGTGGGGCACTGGGCTCACTGTTATGTGAGCCCAGTGTCCCTCACCCCAGCCTCTGGTCTGAGACCTTTCTCCTCTCTCTGCAGCCAAGGAGAGGATGCTGGGCTTGGGTTGCTGGGGCAATGCTGCCAGTGTTCACCCCAGCCATTATGGGTGCCGTCATCTTTGTTGTGGAGTGATGGTTAATTTGCATATTACTCTTTTATTTAGGATTTAGTTTATAAGGCACTATATGTACATTGTTTTATTTAATGCTCAAATATCCCTATGCTGAAATTAAAAAAAATACACAACAATATAGTTTTTTAAATATATTTTTATTGATTTTTTACAGAGAGGAAGGGAGAGGGAAAGAGAAACATCGATGAGAGAGAGACACTGATCAGCTGCCTCCTAAACACCCCCTACTGGGGATGTGCCCACAACCAAGGTACATGCCCTTGACCAGAATCGAACTTGGTAACTTTCAGTCTGCAGTCCAATGTTCTATCCACTGAGCCAAACCAGTTTTGGCAACACAACAATATTTTTTGCCCCTTTACTACACCGAGGAGGAAATTGAGGTTCAATGAGGTTAAATGGCTTGACTATACACCCAGAATTAGTAATTGGTAGTACAAGACAGAAACTCACATCATCTGATTCATAGCCCAGGGTTTATTCCAAAATTCAGGCCATAGATTCAATCCAACTTACCTTTCCCCAGGGTGCTTTATACTTGAGAATTTAGCAAGAGATTTTTATCAGACTAGCTGGTACACATGTAGCAGTGTATCTAACCCCCTACTAGTAAGGAATTTTAGATGTTTAGCCTAAGCATAGAAAAACTGACTCCACATAATAATGAAAGAGGAAAAAGGAAATTTACAAATGTTTAAGCCAAAAAGAACATTGACTTAATGACTCTTGTTTGCAACACTCTTTGGAAGGTTGTGTTAAATTTTGCATGTTCGTTTAATTATGGATGTGATAAAGGGAGAGATTGAGATTGGGTTTTCTTGATGTCCATATCTTTAAACAATCAGCAGGTTGTGGGCTTTTTGGAAGGCACCAAAGTAAAATGCAAATTTTTATTTCATATGAAGAAGTAGCTTGACAAATAACATTTTCTATACTGAACCAACAATGCATGTTAGAATAAAGACGTCTTCAGAATTTTTTAAAGCTATTTATTTATTTTTAAAATATATTTTATTGATTTTTTACAGAGAGGAAGGGAGAGGGATAGAGAGTTAGAAACATCGATGAGAGAGAGACATCGATCAGCCACCTCCTGCACGCCCCCTACTGGGAATGTGCCCACAACCCAGGTACATGCCCTTGACCAGAACTGAACCTGGGATCTTTTAGTCCGAAGACTGACGCTCTATCCACTGAGCCAAACCAGTTTTTCTCTGATGGGCACATTCTGGTTGACACTGAAGGCAACTAAGTACAAAAAAAAATTTTTTTTAAGTGCAAGGAAGGAAATCAAGAGCATTATGGATTTTTTTTAACCTCTCAGAAGAATGTATGATTCATTTTATAGAAAGAAAAGTATTACAGATGTCTCCCATTTTCCCCTCCTTCATCCCTCTTCCTCCTCTTCCCCCCCACTT
Organism: Lasiurus cinereus; assembly: GCA_011751065.1. Taxonomy (NCBI): domain Eukaryota; kingdom Metazoa; phylum Chordata; class Mammalia; order Chiroptera; family Vespertilionidae; genus Lasiurus; species Lasiurus cinereus. Next base: position 7,863,014 of record JAAGEH010000076.1, read on the forward strand.
CATCCAGCTTCCACCCAAGAGCCTTATGGATTTACTTGAGGAAGTACTTGCATCCATTTTCAAACTGGGTCAAGGAAATTGATGTCTTTATACTGCCGCTATTTTCCGTTGTTAAAGTCCAATGAGTTCAATGGGATCCCTTTTTAGGGTGGAAATACAACTAACTTTCAGAAGACATTCACAAACTTTCATCAGTTTGAAATGAGTTCAAAATTTTTGCACATGCTGTTGTTGGGGACAATCCTTTAGCTATACTTCAATCACTGAGCAAGAGGCAGAATCATTGTGGATGTTTTAAGAAGAGATAATTGAAGGAAATACAAAATATGCTTAAATAAGCCACAATGTCCTGGAATTGTATGGGACCAAATATGAAGCCCAGGACTCTTGAAATTTTGGGCTTAAATTGAGATGTTTCTCCATTTGAAACAACCCCCAGAATTCTTGAGACTAATTCTACTTATCAAATACAATATATATATTGACTAATAAAAGTTTATCCATAGTTACAACTATTCATTAAATATATAATTTGTCTAAATAAAAATGATGAAATCAGTTGTGAACTTTTTTTGAATTATAACCAAAGATATATAATTCATAAAACATTAAGAGAATCCATAAATATGAATTTTTCTAATCAGGTGATTCACAACAGTCCCCTCAAATGAAGTCACCCATGTCTTCATATTGTGACAGTTTCTGAAATAAAAGGGGAGATGACATTTTAGCCATCTCTATCTTTTAAGAAAAAAGAAACAAGAGCCTTGATGCTGTACTTTTTGACTACTGATTAATTCAGCAAATATATATTTTTAAATATATTTTATTGATTTTTTTACAGAGAGGATGGGAGAACGATAGAGAGTTAGAAACATGGATCAGCTGCTTCCTGCAAGCTCCCCACTGGGGATGTGACCGCAACCAAGGTACATGCCCTTGACCGGAATCGAACCTGGGACCTTTCAGTCTGCAGGCCGATGCTCTATCCACCGCGCCAAACCAGTTTCGGCAGCAAATATTTTTTAAGCATCTACCTTCTCTATGCCAACTGCTGCTCAAGGTGCCTAGGATGCAGCAAAATAGATAAAATTCCTGACCTCCTTGAACTTACAATAAACATCACACATAAGTAAAGTTTCTACTGTGTTAGATAGCTCTTAGGAAAGAAATTAAAACTGTAAAAGTCTTTTGCAATTTTTAAAAGAGGTTCTCTAAGGATGACTCCACTGAGAGAAAAAGAATAATTCATTTGGATATCTGGCAGGAAGGAAAGTTTAATCAGAGGGAATGGCAAGTGGAAATGTGCTATAAGTGGGAGCAGGACTGGCACATTACAGGAACAGCAAGGTCAGTGTGACCAGAGAGAAATAAGCAATGAGGATTGGGTAGAGGAGAGAGGTGGGTAGAAGGTAAAGATGTATAGTACCCAGTGAGATGGGGCAATAAGGAGAGAGAACTTGTAAAGCTTTGGGTCATTGTAGAAATTTGACTTTTACTCTTAGTAGGATTAGATCTTTAGTAAAATATTCATAACAAAATGCAGATCTGTTTTTATAATTTCAGAACTTGGCCCTGATACAAACTTTTTTAAACTCTAGATTTCTGAATATGTTTTTGGGAGGACATTTCACTTTATACAAAAGATTTCTATTGGAATTTGTTTTTGCTTTACAAAATTCAATTTTAAATGTTTTAAATGCTCCAGGAAAATAAAATTTTCATATGAAAGATTTCTAAGGTAAATTGCTTTATAAAGGAATAACCTTGTAACTTATTGGTTTTGTCAATTTAGATCCTTCACTTCAATTTTTCCTAAAGCTAGATGCATGTATAATTTAAGATATAGTCAAAGAAACCTTAAAGGTAATTTATTTATACATGTTGAGAGATTTTTAAAATTAATTTGTATTAATCAACATGTTTCACACAAGATTAAATAATCCTATATAATAAAAGGCTAATATGTAAATTGTCCCTGGACCCGGAGTTCAACCAGGAGTTTGATGACCATGGGGCAGGGCTGGCTGTCCAACCATCCGTGGTCCCCTCCCCCCCCCACTAGCCCTGATCAGCCCTGGTCTCAGTGTGACCCTACCATGCACAAATTCATGCACCAGGCCTCTAGTTAAAATCATATAATCTCAAAATTCTGTTTTCCCTCTCGTGTCCTTATTAGGGCCTAGAAATAGGAATTGTACTCAAATATTTCAAAATATTCTCCAACTTATAGAGGTTATATTAGAAATTCATAGATGTTAAATCTTAAGCATAAAAACCTGGAGACTTGGAAGGGGACCATATTTGTTGCTAAGGAACAAAAAGCTAGAGAAGTTAAACAACTTGCTCAAATTAATTACTAACTTCATCGGGATGAGCACCTAGATTCCTCAGCATGAATTTCACGATATTTCCAATGAGCTCATTGCTTTTCCATAATTTTCTCACAGCAAACTTTAAATGGATGGTTAACTAAGGAGCCTGCTCTGATGTGATCAGGCTCTTGTTTGAGAAATGGAATAGTCCTCCTAGTCTTACTTGGGTGCCCACTATCATTCTAGTTCTTTCTCTTCAGTATCCACCACAATTTTCAGCAATTCTAGACAATTTTGGTTTCTATCCTAGTGCCTTGGAAGCCTTTTCACACATTTTTCTCAGTTCTGTATCTATTACTTTTCATGAAGTTTGATCTCTTCTCCATGCACAAAAGAAAGGGGACATCTGCTTCATTTATAATTCTCTGAAATCCCATCTTGGTGATTTTACAAGGCCCTGGATACCTTTGTGTTCTGCTGTCCAGCTGCCCATTTTTTTAGAAGGATAGAAAAGTTGGGCTTCATGCATTGAGTCTAATGGGGTAATAGAAGATTAAGAGGTCAGAGATAATACCAGCACTAATTTCTTTCCTATCTTCATAGTTTTGGCTCCTTGCGACAGACAGAAGGTGAATCTGGTCTGATTCCAGCTGTTGAAAGCCAGCAGATTTACTGGACGTGTGCAATCATTTTAATGCCATTAAAATTGTCAGGAAGAACTTAGCAATTATAAGCATTTTGAATATTAGATCTTGTCTTTTATATATTACCACTTGCTAACAACATGTGAAATTAAATCCTAGATAACCAGAGAGATTTTTGGAGCTAGGAAGTTCTAGTAATTTAAAAAGAGATCAGTACCACCTAAAATAATTATCTATAAAGCTTTGCAATTTGCACATTGTCTTGAAAAACAGCATCCTTTGAAACCCAACACCTCTTTTTGTCTCTCCTCTTCATTTATTCTGTTTGAAAAAGAAAAAGGAAAAAGAAAGTGAAGTATCTTAAAATGCTTAAAAGTTTCTGTATGAGTTTAGGGCCTGAACTTCAACTGATAACAGACCAGAATCCCTAGTCACCTGATCAGGTAAACACTTTGTGACAAGACAATCATTTACTACATGTTTAAAGTTGGGGTCAATGGACATTTGAGACCAAGCACTATTCTTTGAATAACTTTTTGAGGTGATGGACCATGAATTCAGGGCAGTTGTGAGATAATCCTGGTGTCCATCTCAACACCTTTCTGATCTAATAGATTCTATTTATACCCTTCTTAAAATCATGGAACATTGTAGTTTCAAAGGAACTCATCTCATTGGCAGGTCAAGCACAAGGTCAGTATACCTTTCTATGTCATCTGTCATAAAGATACTTCAACCAACAGTGACTTATTTCAGTTTGAATTCCTCTATAGCTACATGTTTACCACCTCTAGTAAATTAAACTTTGCAGTCTCTCTTGTCTCTGCCCTCTCCTTTCCATTCTGTTGCCACTGATCCAGATTTTCTATTTCCTTTATCCACTTAGATTAGCTTTCTGTTTATTATGTCTCCCCTGTTTCTAATCCATTTTACTAATTAATGTCCAATTGATTTTTCAAAACTCAAATCTATTCTTTTATTCCCATGTTCAATAATTTTCAATGATGCCTAATTGCCTAGGCTTTAATAAAAACGTTTTAGGCAGGCATTTGGGGAGGAAAGGAAGTGAGTGGAAATTCCATGAGCATTGACATAGAGAGACTTGGGTTCAAATGCTAGCCCAGTCTACTTCCTCTAAAACCTAATGTCTTCAATTATGAGGTGAAGGTGCTGATAACTTTTCCTGAGACCAGTGCAAAGATTAAATAAGATACTATTACTAGGTAATATGTACTGGAAAAACAGTAACAATTTGTATCCTGGACCTTCTACAGTGTGACTCTAAACTTATTCCTCATTACTTCTCTAACAGTATCTTATACTCCAGCAGAGCCTAGTCTATGATGTATATGTTTTACATACTATATTTGGTTGCAGCCTTCTTAAGAGTAAGGATGATATCTCTGTAGTATTCAGAGTGCTTTGTGCCTATTAATCACTCAGTAATTATCTATTGAATTTGGAATCCTCAAATTGATTTCACCACACACATCCAAAAAAAAGAGCTATTTCTCTTTGGGAAAATTTTAAACTGTCTTTCTGAGTCAGTTTAATCTCTTCCCCATGCACAAAAGAAAGGGGACATTTGACAGCCAGCAGATTGACTGGATGTGTGCAATCATTTTAATGCCATTAAAATTGTCAGGAAGAACTTAGCAATTATAAGCATTTTGAGTATTAGATCTTGTCTTTTATATATTACCACTTGCTAACAACATGTGAAATTAAATCCTGGGTAACCAGAGAGATTCTTGGAGCTAGGAAGTTAAATGTGTGTGTTTTCCCTGCACCAGATCCTCCATGATTAAAGTTTCCTAGGTTCTAGATGGATAGGGACTTCTTTATTTCACCTGGGTACTTTGCCCTATACTTTTATAGCTTGAAGTGAATATGGTTCTCTGTGAGATTATTTGTAGTGTTCCTTCAATGCTCAGCAAGAGAGAGGGTAGTGAAAGAGTTTCCTTTAAATTAGTTTGATACCTGAGCAAAGGGAACAACCGTTCCTTCGGTGAGTCAGTTGGCCACTTCCACAAATGGCAGGTAAGCACTGATGGGGAGGGAAACCAAGCACGTGCTAAGAGGGAAGAAGTCACTGGTGGAAATGTTTGTGAAGTTTTATTTGATCAGCTGTTTGCTACTTTTCAGTGCAGTGAAGGACAGAGAGAACTTGAATTCTGACCACCTGTCACTCTTGCTTTAGGTATCCAGTGACTGAGCTATGAGAGAGGCGGTTGAAATAGACTTACTCAGGGATCAACTGAGATACCAATCTACCCTCTTTCATTTTGCTTGTGCAAACAGTGAGCTTTAGATGAATAAAAATGGCTATAACCATTTAACATATATCAGGATTCTGTAACTATCTCTCTATTTAGCTATATCTCCTTCTGTATTCCTCCCTATTACCTCACAAGTTAGATGTTTGAAAACTAAGTCTCAGAGAGGTAAAGTAACCAAAGTCACATAACTAGTAAAGAGCTAAACAATAGGGCTACAGACTGAATTCAAACTCACATCTATCTGAAGCCAAAGCCTATGCTTTTGCCACTATACTACACTGTGTTGAGTTTCTCCAGTGGGTCTCCACCCGACCTAGAATAGTAATTATGACAGCTAGTCACAAACTTATCCTTTGTGTGGGCATATCCATTTGATGAAAGATTCTGAAACTTTTCCAACTGCAAGTTGCCAAGATGAAAATACTAGTGTGAGGTTAAGTTGCTTCATTTGGTGAGTGACAAAACTGAAGGGTATTCCAGTGCTGTGCCCAAGATGATCTTTGGAAGTGACAGAGGATAGAATCATATTCATATTGAATACATTGGGAAGAACTAGATCTAAGAGATAAAAAGACTGAATATAAGAGCCTTAGTTTAGAAGATGGCAGATTTCACCCCTTACTTGTAACATAAATTTCTTTGTTTTTTTGTTTTTAATCTGTAAAATGGGACAAAAAAATCCCTGCCACTTGCCTCACAGGAATGCAGGGATTTTTCTGAGCCATTAATGCAAACATACTTTCTAAATTGTAAGATTCTATGCAAAAATCAGAAAGTTTTGATCTCTTGAGACTCTGTGATTGGTGCAGTGGTATCTCATAGAGTGTGAAATTGAGACACCATATGTGAGATTCATTTCCATGTTCAGGGAAACCCGAAGTTATATTGGGTTTTTATTGGCTTACTCCTCCCCATTCATCTCTAGGAGCACAGTGCCCTTTGAAACCACTGTCAGAGTGTGTGTCCGATTCCTCAGCCCTTCGAATGGCCTATGGGGGTCTGATTTATGTGCTCAGACCCAGGAGTCACACACTTTCAGCCAGAGGATACTTCCCTGAAGCTATTGTCAAGTGGAATAGGGGAAAAAAAATAAAAAAAAGGTGATGAACTACAGGTGAGGCTCCGCCAAATACATCTCAGGATCTATTCCTGTTTCTGTAAAACGCATGTGTTTCTAATTCATTTAACACGCCCCTATAGTTCCTACAGTGTGTCTGGCATTGATCTTAGGAGTTAACAAACGTTAACTCATTTATTCCTCCAATCTATTCTGTGGTGGTAATATGATTCCTATTTTACAGATAAAGAAATTGAGCACAGAGGTTAATGTTCAAGCTAATCAGGGCAGGGCGAGGGGGGAGAGAGGGTGAGTATTCCAATTCATAGCCAGAGTTTACCTAGAAAAAAGTATTAACTTGATTTGAAATGGAAAATATTTGGGGGGGGGGGCTCCTTGTTCCCTGTGTCAATTTTAAAACACCCTCTTGGTTTTCCAGTACTGCATTTTTAGACTCATTTTCTCTAATTTCCCACTTACTGTTTGGTTTCCTGCCATGCTATTCCTTCCTAATGATTCTAGTCTTTTTGTTTTCTGATGACTATTCCATACCTAGTTCCACATCATTGCTTTTTATTAGATTCTTCCCCACCCCCACCCCTGGCTTGGAATGCTCTTCTAACCCCCTTTTCTAGTTAAAACTTATTCAGCTTAAATTTCAAGTTTCATTCATGAAAATTTTATTCACAATTCCAGACCTTGCAGGTTTCGGTCTACTTTAAATTTCTTTAGCACTTCTTTGTACCTATGTGATGGATAACACATTTTTTATTTTTACATTTTAATCTTGCCTCCTCAACTAGGTTGCAATACTATTAACTTAGTCGATGTCATATACTTTAAAAGTGTGTTTTTGTTGCCTTTACTAGAAAAGTGCTAAGGATATTCTAAATGCTCAACAAATAACAAGTTTATAATTATTTGTATGTTCCTGGCAGAGGCATTTGCCAACCTCATTCATTAAACTCGTCATCTCAATTTGGTTTGCCGTTTGATGACAAAAGGGTTGCATCTCTGTGGCCATTCCAATGGATTGGCCATGGCCATCTAGAGAGCTATGTTGAAATATTTTCAAAGAATTGTAGCTTGCACATCTCTCATCAATCACAGAATTCTTTCCTGCTGTCACGGGTGTGGTATGGAAATGTAGGGACAAGCCAATTTTGAATTTGTGAACCCTAGCTTGGTAATAAGGAGAGAAAATAATCTGCTTATAAGAAAAGGAGGTTGGATTTCAGCCTAAGTGCACTTTGATATATATATTGTTGATGTGTCTGATAGGTGGTGCAAAGATTAAAACAAATTGAGTTGTTAATAATCAATTATTTATTGAGATGATATCAAGGAAAATCCTTTTATTTTTCTATTTACTTAGTACGTGTGTCACGAAATCTATTATTTTTTTAAAAATATATTTGTATTGATTTCAGAGAGGAAGAGAGAGATTGAAATATCAATGATGAAGGAGAATCATTGATTGGCTGCCTCCTACATGCTCTCTCCTGGAAAATGAGCCCACAACCCTGGCATGTGCCCTTGACCAGAATTGAACCCAGGATTCTTCAGTCTGTAGGCTGACACTCTGTCCATATAATCAAACCAGATAGGGCATGAAATCTATTTCTTATACAATGTCCATAAGGAATTATTCTTATAGCTCATTAACAACTCTAAAATATATGTGAAGATAATGCCCATTCCATTAGTGTATTGAGGCGAATGCTGCTCAAATTGTGTTGTTAAAATGAAAAGATTTTATTTGAGAAGATTATGGATAGGCTAATAAGTGAAAACTATTTTACTATAAAAACTATTTTTTATCATTCAATTTTTTTCTTTTGGTATTTTTTACTTATGTGTTTTTCTTTGCTGATTTGAGTTTAAAACCCAACAGAAATAAAATAAAACAAAAATACAAAACAAGGACATTCAGGAGGTTGGCTTGGACCTGTGTAGTCAGCACTTCTCCATTTCTTCTGGCTTCCTTGTTTTCACTCTGAGGACACAGAAAATTATCCAGCCAGAACAGAAGGAATTAATCTACCTAATTGTTTCTTGGGTGTTGGGTAACTTATTGTTCGGGGAGGGTAGAAAGTCCTTGTTCACATCTTTATTATATCTTTCTTCCCAAATCAAGATAGTATAAGTAAAAAATCCATGCACCCTGGCTTAAAGTCTGTGTTGGAAATCTGTTTAACACATGGGGATATGTTTCTAACTAAGATAGTTGCAGTCCAGGGAGATTGCAAAAGTTTGCAAAATGACGCAAGTACAACCTGGCTTGGCATAACCATATAAAGGAAGGTTTCTACTTAGGGTTCAGATAAAAGCATTACTTACCTGCCTTGTTCATGTCCCCAATTATCTATGGAATGAATCTATACTAATAAAAGCCTAAATGGCCCTCTCGCCCTCGTGTGATAGCCTCAAGTCATTACAAGATAGCTGCCCCCACGTTGTCACAAGATGGCTGTCACAAGATAGCCACCACAACATGGCCACTACAATATGGTTGTTAGGAGATGGCCATCACAATATGGCCACCACAAAATGGCTACCACAAGATGGCCTGCAGGAGAGGGCAGTTAGATTTTACTTTTGATATATATATTGTTGATGGGTCTGATAGGTGGTGCAAAGATTAAAACAAATTGAGTTGTTAATAATCAATTATTTATTGAGTTGTTAATGTTTATTGAGTTGGGGGCAATCAGGCCAGCAGCAGAGCAGTTAGGCATCAATAAGGTTGACAGGGAAATGGTTAGGGAGCGATAAGGCTGGCAAATAGTTGGGAACCAGCAGTCCCAAATTGTGAGAGGGGTCAGGCCTAAACAGGCAATTGGACACCCCTCAAGGGGTCCCAGGTTGGAGAGGGTGCAGGCTGGGCTGAGAGACACTCCCCTCCATGCGTGAATTTCATGCACTGGGCCTGTAGTATATAAATAAGTATATAAATATATAATTAAGTATATAAATATAAATACCCATTATAAAAAACTCAATCAATGTAGATCTTATTTGAGCACCAAAAATCATGGTCCATTGGTTAGTTAGGCTCACCTAAATTCAAGAGTTTTTATAATTTTTAAATATCAGGACTTGGAAGGTAAGATACTTTTTGGAGATGAGTTAAATAAATCTTATACTGAATTTTACAAATATAGCATTTGAAATAAACTTTTATGCAGAAAATTGTAATTAGAATATCAGAAGTGTGATTTTAATTTAATCACAGATCCTTCTTCATTCAAGAACTATTGAACTTACTGGAAAGAGGTTTTCAATATCAACCTCATTGATGACTCTGTTCCATGCTTTCTTTATATTTTTAGTCTTCTGTTGGGTTCATATCTCTGGATATCGGTTTTGAACTAACTAGAGAACTCTAATTTTTGTTCCGTTTCATACATACCATTCTCTGCTTTAATCACTGTTACTACTCTGTTCCCTTACCTTGGTTTCTGTCCCTGTGAGCAAACACATGCAAGACATTGCATTAAGTTGCTAAAAGGATGTCACTTCTCTTTTTCCATATATTTCCTGATGCTTTTTCAGGGCATTGAGCTCATCTATATTTTCCTACTTCCTAATATAGGCTAATCTAAGCTCTCTTGCTTCTTAATGCTGTTCTTTTTCTTTGGCTTTCTGCCCTTCAGGACAGGACTGAGGAGCCCAGTCCTGTAAAACAGTGCTTCTCAGTGTACTGATGTTATTTATGAGCTATTAGCAACTGTAATTGCTAATGGGTAAAGTAACAAGAACTGTAAATATTCCCTTTTAAAAATGGAAATGAGGGACGTCTAAAGCAGAATGTGGAATTGAAGAATTGCATTTCTTATCAGAGAAGAAGAAACAGCATTTGCAGTTCACCAATAGAATCTTTATTGGAATTATTTCAATGTTATGAAAAGAAATCAGAATTATACAAGTCAAGCTGGAAACAATGGTACAAATGATGTTTTAGACATTTAGGAAGAAGAAAATGAACATAATTTTTTAGGGTTTTTCCCTCTTCCTTTGACTTCAACAGTTATTGGCCTTTTAGGTGTTAAAAACATACTTTTTAGTAGTGATAAAGTTAATATTCTTGATATTTTTAGGACAGATTTTATTTTTGTTAAATTTATTGGGATAACATTGGTTAATAACATTAAAACTTTATAATACAACATCTATCTATATGCTTTATTTGATGCTCACTACACAAGTCTTAAATTCTTAAAATGTTTTTCCCAAGATGATTTTTATATAACTGAACTTTATTATATAAAAGTAATGTTTTACTTTTATATATAATTGAACATAGAATAATAGAACAACTGTATCATATCTGATGTGCTATGAACATAATCTTAAATACCTTATGTGAGATAATGTAGTTTAATTTATGTCTTTGAAAACTAATTTTAATTAGAACATTAAATTAGTACAGATTCAAGAATATAAATTTCTTTCATTTTCTGGAATGTTCTTTTGAAAAATGTAGTTCCAGCTGGAATATGAACACCTTGAATATACTCATAGAAGTGTATTATCTGTGTATGTGTGTGCCTTGTAAAAAAAAAACAGACAGACCAGCCGGAACTGGTTTGGCTCAGTGGATAGAGCATCAGCCTGCGGACTGAGAGGTCCCAGGTTCAATTCCAGTCAGGGGCATGTACCTTGGTTGTGGGCACATCCACAGTGGGGGGCGTGCAGAAGATAGCTGATCAATGTCTCTCTCTCATCGATGTTTCTGATTTTCTATCCCTCTCCCTTACTGTCTGAGAAAAATCAATAAAATATAAACAAACAAACAAACAGACAGACAGACAGACCAAGGAAAGTCATGTTGAGAACCTCTATTGTGGGGATTGTGACATTTGATTGTAAAGCTCCAGGGCCAGTGACATCTCTGGTGGGATCGCCTTTTTTAACGATTAGGCCACAAAGTCCTTTCTGAATAGTATGTCTCCAGGACCCCTTTGTGTGCTCATCACAGCCAATCTATTATTTTTTAACATATTTTTATTGATTTTAGAGAAGAAGGGAGGAGAGATAGAAACATCAATGATGAGAAAGAACTATCCATTGGCTGTCCCACACTGGGGATGGAACCCACTACCCCGGCATGTGCACTGATCGGGAACCGAACTGTGACCTCCTGGTTCATAGGTTGACACTCAACTGTGAGCCATGCCAGCTGGGCACAGTCAGCCTATGCTTATCCTTGGCCTCCAACAGTCCCTCCGGCCCTATCTGGTCCCTCCTCTCAGCAATCTGGAAATGTCTCTATCTCGCTCTCTTGCTCTGCAAGGAAAGGGAGAGCTTCTCCACAGGTGGCTCCAAAGACCGTATGTACCACCGACTCCTGCCCCAGCGATGCTCCCAGTATTGTTTACTAGACATTTGCCCATCACATAAAGCTGGGATGGATCATAGACCATCTCCTCCAGAGCCCAAGGTACCAATTCAAAATATATTTGTAGATTTAAATTAAAGCCAAAATCACTGCCATAGTTCGTATTTATTTTAAAATGGCAGCTATCCCAGAAGAAAAGAAAAAAGTGACTTCTTAGCATTTTCAAAACCCATCATTCTTTTCCTGTGCCACCAATCAGGGCTCAACAGGCCTCTTAAAAGAGTCACTCTGTGAAACCGCGTAGGAGGAATGACAATCATTGCCAGCAGTGTTATGTCACTTAAGATTTCTCTCCAGGTGTTTACGCAGAACCTAATCTCCAACAGTGTGTCAGAGAATAGAGCTCTGAGATTAAATTTTTAACATTGCCATAAAAAAAAATTAAACCTTTGAAATATGGAAATAAAGTGCAGTGAAGCATGTGATTTCCCAATGAAATTAGCAAGTCCCTCTACCTCTCCTTTGTCTCTGAGAGACTTGGGATAAACCCTGCCAGGCCTTGATGGCTCCTCAATGATGTATTCCATGTGTATTTTCGAAAATTGGTTTGAAGTATGCTAATTTCCCTTGTTTCTCTGTAAGTGTATGGATTTTGTGTTTAGAAGAAATTTGTTCAAGAGCATGGACGTTCAATGTTCTCCTCTTTTATTTCTCACAGCACTTAGTCTGTTGCATAATGAATAGATGGTCAGAAACTGCTTGTTAACTAGCTTCCTGACAGGGCCCTGCTGCTCATGGAGTAGAAACTTGGTAAATATTATTGACTGCCTGCCTGACTTTGGAGGCTAATTATTCTTTTGCGTCTCATGTTAAAGCTCTGCCCCATCCTGTGAAACTATAAACTGACACACAAGGGCATATCTTTAGGCATTTCACCACATAACAAAGAGACAACTGGAACAGGGAAGTCTTGCAAATAGGAATTTATCAGATTGTTTACTTTATATTTGAAAGTGGGAGCCACAGGTTTAATAATAATAATACTGTTGTGTTGCAGTATTAGTCATTCAGTAAGGTTTCAAAAATTATTTGGATTTAAAATTTTGCTATGTCCTTTCTCACATTTACTTTATTTAATTTTTAATTTTTGTAAATCATCACCCGTGGATATTTTTCTATTGATATGGAGAGAGAGTGGAAGAGAGTGGAAGGACAGAGAGAAATATCGATGTGAGAGAGACGCATCGATTGGTTGCCTCCTACATGAGCCCCAACCAGGATGGAGCTTGCAACCAGGGTACGTGTCTCTGTTGGCAGGCCAACCCTATCCACTGAGTCAAAGTGGCTAGGGCTCTCATATTTATTTTAGTGTGCGTGTAAATAGCAAGAAAGCACTCTTTTCTCTTCTTGACTTCTTGAGAGTCAGGACTGAGAACAGGCATTCAAATGTGAGAAGCTTAACCAGAATCAACCTTTTTTAATTCACATTCCCATGCCCTCCCCTTCAAAAACTATCAACTTATTCTCTATATTTTGTTTATACATTTACAGTATTTTCTGTTTTTAGAATCCACATGTAGTGAGATTATACAATATTTGTCTTTGAAATCAACATAAAGCAGTCATATTTCTGTGCAAAAAAATTAAAATATAAAGTTATCAAGATTGCATTAAAAATTTTACGAAAGTCTCCATTAATCAAAAAAGAGGGGATAGTAGGATACTATCATGTAAGGAAAAATGTCCTGTAAGTAAATTACATCTAGAAAATTTTTACTTTAGAAAATTAATTTTCATTTGTAATGCTAACAGCAAGACACACATGAAAAACACACATGGTGGCAAAATAAGCCAAAGAAAAATCGTTTGGGCAAAAGTAAAAAGGACCGCAAGTCAATTTTATAGAAAAGACTCCTTTATTAACTTTTGGTCAAGAATATGTTTATATACTTTCAGAAAACAACTCCAAGACCAAGTGGACTCCTGCAACAGAGAGAAACTGACAGGTCTGTTCCAACCCCGAAGACAAGAGGAGAAACAGTCCAGAGATGGAAGACGCTAACAATGCCTTGCCATCCTAGCAGTTAGCAGCTGTGTGTCGCTACAGGATGCCTAGGACCAAACCAGAGAGGGTTGGACCTGCATTGCCACCATTTGTCCACCATCCAGATACCATTGCTGACGTGTACACATAAGGAACAGTTGGACATTGAAACTTGAGACTCAGAACTATTGGACATTGAAATTGGGACTCAAACAATTTTTGTTCTTATAGGTTTATTTCTAGTCTGCTGAGGCAAGATGTTTTTAAAGAAAAGAATCAAGGGGGAAAAACAGATACAGAGGCAAAGAAGCATTGAACCTACTATCATACTACAGTGGGAAGGCAGGGGAGGCTGGTGGGGCAGGGAGCCTGTAAGAGATCAACCAAAGGACTTGTATGTATGTATATAAGCATAACCAATGGATACAAGACACTGCGGAGATATGTGAGGGCATGTACTGGGGCGGGGGAGGGAATGCCGGGGGGAGGTAAATGGGGGGGAAAAAGTAGACATACGTATTACTATTTGTAATACTTTAAACAATAAAAAAAGGAAAAAAATATTTGTCTTTGACACATTTCATTTAGCATACTATCATTTAAGTCCATCCATGTTGTCATAAATGGAAAAATTTCATTCTTTTTTATTGATGAGTAATATTTGATTGTATACGTATATAATACCTCTTTTATTACCCATTCATCTATTGATGGACATTTAGGTTGCTTCCATGTCTTGGCTATTGCTAGTCATGCTGCAATGAACATAGCAGTGCATCTTTTCAAATTAGTGTTTTTGTTTTCTTTGGATAAATAGCCAGACGTGGAATTGCTGGATGTTATGCATACTCTATTTTTAATTTTTGAGGAATTTTGTAGTGTTTCCTGTAGTGGCTTCACTAATTTACCGTAACACCAACAGTGCACGAGGGTCCCCTTTTCTTCACATCTGCACTGGCACTTGTTGATTTATTGATGATAGACTTCCTGACACTTCATTGTGGTTTTAATTTACAATTCCTTAATGCTTAGTGATGTTGAACGTCTTCTCATAGGTCTGTTAGCCATCCGTATGTCCTCTTGGGAGATACGGCTGTTCAGGTCCTTTGCCCATGTTTTAATTGAATTATTTGTTCTTTCAGTGTTAAGTTGTATGAGTTCTTTACCTTTTTGGTATTATTGGATGCATCATTTGCAAATATCTTCTCCCTAAAATTGTTTTGTATATAATGGTGATTAAGCTACATTAGTGATATTATAAGTAACTAGAGGCCTGGTGCATGATGGGATCCCTTGGCGTAGCCTACAGGGAATGGGCTGAAACCAGCAGTCCAAAGCCACCTGCTGATCCTGCTCATCTCAGCCCATTGCTCCTGCCACTGCCACCGCTCAGTAGGCTTGCTACTGCTCTGCTGTGGTCTCCTGGCTGCAGTGGCCAGCTGTAGCCCTGCATCTGGCACCTGTTGGTCAGCTGAGCAGTGGGAGCACACTGACCACCAGGGGCAGCTTCTGCATTGAGTGCCTGCCCTGCTGGTGGTCAGTGTGCATAATAGCGACCAGTCG
Organism: Lasiurus cinereus; assembly: GCA_011751065.1. Classification (NCBI taxonomy): domain Eukaryota; kingdom Metazoa; phylum Chordata; class Mammalia; order Chiroptera; family Vespertilionidae; genus Lasiurus; species Lasiurus cinereus. The sequence goes on from JAAGEH010000076.1 coordinate 7,878,257, forward strand.
TTTGGCCATTTGGTTGCTTAGTCTTTTATATAGAGAGACTGGAGGCCCAGTGCATGAAATTCATGCATGGGTGGGGCCCCTGTGCCTAGCTGGCAATCAGGGTCAATCAGGTTCCCTGCCTCCCCTCTTCCTTCTTCCCTCACTGCCCTGCATCTGGCACCTGTTGGTCAGCTGAGCAGTGGGAGTGCACTGACCACTGGTGGGCAGCTCCTGCATTGAGCTGGAGCCTGGCCTGATCAGGCAATGGGGACCTGCTGGCTGGGGGGAGGAAGGTCTGGAAGGTTGGCCAACAGGCCCAATCAGGCAATTGGGGCCTGCCAGCCAGAGGAGGGACAAGGGGAGAGACCTGGGAGGTTGACTGCCAGCCCTGAAGAGGAACCTGCCCTTGGCCCTCCTGGGAAAGGGGCCATGTTCACCACCACCCACTCCTGGTTCCCCATCCCAGCCCAGGGTCCCAGCCCCAGCCCCAATCAGGCTATCGGGCTTGTTAGCCAGGGGGAGGAACGGGGAGGTTGGGCAGCAGGTTCCATTGGCAATCTGTGAACAGCTCATGTGTTGACCCTGGTGGTCAGTGTGCACCATAGCAATCAGTCGTTCCATCATAATAGTCACTTAGGCTTTTATATATATGGATTTATTTTTAATTTACTTATTATTTTTATAGTAAAGCTAATTATACAATTTACATGACATCACTTAACAGTTTTGTTTTTTAAAATTAATTTGATGGATCAACGATATCATTATTGTGTTACATAGCCTATTGTGTCAATTTAGTAGGGAACCAACCATTTTCAATGTAGTTAGCACAATTAAAAACCTATATAGAAATGTCTTTAAAACGCCGAAAACATCCTCTGTATATAACTTTTTATAAGTAATGGTGCAGTTTTTTATGTGTGTGCTATGTTATAGTAGTTGGATTGCTTTTCGCCACTGCTCTCTTTTATCCTCGGAGACAGCAGAATCTCTGAGACTTTAGGACACTCTGCTGACTTGGCTTGGAGAAAGTTCTTGCCCATTCAGTTTTTGCCACTGCCTTTGGCACCTATTGAGCCTCCTTCCTCTTCTCCTCCCAGTTTCTGTATAATAAGTGTGTCTGGGTTTCTGTTGCACGGAACGTCCCAGCACAAGAGACTCGAGGGCAGTCAAACAAAGACAGGATTTCATTCACCTGGCACGAGGACCGCTTGGATCCTGGCTGGAGCTGAGCCCTAGGCCTCAGGGCTGAGAGCAGGCCTTACATAAGCCCAGCACTCGCAGCTGCTGCTTGCCCCTCCTGTGACAAGGCAGCTATTCTCTCATGGTAGCACAAGGATTTCTCCTTGCTGATCCATGCATTTCTCCATAATTAAAAAAAAAAATCCACTGTCTTCTGCAGGTATTATTCTCAGTGTCCCTATACTGATCCCTATCTTGGCTCAAATGAGGAGGAACTTTTACATGTGACTAGATTAATATAACTCCCAATTGGCAAAACTCCTTTCATAACTTTCTTACACATTTTCTTTTCCACTATGACACACCTGTAACAGTTAAAATAGCAACAGGACAACTTTCTATGAGTTCCCTAGATCCATATTCTTTCTTGTGGTCACATTCCCAAAATTCATAGGTGACTCCTGAGACACCAGACTGAGGGCTGTGTGAGCCTGGGTGGGATTCTCTAATGAGCCTCAAATCCTGCATTGAGGAAAAGAAGAATGGGAATTTAAACCATTTTTCCAATTACTAGACATTTAGATTGTGGGACCCAGTCCTCCCCTGGGGGTCCAGCATCTTTTAGCCCATCAGCCTTCTGAGTGGTTGTCTAGATAAGGCAGGTATCCCAAGAACTTCTTAGAAGGATGGTGCCCATCTCCTCTCTTGGGAACAACTTTTAGTTCCCAGGTACAAGCATAGTGGAGGCCAAGAGACTCCTTCTGCACCTGCAGAAGGAGCAGGACCACAGTAGCCAAACCCTCCAGCAGCTTTCACAGGCTGAGGGTTGGAGTTCTTTTCTTCTTGGAAACTGTAAGACCATTTTATTTAACAATTTGTTTAGGATTGTGAGTTTTTGGTATGTTTTGTTGTTGTTTGTTTGTTTTACCAGGGAGAGTGAGTGATCAATCCTTTTAGGGAGTTGGTTCTTAAAAGCTGTAAAAGTAACAACAAGTATGAAATGTTTTAAAATTCACAACAGAAGTGTTTACAGTCATCATCTGCTTGGTACTTTTACTTTGGCTGTGTGTTTTTTCAAGTTGTTTTTTTTTTATTTGAATTTATTGGTGACATCGGTTAATAAAATTATATAGGTTTTAGGTATACAATTCTGCAATACACCATGTGTGTATTGTGTTGTGTGTTCACCATGGCTGTTGATTTTAGGCTGCTAGAGCTTGTATATGAAATTTCGACACCCCGCATCCCACTTTCGGGTGGATAATTTGGTCATTTGGTTTTCCCTCCTGCTGTGGTCTAAACTGTTCAGTCTGATTACCATGGGCACCTACTTCATTAGGCAGGTTAATTGGTTTTGAATGATCCTCCCTGCCAATAGGCAGGTAAGTGAACTTGACCTTGACCTTTAGCTTTAGTTTGGCTTGAACTTCCCATTTTATGTTTCTGATTTAGAAATGGACCTTGAAGCCAAAGTTGGATGACACGGTGACTTATTTTCTAAGATGCTTGATCTTCCTTAGTGGAGAAATAAGATAGGGTAAATAAAGAAAATTAAAACAGCAACTCCAACTTATAAATCCGGAGACAGCAAGGGAGTCTGCTAGGCAGGGAGAGGGTAGGCAGGCCTCTGTAGCAGATGTCCACTCATAGTTCACATGCATTCAATGTAGATCCAAGAATCGGCGGGAAAAGCTGTGCCACGTGCAGAAAACATTAATTGTTTGTTTCCCTTATGTTCACAGACACAGTTATTTCCCAAGGAAAGTGGTTCAGTGATTATGAAACTGGAACAAAGCATGTATATGTGGCCTGTTGCTACCCGAGTCAATAAGTAGAGATGATGTTGAACCTTTGCGGTGCTTTTATTCAGATGCGATCTGAGAGAGCAGAAGGTATAATACCCTGAAAAACCACCCTACCTTCTTGTCTCAAACCAGCCACTATATAGGGTGAGAAGGTGAGGAATAATCTAAAACTATACGAGTTCCCGGATCTGTTTTCTACCATTGATCTTGCAAAGATTGGCCCTCTAATGTTTGTCTCCCTTCAGCCCACTCCTGTTCATAATCTACTGTCAAATATTTTTTCTGAGTGATGGACCCAGTTGGACTTCAAGGCCACTTATATTGACTACTCTGTCTTTCTTCTTACAGCACATCCTCCACAATTCCCAGGGTCTGTAAGAAAAATCTATTTATAGTTAGTGCAGCGAATAGTGATTAATCAACTGTGATTCTTCTTATTGCATACCCTTCCCCTATCAATTATCTTTCACCACTATTGGGGTATGTGTATGTGGGAGGGGGATATTAAAACCCTAAGCAAGAGGCTGACATTTTCTAGTACTTAGAGCATACATAGACTGAAATCCATTCCTCGCACTTGACATAAGGTCAATCTTTTCAGGCCACTGGGATGAAATGCAGTTTAAACACATGAAACTTTGAAAGGGAATATGTAATTGGGCCAAGATTTATGAGCTCAAAAATTGACATTTGCAGTCATCAGATATTCTCTTGGGACTCTAATGTTACCCATCTTAAGAGGAGCGATGACCCACTGTTTGTACAGTTCCAACCCTAGTCATATTTTTGACTATCTTCATCGATGACCCACTGTTTGCAGGATTCCAACCTTAGTCATATTTTTGACTGTCTTCATCATGACCTTAGGAATGCCTGGCTGTTCTTTCCATTTTCTTACTTTCTATCTCCCTTACAGCAGTAACTGTCAGCTAACAAAAATAAAAATTAAAAAATTAAAAACAAAGAAGTTATCTCTTTGGGAAGTGGGAGTGTGGGCGAAAAGTCACTTCCTCGGGCAGGCAAACAGAGAAATATGGGAGGGAAGGAACTGTGAAATTTGGTTGAGAAAAAAAAGAAAGAAAATAAGTTTATAATAATCCCCTAGGAGCTAAATTTGACAAATCCCTGACTTAATAAGGAAACTCAAGCCACCTAATACTCACTGTTATGTACATAAAAGAGAACAGTGTCTTCTGAAATAGCCTCCAAGGCCTTTATGAAAACTTTAAACAGTTGTCCAATTAGGACAATTTAGCTGTTTTGGGTTTTATGTTTCCTGTGTATCCCCACACAAGTGGATTCCTCATGAAAGAAGGGATTTTGAAAATGGGAAGAGGTCCTCCTTTTTTCCCTTGTCTGTATCAAGGCTATAGATATATGACCTATTCCCAGAGATGACAGACACAGCTTAAGGAAGTGACTACCTTCATAAGAAATCCAAAATACCCCGTGGAATACCTGAGAAAGCTTCTTTAATCTGTTGCATTATTAAATGTTTTCCAGATACTGAGATCAAGCTTGTCTTAAGAGGAATTAGAAGAATTCAAAATCCCAGGTTATTTGAGCAAATAGATCTGTAACCTGAACAGAGCAGAATCACAGGGTGGGAATAAAAATAATAAGAGGGGAAAAATGTTAAAGGGAGATCACGTGCACCAGGGCCTCTGGACAGTTTCCTAGCTTCTTGTGGTCTTTGCTCCCAAAAATTGGATTAAAAAAAATTGACCGGAATTCATGATTTTTTGTGTGTGACCCCAACAAAGGTACTCACAACTAATTAATCCAATTATTAATCCAATCCTTGACAAATACAAATATTGTCATGTTCTAACCATTAATGTCCCTTGACCACTTGGAGAATCTTAATGCACCACAGTGCCTGCTACAATAGCAATGATAATGGCTTAGATTAGCATAATTTTTCAACTCGCTAAGTGCCTTCTCATTTATCACCTTATTTAGAGTTTTATAACAACTTTCTGAAATAGATACTGAATTATTTTTTTAAAATATATTTTATTGATTTTTTTACAGAGAGGAAGGGAGAGAGATAGAAAGTCAGAAACATCGATGAGAGAGAGACATCGATCAGCCGCCTCCTGCACACCCCACTGTGGAGATGTGCCCACAGGCAAGGTACATGCCCCCAACCGGAATCGAACCTGGGACCTTTCAGTCCGCAAGCCGACGCTCTATCCACTGAGCCAAACCGGTCTCGGCAATAATGAATATTTTGTTAGCCTCTCTCTCTCTCTGTCTCTCTGTCTCTCTGTCTCTCTCTCTCTCTCTCTCTCTCTCTCTCTCTCTCTCTCTCTCTCTCACCTTTTAAGATGGAGACACTGAAGTATTTGGAAGCTAACTGACTTGCCAAATGTCTTAGATGGGGAATTGGCACAATCAGGCCCCAAATCCAGATTTCTTGATCCCTAGACCAGTGACTTACTACAGATTCTTAGGAACAAGAGTGTTTAAGTTGGGGAAGAAGTATCCAAATTCCCTGGCCTCCCAACTATCTATTAGGAAAAGACATTTGATGGCATTGACTTATTACTTTAAAGGGTTTTGGCACTCTCAGAGAGGAATAAAAAGCAATTACAGAATTCTGAGTCTGTCCTTGTACTTTACAATAAACATAGACCATTTTTTTCTAACCACTGACTCATCTCTTGGACATTCGAAATATATGTTGGTACAAAATGTCAAATAACACTAAGATCCCAGCAACTTGGTGCTCAATGACAATGCAATTTACTGTTGAAAAATAATACATTAGCACAAATTTAAAGCCACATTTTCTCAATTTGTGTGCTTAATGGAACAGAGTATACTTTTTAAATCTTTACGATTGATGGCAAATTACAATGAACAGTGATCTGACATTAGTATAAATTGCCCTAAAAATTTGCGCACACACACACACACACACAAAACAAACAAACACAAAAAAACATTAAAAAAGGAACAATCTCCTAGCTTCTGCATTGTCTCTTTATGGTGGGATAACTATGAAGAGACACAGATTTGCATAATATTTTTCCTGGAATGAAACATTTGTTCATATTAATTTCTGGAATCATTTCTTATATTACAAATAGCCTGTAAATCTGTGTGAGAAAGGCCAAGTTGATAAGGATTTGTCTTTTTCTTGAAAGGGGTCAATTCACTCACACACATGATTATTAAGAACTCAATTGATTTTGCAGAATGATTTCAAAAGAAAAACTTCTTCATGATACTGGACTTCTTCCCTAAATAGTTCAGCATGCTCAAAAGTATACCTTAGAGTTCTGCTACAAGAATCATAGGCCTTTGTAATTGATAGGCAACACGCTGGCTGATGCCACTCTTCCTAACAATAGTTTCATACTCACCTCAAAAGTGAATAAAGAACTTATTAACATACTTCTTAACTGTCACCTCTATTTTATTAACTGTCATATCACTGTCAAATAAATGATCACTGAAAGAATGGGACAAAAAACTATGGATGACTTCTACAGGTTCTGTGAAGGAATGAATCAAACCACTAGCCAGATTTATCATTCAACATATCATTCAACAACATTCAAATGACATTTGATCAATTATCATGGGTCTACCATGTTAGTTTATAAACATTTTGAAGGATGCAGAAAGAAGAATGATGATGAGTGATTTATACTTAAAGTGCAGCCAAGGTTCAGAGACTAGAATGTATTGGTACAAAATTAATCTCATCTTTTTTGTTGCAAATCTGTACTTATTTAAGGGGTGTCTAGAGCCATAGACACCCTTGAATACAAGGCATTACTATAAACTCAACGCTTGTGTCCCCCCAAAATAGATGTTAAAAACCTGATCCAAAATGTGATGGTGTTTATAGGTGGAATCTTTGGGAGGTGATAAGGTCATGCGGGTAGAAGCCTTATGAATAAAATTAGTGGCTTTAGAAGAGAGACCCCAGAGAGATCATACATCCCTTTTGCCACAGAAGGTTACAGTAAAAAGATAGCCATCTATGAACCAGGAAGTGGACTCTCACAGACATCAAATCTGCTGACACCTAGATCTTATACTTCCCTGATTCCAAAACTGTGAGAAATAATTTTGTTGTTATTTATAACCCACCAGTCTTTGGAATTTTATTATAATAGCCCAAAGAGACTAAGACAGGCTAACTGGTGATGAATAAGGTCCTGTGCTAGCATCTGAGACAGGCCAGAGATAATCTGTTTATAGAAAGTGTTCAATCTGATGGTTTGAACCTGGATTCTATTACATTCTTTTAGTTTTTGCTCTTGAGCCTACTCGTGCAGGGGGATATAAGCTATGTGACCAGGGGGATATAAAAGACATTTCCTTGGATGAGCCTGAGTCATGTTTATCTTTGCCTTTATTTTCTCACTTTCTCTATTTTAAGGTGCCTGATTCTAGCTGTCCTATCCCCCAAACTCCTACCCTATGCCACACCATCTGGAAATATGCTTCCAAAAAAGGATTTGATGGGTTCATACATGGCCTTATAAAACCATGACCATTTCTTATGGCCATTTTCTGCTTACCCCTTCACATTCTCTGTTTGCTTTTCTTTACTGTTCTCTGTGCCCCAGACAATGACTTAAGTGGATTACATAAAAGAGCTCTCTATTCCTCTGACTTTTGGTTCTAGGTTTGATTTGGTCCTGGCAAAAGATTAGATAAAGAAGAAGAATGAAACCAAGATAGTAAATCTTCTTAATAATCCCTGCAGGCTGTCTCAAGCTTGCTGCCTTCTTTCATAAAGTTACAAGTCTTCTCAAAGTGACCCTTTTCAACAAGTATTACCTTCTAGAGTCTGATAACTTCTCTCTCTCCTAGATTCTTTGGGCCTAAGGGTAGTAATTGGCCTGGAATACTGCATTACCTTTTATGATTTTTTTATACTCTGCATATCCCCTTATAAATAATCTCTTTACTAAAGCCTCATAGAATTATCCTAATTTTATTGTGTCATATTTTATTCTAGAACCCTATATGATGCACCCAATGGTATCATCCACATTTTAAAAGAACAATAAATAAAGGCTCAGGAAAACAAACTTTATTCATGAAACTTTAATATTGGTTAGACAGAGTTCTGGGTTATATTAATGATCTACTGCCCCAAAAGTTATTAGTATATATTAATAAGCAATCATTTAGTTCATGATTCTACATGATCTGGAGGAAGCTGATTAATCTCAACTCGGCTGGCTCAAGCATCAGTCAGCTGCCGGTCCCCTAGGTAGCTTTGGTGATCTTAGCTGGCTCAATCATATGTCTGAATGTCTGCTGGCAAATGGCTGATCTAAGGAGGCCTTATCTGAAACAACTGGGCTACTTGGCTCTGATTCATATGTCTCTCATCTTGCAGAAGGGTAGCCAGACGTGTTTTTATGGCAATGGCAGAGGTCAAGGGAGGAGAAAGCTAACAATGCAGGTGCTTTTCAAATCTCTCTTTATATCAGGTTTACTAACATCTTATTGGCTAAGGCAAGTCTCATGACCAGATCCAGAAGCAGAACAAGGTTACATGGTAAACAATGACCATTCCTTCACTCAGGAAGGAATGAGGAATTGGGGACACTGGTGCAACTTATCAACCTGAGGTTTTCATAGCTGTCTGGTCCTTCACTCTGCAAAGGAAGTGACATTCATAGTGGGCCTTGAAAGATGATTGGATGTCATAAGGTGAAGGAGTGAGATAACATGTGCAAAGCTTAGAAGTATGAAAAAACCTTGATATGCTTAGGAAACTGTTCAGTGAGTAAACAAGTATGCTTTATTAAAACTTCACATATTTGGGTCATAATTACATACTCTTGCCCCTGGCTTCTTTCACTAGACATTCTGAAAAACTCAATATTTTAAATATGTCAAGTTTTCCTAAATTGACCTATCAATTAATTTAATTCCAACTAAAATAGCAGAATTTCTGTTTATAAATATATTAGTCAATTGAAATAATTACATGAAAGTCAAACAGCCAAGAATAAACAAAAAATCTTAAAGAATACAGTTAAGAGAATTATATTTCTAAATATTTTACAATTAAATAATAGAGTATGTGTTTTTTATTTATTTAAATATTCTTTCATTCTCAGTAATACTTTTAGGGCTCAATGTGGAAGCCTTAAATAGAAGATGGTAGATTTTTTACTCCCATCTCCACTCCCAATAGATTGGCAAGAAGATGAAAGCAAGGATTTTTCTTTTCTGCCTTTCTTCTATTATAATCCAATAAAATAAAATTATTATTTTTTATTTAAAGAGAAGAGAGGGAAAGAGTTTGAAAAGATGATGGCAAGGCCTTGTGCGCTCTGCCCTTTCCTGCAATAAACTTGCCTATAATATTGAGATTGGGGTAGATTTTGCTATCTGTTTCCTATCTGGAAGTTTTTCCAGTACAGCAGCTCCATGGATTAACCCAATGTATAAAGGGTAGGAGACATGGTAGCATGGATATCTAACCAGGAGATCTCATCCTCAATTTCCCATGGACCCCAAGGGACTTTTAAAATATTTTAGGTCATCTGAGGACCTGAGTAAAACCTAGGTATTAGGTGAGAGGGAGAGCTAATATGTCAGCCAATCAGATGACCAAGGGAGAGCTAATATACCAGCCAATTAGAGAAGCTCAGAGCAGAGTGGGGGCTTTGATCACTCACCTGGACTGAATGAGGATGTAGCTGCATCTTTGTTTGAATTTAGAAGCCAGAAAGCTGCATAGGAGTCAAAATGCTAAGAACTAGCCATTATCTCATCTGAGAAATAGACAGGATGTGGAACTACAGATGCCAGTATGACCACAGAACCCCCCCTCCCCAAAATGTGCTGCTCACTATGCGATAACATAAGGGAATAATTGAACAACCCAGGAGTTTAGAGTCAGGACCAATAGGAGGGGAAAACTGAGAGAACACTTTGAAGGAACTGAGGAGGGAGAATTTCAAATTATATTACCTTTTAAATTGAGTATGACTAAGAAATTACTGATATGGAATTTTTAAAAATCCCAGAAGTAATTGAGTTTATATTGACATTTAAAGACTTAGCACAGAGTGAAAATGGTCACTCAAGAAATAAACTCAATTCAATTACAGGAAAAAAAAAAAGAAAATGAAAAGTTTTTCACACTTGATTTTTATGGACTATTGAGTGAAGAGTGTGTCCATTTGAGAAAGGGAAGTAAATGAGGTCAGATTTGAAATGGTTTTGATTCATAGGAAGGAGTTTATACTTTGATGTGGATGATAGGATATTTTCAAACCGAAGTGTGAGATGATCAGCTCTATTTTGTCTATTTTGTAAACAATTGTCTAATAATGATGTGGGTTATGGGTTTAAGGAGAGAGACTTGGCAGCACATTATGTAGGGAGCATTTTATTTTATTTTATTTTATTTTATTTTATTTTATAGGAAGATTTTTAGAATTCCAAGCAAGACATGATGAAGGTTTAACTCAGAGACTTGACAATGAAGATGGGACAGTACGTATATTTTAAGAGTAGAGCTAAAAACAAAACAAAACATTAGTTTGAGTCTTTCAAGGGTCTAAGAAGAGTAGAAGGATTGTGTGGCATGCTCAGAAGATAAGAAACAAGAAGAGGATCAGGTTTAGGAGCAGAAACATTGCATTCAGTTTTTGTACATAGATGTGTCTATGTAATATTGAAGTAAAGACTTGTAGTGGGAAGTGAAACATATAAATCAGGTATCCAAGAGAGTTTAAACGTTGGAGATAAAGATACGGTGGCTGATTAATTTCCATGTCTAAGAACTTTCTTAAAGACAATTTTTGGATAAAAGAGAGGACAGAAAGTAGTCATCTCTGCTTTTCTGCATTGTCTGAGTAGGTAGTAATTTATAAGGCCCTGGAAAACTCCTTGTCCTCAATATGCCAGCCAGATTCTTAAAATCTCACTGCTAAAAATGTATCCCTTTGTTTCAAAAGTCCCTTATCATGTGGCCCATTTTTAAAATGAAAATATTTGTATAAGTGATACACCATTGAAATTTCTCCTGACTTGGTAAGAATAATTTGGGAAGAAGGAAAATACTAATATAGAAAGAGGAGATAAGAATGGATAGCTAAAGTTATACCTCTACTTCATATTTTAGTAAAGTTTGGTCAGTGAATAGATCTTTGGAACCATACCTCAGAGTCACAAATATGCTCATGGTAATCTTCAGTGTCTGAGATTCCAGTCACTATTTCAAACTTGTGACTTTTCATCTTCTGACGTTGGTCTTTTTCAATCTAACTTCTCTGACCTCTTTATTTTTGAAACACCCTCTTGGAGACATGACCTTAGTATGTAGAATATACTATATTGGTATATAGCCACATATTTTAAGGCTCATTGTTGGACTTTTTCAGACAGCTAAAGAGCATTTGGATATGAAAACAAGTGCAGGAAAAGCTTTACTCAATTGACCAAAGTAGAAGGGTGTTTTGGAGCCACAAAATAGCTATGAATTCTAGGTTGTTTCAGAATTTTGTTATGGAGATACTGGAACATTAAGGAATTTCCCTAGAGACCCAACGAACTTTTCTTAATATTCCAGGTCATCCCATTTATTACACTATGAGAACTTGGATGCCAATTTCTAAAGGAAAATAATAGTTAATTTTATAAAGTTGTTCCAAGGATTAAATTACATAAACCATCAGATTAGCAATGTGCTTATCACTTTACATGCAAGAGCTCAGTGAATGATGTGTGTGTAATATTCATCATGAGTAGTCTAAAATGACTCTGACTTTTATTCCTGTGTTGAAACACACCTCCTTGCAAATGTCTTTGGATACAAGAAGAAGCTATATGTGAAGAAGGAGAGGCAGTCATATGAATTTGAAATATTGGGTGGGAAGGGAGGTTAGAATGTACATTGAAATTATTGTGCTAGGTTGGAGAATTATGCATCTTCATGTCATCCCTTCTGCTGCTTATATAATTGCATATCTGATAGAACCCTAGTTGGAGTGAAAAAGGATGGATTCTTGCCCACTACAAGAAGGAGAGGGGAAAATCCAGGCAGTGAATGCAATTTCATATTGAAAATAACTTACTGCTTTCACAGTGGGCTTTCTGATTTTCTTGGGCCACATCCTCAGTAGAGCATGTCACATGTGAAGCATATCATTGCATTCCCATCAGGAAATAATATTCTCTGGTGGTGTTTTGAGAAGAACGTGTAGATGTTAACCAAAACCACAAAGAAAGGATGTTGTCACTTTCACGTGGCATGTAAGAAAAACATGGATGTTTTGATGTGTCTAGTTACATGCAAACTCAGCATAGCTAAGGAAAAGATCAGTTTTCAAAGCACTGCAAGGAGTAAATGAGGTATAACTACAAAGAAAGTTATAAATTATTTTTCAAGAGTAGCTTGTTGAAGCAGGTCACATTTGGAGTGTGTGTGTGTGTGTGTGCAAGAGTGAGTTGTTTGTGTGTATCCTTTTCGAGTATTTTTGCCTATCACTTAATCTAATCTGGAAAGAATTTCAATGGGTTATTAAAGTAACTCCAAGACACTAATGTTGTATCTTTAAGCATGATTTAACATTGTTCATAAATTAGTATCTAGAAAACAGAATATCTGATTATAAAAAAAATAGCTGCATGTTTTATGAAAGAGTGTTTGTTATAGGAGCTAGAAGCTATGCCTTTGCGCTCTACTTTCTGGAAACTCCCAATAAACATCTCCTTTCAGGAATGAGTTACCAAAGCTGTCTCTTCCATGAGCATTTTATATTCACAAAGTGATGACTTTCTCCTGCAGGCCTTTTCTTCACTCAGTTAAATAGAAGACATTTTCCTGAAGAGGACTCTACTATTGAAAGAAATTGAACAAGAACTTAGGTTACACATCAAAAGCTTTTGAAAAAAAACCTGGGATTGGTTCTTGGGAGGATGTAATTCCAATGTAAATGCATTTCATCAGTGGTTTGCCTTTCATGCCAAATGTTGGAGCAAAAGGAGGACTAACTACTGATCACTTGCTTCTTCTATCAACAAACAAAATGCCAATAATAGAACCAACATCTCTTTTTCAAAACAATATCATAAGAAGGTTGAAGAAAGAATGGTGATGCTTAACCCATCATTACAGAGAGACATTGATCATGATATCCCCTTAGCATTTCACATTAACTTGGACATATGAAATAGGGAAAAACTGATTACATTTACAATAAAATAATTGACTAAATTTGCAACAAAATCTATTATAATCCTAATATATAAAAACCCTGTGTCTTAACGACTAGAGCTGACCAACCATAAGTCAGTGGGGCAGTCAATGCTAGGTTGCTTCTGCTGCAGGCATGATGCCCCAGCACTGACTGCTGAAGGAGCTAAAAATCAGGCCTGCAGAGAGGCCTGAAGAGAGAATCAGAGACTGATCCCTTGCCTCTGAGGCAGCATTTGATCAGCACTTGACTCTTTCTTTCTCTCCCAGTTTGGCCAGCAATCATGCCTCCATTTCTCTTCAAGCCTCCACTGGGGCCGCTAATCAGCCTCGCCTTTCTGATCAGGCCCTGTTGATAGGCCCAGACTGGCATATGAACCGACCAATCAAAACCAAATGTGGGTGCTGTTGTGAAGAACCAATGGCTGCCTAGGAGGCAGAGCTTTTGACATTGATTGGCATAGGAACCTACGAATCATAACCAAATCTGGGTGCTGTGGGGAGCCAATGGCTGCCTAGCAGATGGAGCTTTTGATACTGACTGGCATTGAAACCAACCAATCAGAACCAAACTGGCCAGTAGAGGAGGGCAGTTTGGGGCAACCAGGCTGGGAGGGGAGGTCAGTTAAAGGTGATCAGGCTGGCAGGCAGAGGCAGTTAGGGGCAAACGGGTGGGCAGGCAGGCAGGTGAGCAGTTAGGAGCCAGTGGTCCTAGACTGCAAGAGGGATGTCTGACTGCCAGTTTAGGCCCAATTCCTGTGGGTTTAGGCTGGTTTAGGCCCTGTGGGATCAGGCCTAAACTGGCAGTTGGACATCCCCCAAGGGATCTTCAATTGTATAGGCTGCAGTCTGGACTGAGGGAACTCCCACTCCACACATGACTTTCAGGCCTCTAGTATACAATATAAAAAGAATAAAATAACAATATTTGTCCTGTATTTTAAAATTATACTATTACAATTTTTTATATAGTTCCTTCAAGTTTTACTATTATTTGTTTTTTACTAGATATTGTTTGCATAGTTGTGGTTTAGCAACCAGCTTTTTCTTTTTCACTCAATATCAGAGAAATCTCTTTTTAAAAACATATTTTAATGTATGTATTATATTCCATAATGTAGCTATTCTAGAATTTACTTACCTGTTTACTCAAGAAAAATTAGACTTTAGGCACTTTAAATATACACACACACACACATACATACAGAATGGGGCAAAAGTAGATTTACAGTTGTGAGTCCATAAAACACAGAGTGTGTTCTTGTATTATTATTTATTATCTTTACATTATTTTCCATACAAATAACTATGGATTAAATATAGAATATGGAATATTTCTTTGTGGTAGATTCTCTGAAAGTGGAATTAATAGCTCAAAGGGCGTCAGGATTTGCATTTGTTAAGGTTTTTGATACAGAGTACAACATGGCTTTTCTCCCCATAACACTAAATACAAGGGTCTGTTTCTGCAAAACTTTGACACCCTTCTTAGTTCTTTTTAATTGTCCTATAGGATAAGTCCTCACCAAGATGTGATTTTGCCCTTCCCCCCAGGGGATATTTGACAAGTCTGGAGACATTTTGTTTTTCACACCTAGAGAAGTGTTACCAGCATCTAATGAGTAGAGGTTAGGGATGCTTTTGAACATCCCACAGTCCTAGGACAACCCTCACACAGCAAACAATTATCTGGCCTAACATTTCATGACTTCTTTCTTTGTACCCCCAGTTGAAAATTGTCATGGTTATTTTAATACAAAAAGGTTGGCTAGGAATAGATCCTAAGAAAGATTTTCCAAGAGAAGAAAACTATATATAAAAAAAAAGCCTACTTGTAAGAAATATAAGACATATAATAAACAACCAAAAATATCTCCAGACACTGTCAAATGTTCCTTAAAAGACAACATACAGTAGTCTCCTCTTATCCCTTGGGATATATTCCAAGACCCCCAGTAGATACCTAAAACCATGTATAGTACAGAACCCTACATATACTATGTTTTCTTCAGTACATACATACCTATGATAACATTTAATTTATATTAGACACAGTAAGAGGTTAACAAGACTAACTAATAATAAAATAGAACATTTATAACAATATATTGTAATAAATGTTATGTGAATGTGGTCTCTCTTAAAAAATATGGTACCATGCTCACCTTTCTTCTTATGTTGATATGAGATGATACATTGCCCATGCGATGAGATGAAGGAAGATAAATGATATAGAAATTGTCAGGTTACTATCAACCTTCTGATGATATAGCTACTAAGTGATTGATGGGTAGGTAGTATATACAGCATGGATACACTAGGCAAAGAGATGATTTAAGCATGTTACTCAACAATGTGCAATTAAAAACTTATTGTTTATTTCTGAAATTGTCCATTTAATACTTTTGGACCATGGTTGTCCACAGGTAACACAACTGTAGAAAATGAAACCACAGAGAGCTGAGAACCCCTGGTTTACACAGCTCAAAATGCTTTGTTCTAATTGGTGCTTAATAAATAATTGTTGATAAATATATGAATTAATTATTTAATGATGATTATTTGTTAATTTATTGAGGCATCAGTTCCTCTCTCCTTCCTCAAAATAGTAGCTTGCAAACTGAAATGCTTTTCATGTATTTAACTAAAAACTGAGTTTTTAAAAACCTAAGTTATTTAAAAGCTGAGAAATTATTATGCTTCCTAAGTAGTGAAACCCACCATTCCTGCTAGACAAAGAAGTAGTAGGTTTTTTTCCCAGAGAATTTGAAGTTCAAAAATATGGGCTGATTAATTCAATTGTTTCATATCAAAACAATTCATGCTGGAGCCAAATAATACCTTCTTCTCACTGGAAAACAGAGCATCTATTAGTCTTTTCTTCAGCTCTATCTACTGCTCTGAAAAAGTTCCATTGAGAACGAGGACTGGATCTTATATCTATTTGTATTTTCCAAAGTGCCAAGCACAGTGTCTGGTATAAAATATTAGGACAAATGCCATTAAAATGAATAATGTTTTCATTTACATAGGATCTAATTTCCTTTCTATATCTAATCAGAATCTTTATCTTTGAACTGTCACGGATTATAGTTATTACTAATCATGATGGAAATTAGCCTAGGCTCGAGATTTATGGTTCTGTGAGTCAACAAGGTACAAGTCCCTGTCTGCCCTCCAGGTGATATTTTGGATGGATGTTCCTGTAAAGTTGTTGTTTAGGAGCCTGGCAGTATCCTTTGCAAAGTGGGAAGTTGCAGTTGCATTCCTCTTTTTAGCATTTTGTTGCTTAATAGATGGTGTCAAAGTAATCCTGGGCAGCAATACTGGAGATCAGTTTTGCCTCAACAGGTTTGGTGATACTACTTGGCTGACTAGCTATTTTATTTGATATTCAAGTCAACAAATACTGAGTAAGACCTTACTTTATGTAAGACTCTTGGGTAGGCACAGTAAGAGATACAACCATGGTATAAGATATATCACTAAGCACTAGAAGGAGCTCAAAAGCTTGTAAAGGAGAGAAGTGCATAAATTAGTATAAATAAAATGCAGACTATAATTAGAGCCATAAGAGAGAGATCAATATGGACTTATGGAGGCAAAAAAAAAAAAAAATCAAGACCAGTTGAGAAATCAGGAAGACTTAAAAAAACAGACACTTGGTTTGGGCATTGAAAGATGGATGAGCTCTTGAAGATAAAGAAGAACTGAAGATGTAAGATAAGCAAATTCAGAGAGGTTTGGAAATATAGAACATGTCCAGTATATAATAATAATAATAATAATAATAATAATAATAATAATAATAAGTTAGCTGATATACATTAGGTATTGCTATTTTCACATGTATTCCACTAAAATTTGTATTTTTTGGAAAACCAAGATGGTGGCATAGGTGAACACCTAAACTGCTGCCATGCATGACTATTTCAAAACTACAGCTAAAAGATAAAATGGTCATCATCCAGAACCACAGGAAAGCTGGCTGAATGGAAATTCTACAACTAGAAGGAAAGAGAGGGGCTCATGGAGACTCAGAGATGCAAAAAGCTGAGGTACAGAGACACACGTGTAGAGAGGACAGGAGACAGGGGGCCTGGCTGGCTTCCTCTAGCAGAAGGAAGACAGAAACTCCTGACTGCACTGAACCCCAGTTCTGACTGCACTGAACTCCAGATCCGGGCAAGACTCATACTGAGGAAGTCTGGACTGTCAAAAATAGGGAGGAGTGCACGGAAACTCAGGGGAGCTGAGAAAGGCAGAGGTCTGGAGGCGTGTGCACCAGTGCATGCAGAGGACTGACTGCTAATTGTGCTGCTGGCTTTCTCTAGTAGGAGGAAGAATAAACCTCCCAACTGCACTGAACTCCAGTTCTGACTGCACTGAACACCAGTTTTGGGCAAGACACTGGGAACCCAGACTCACATGGGTCCCTAGAATGCACAGAAACTCAGGGGAGACACGAAAGGCAGAGTTCTGGAGATGCACAAGTGTGTGCTTGTGCACAGAGAGGGGTGCAGTGATTACCAAAGGACACTGAGACCCAGGGGCTGCGTAGGTCAGGACTGATGGGAAGCCAAGGCTGTCTGCTCAGCCCTGAGACTCAGCCCCATCCAAGCCTAGTACAGAGGCTTTTGCAATTTTGCAAGTCTTGTATCATAAAGCTGACTCCAGCACAGAAGTTCTCTCAGCATAGACACAGCTGATCCTTACAACCAGTTGGCTTGTAGGTCAATTTCCCCCAGTGACACCAACAACAATTAAGACTTAACTACAACAAGGCTGTACACACAGTCCACAAAGGAATGCACCAAGAGAGTCCACCTCAGGTAACTGGGAAGGTGGAGCTACTGGGCCATAGAGGACACTTAGTACACAAAGCTACTCTACCAACTCAGGGAAGCAGCAAAAATGCAGAAACAAAGGAACAGATCACAAATGAAAGAAATGGAGGAAAACAAATTACTAGATATAGAGTTCAAAACCACGGTTATAAGGTTTTCCAAGAATTTTCTAGAAAAGATGGATAAATTTAGCAAGACACAAGAGGAGATGAAAAAGGAACAGCTAGAAATTAAGCATACCCTGATTTAAATAAAAATATGATACAGAGATCTAACAGCAGACTACAGGAATGCAAGAATCAAGTTAAAGATTTAAAATACAAAGAAGTAGAAAGTCAACTGGGAAAGCAAAAAGAAAGAAAGAATCCAAAAATGTGAAGATAGTGTAAGGAGATTCTGGGACAAATTCAAGCGTACCAATATCAGAATTATGGAGGTGTCAGAAGAAGAGATTGAGCGAGATACTGAAAACCTATTTGAAGAAATAATGACTGAAAACTTCCCCCACCTGGTGAAAGAAATAGGCTTACAAGTCCAGGAAGTGTACTGAACCCCAAACAAAAGGAATCCAAAGAGGACCATACCAAAACACTTCATAATTAAAATGCCAAGAGCAAAAGACAAAGAGAGAATATTAAAAGCAGCAAGAGAAAAACAGTTAATTACCTACAAGGGAACACCCATTCAATTTGTCAGCTGATTTCTCAACAGAAACTATGCAGGCCAGACAGGAGTGACAAGAAATATTCAAAGTGATGAATAGCAAGAACCTACAACTGCCAAAACTGGTTTGGTTTAGTGGATAGAGTGTCGGCCTGTGAACTGAAAGGTCCCAGGTTTGATTTCAGTCAAGGGCATGTACCTTGATTGCAGGTACATGCCCATTAGGGGGTGTGCAGGAGGCAGCTAATCTATGTCTCTCTCTCATTGATGTTTCTAACTCTCTATCCCTCTCCCTTCCTCTCTGTAAAATATCAATAATTTTTTTTTTTAAAAATAATCTACAACCAAGATTATTCTACCCAGCAAAGCTATCATTCAGAATTGAAGGTCAGATAAAGAGCTTCACAGATAAGAAAAAGCTAAAGGAGTTCATCTGCACCAAACCAGTATTATATGAAATGCTAAAAAGTACTCTTTAAGAAGAGGAAAAAAAAGAAAAAGGTAAAGATAAAAATTAGGAACAACAAATACATATTTATCAACAAATGAATCTAAAAATCAAGTGAATAGAATTTTTATTTTTCATGTTAAAAATGGAAAAATAGAACCAGGGACAATTTATCCATTAGGCAAAGTGCTTAGGGCCCACAATATTTTGAGGAACCCACTACAATGTTTTAATTTTTTTTACAATGAGAAGAAAAATAATATAATCCAGCCTGGTTACATTCATCTTTTACAAATGCACTTATTAAACAGAATTCTTAATATTGTTTTCCTGGGGTGGGGTGATGTGGGGGAGGGCCACAAACATGAAAGTGTCTCAGGTCTACAAAAGACATACTGTGGCCCAAAATTATCCTTGATTCTTCTCATTCCTATGTTTCTACCTCCTCCAAACTATATCCTAAATCTTCTTTTCTCTCCATTTCCACTGTGTTAGACAAAGACAAGCAACCATGATCTCTCATATGGATTACATTATGAGCTCTTAACCAGTTCCTTGCTTCTTTCCCCATAAAATCTATTTTCTACACAACTGTCTGGGGGACAATGATCATTCCTCTGGGTCAGTGGTCGGCAAACTCATTAGTCAACAGAGCCAAATTTCAACAGTACAACAATTTAAATTTCTTTTGAGAGCCAAATTTTTAAAACTTAAACTTCTAATGCCATTTCTTCAAAACAGACTCGCCCAGGCCACGGTATTTTGTGGAAGACCCACACTCAAGGGGCCAAAGAGCCCATGTGGCTCGCTAGCCAAGGTTTGCTGACCACTGTTCTGTGTTAAAAGTTTCTATGGCTTCCTATTCCAGTATACAATTTCATCTTATTATACCATTTCATCTTAACCTAGCCAAAGGGCCCTTGATATTCATTTCAACTCAATTTGTACTGTATTAGTCTCACCATGACCACTGCCATGATGGCCTAGTTGTGTTGATCTTCTCTCTGTTCTAAACACAAGTACTTGAAGGCCTATTCACTTTAAATTCCTTTCACCTGTAATGTTCCCACCTCCCCTAGTTTTGCATGACTTTTATTTCCCAATATTTAGGTCTCAGTTCATATGTGACTTCTTCAGAGAGTTTTTCCTGAACCACAAAATCACACTCCTGTATATTACCCTATTTTAACATTACTAGTAAAAGTGGAATTTATTAATTATGTATATTTGTTGAATTTATTGTCTGCCTTCCTTAACCTGAAGATGAATTTCATGAGAATGACTATAGTATCATCAGAATTTAGGTAAGTACCAGGTAGATAATAGATAATTAAGCAATTATTCAGAGGATATAAGTTCAGTGTCTATTATATATGTGGAATATGGATTCAGTATGGAATAAAACAAATTTGGTTTCTGCCCCCATGAAACTTATAGTCTAGGAGGATTTACATATGTTACTTACGTAAATCTTCACAAGGCATAAGGTAGCAACTTACTTTCCCATTTTTCCAAAAGGTGAGGCTGGGACTAAAGAAGTTAATTCTTGTGCTCAGCTGGGATATGAACTCAGCTTGCCTATTTTCAGAGCTTGCTTCCTTAATGCAACATTCATTTCCTCTCAATAATAAGCTTCAGTGACCTGAGTTTAGGTGATGGTTAGATATGTAAAGCTAGACATATTTAAATGCCTTGAATACCAGGGCTAAGAAAATTTTTCTTGTGACAAGATAATAAAAAGTTGTTAATTTGGGATGGTAAACCCACAATGCAGTATACAGGCAATGTATCGTAGAATTGTATACTTTAAACCTATATAATTTTATTAACCAAAGTCACCCCAATAAATGTAATAATGTTAAAAAAAACATTATTGAAATATTTTAAGAAGTATGCTTTAGAAAGGATGTTCTGCTGAAACCGGTTTGGCTCATTGGATAGAGCATCGGCCTTCGGACTGAAGAGTCCAAGGTTCGATTGCAGTCAAAGGCATGTATCCTGGTTGCAGGCACTTCCCCAGTAGGGGGTGTGCAGGAGGCAGCTGATTGATGTTTCTCTCTCATTGATGCTTCTGGCTCTCTATCCCTCTATCTTCCTCTCTGTAAAAAATCAATAAAATATATATTTTTTTAAAGAAAGAAAAAAAAGAAAGGATGTTCTGGGAGTGATCCAAGAGGTCAAGGAAAGCAGGAGAAGGCAGGAGGTAGGGAAGACTAAGAAGGCTATTGCCATTGCCTGCCAACCACTCACCATATTTTAAGAACTTAATAGCAGTTCAAAATTGTATGTTGTTTCTACATATTTCCTTAATAACAGTTGCTGAGTGAAGGAAGGTTCATTTTATGCCTTTATTGAGGACAACTCTAGGGCAGAAAACTTTCTGATTCTATTCTGGAAACATCTATTTCAGATATTTTCAAGTGAAAATTACCAGTAGCCTCTGTACCCAAGGATGATGATAGCTATTCTTTATAACAATTATCAGCTTATGGTCACAGATGATGTTTACTTTGGTCATGCTGTCTTGAAAATGGCTTTGCATTCCCTGTTCCAGATTGATCACAACTGCCCAACATTCATTCATATATCCATTCATTCGTTATTTTATTAATTCATTAATCACACATTCTTTGAACACAGTGTGTGTTCAGAAATGCTCAACTATAGTTTAGTGAGGGAGATAAACTTATATCTTAGTGAGAGAGTTTCTCTTGAATCTATATTCACTGTCTCCAGAATAAGAATACTTTTCCCCATTTCTAGTACTATACTCTGGACCATCTGTCTTACCTGAGTTCTTCTAATCTTATCTAATAAAAAAATAATATACAAATTAACACACACACACACACACACACACACACACACACACACAGACACACACATGCCATGCCCACCAGCCAATCAGAAGTGAGTATGCAAATTAATCCAACCAAGATGGCTGCAGCCATGGAGAAAGCAGGAGGGAGGATTGGGTTTCCCCGGCAATGGAGGAAGTCAAGCTTTCTTCCACTCATACAAATGCTACAAAGTTTCAATTATAGAAGATAAATAAATTCCAACAAAAAATGGTGGCAGCCACAGCTTTCCACACACCATCGCTGACTCAGGCCTCCACTCCAGGCTACAAAGTTTCAATTATAGGAGATAAATAAATCTCAGATACCCAGGCCTCTGATTGGGTTGCTGGGGGGCATGACTGGCCTGCAAACCACCCAAGCCCCTTGCCCAGGCCACCCCATGCCCTAAGGGAACCCCCACCCTGATCCAGGACACTCTTCAGGGCAAACAAGCTGGCCCCCACCCATGCATCAGGCCTCTATCCTCTCTACTAAAAGAATAATATGCATATTGGTCATCACTCCAACATATAATATGGCTGCCCCCATGTGGTCAAAGATCCTGCCTCCATGTGGACACAAGATGGCCACCACAAGATGGCCAGCAGAGGAGGGCAGTTGGGAGGGACCAGGCCTGCAAGGGATGACAGTTGGGGGTGATCAAGCCTGCAGGGGAGATAGTTAGGGTTGACCAGGTCGGCAGAGGAGGAAAGTTGAGGAATGTCCGACTGCCCATTTGGGTCTGATCCCACCAGGATCCAATCTAAATGGCCAATCAAATATCCCTCAAGGAGTCCCAGATTGGGGAGGATGCTGGCTGGGCTGAAGGATATCCCCCTGTGCATGAATTTTGTGCACTGGGCCTCTAGTAGCCTTATAATTATTTTCTGTGCTTATAGTTCACCCTATTTTCAACATAGCAACCAAAGTGATCCTTATTAAATACTAGAGGCCCAATGCATGAAATTCATGCAAGAGTAGGTCTTCCTTCCCATGGCTGCTGGCACTGGCTTCCCTCTGACACCTGGGACCCAGGCTTCCCTCTGGCTGCCAGCAGGCACCCAGGACCTGGGCTTCCCTCGCAGCCCTGGCTTCATCCAGAAGGCCATCCGGAAGGATGTCTGGTCTAATTACCTGTTATGCTGTTATTATTATAGATAAATAAGATGATTCTACTCCTCTGCTCAAAACCTGTGATGTTTCTCCATTTCACTGAAATGAAGTCAGAATTTATAGAGACTTACCACCCATGTAACATGACTCTTAGGGACCTTATTTTCTACTATTCTTCCCAACCCATTATCCATCTTAATCATTATCTTCCAGCCACATGGTCTTCTTCATTGCTTCTTAATCACCCAATGCATACTCCAATCTTAGAGTGTTTGCACTGCGAATCATTCTTAGCATCTATCATCCCCTCCCTCCACAAAAGCAAGGTCTTCTTTTATTTTGTTTGCTGCTGATTTTGACGCATCCAGAATTATACTGACATAACAGGTGCTCAAAAATATTTGTTAAATGAATAAACAAATATGCACGTATCGAGTGCAACATGGTGACTTCAAATAAGCAAAACATTCAAGAAAGTGGATCAAAAAGCATGACTCAACTGGAAAGAATTGTGGGGAGAATTCTGAGAAAAATACCCATCTTACATCAACTATCTAGTGTTCTGATTCACTAAAACGCATTGAAAGGTAAAAATGATCTTTAAGGTTGCTCAATAGCCCTACAATAAAAAGAAAAGGAGGACCTTAGACTAGACAAATTTTAAACACTGTCCATCACTTGTTACTCTTCTATGTTCATACCAACTCTATTTGCTTCCATCTTCTTTAAGCAATGGAAGATTATTTTTTACTGTGTTGAAACAGAATCTTGACTTACTATACTGATGTTTATTCATCATCCTCAATGTTTATTATTGGGAATGTAGTATAGAATTGACCTAATGTATAGGCTAGAACAGTGGTTCTCCATCTGTGGGTTGCGACCCCTTTGGGGGTTGAACGACTCTTTCACAGGGGTCACCTAAGACCATCAGAAAACACAGATATTTACATTACAAATCTAACAGTAGCAAAATCACAGTTATGAAGTAGCAACAAAAATTTTTTTATGGTTGGGGGTCACCACAACATGAGGAACTGTATTAAAGGGTCACGGCATTAGGAAGGTTGAGAACCACTGGGCTAGAAGGTAATAATATCCAAGGCTTGAGAAGGTTCTTCTTAAATACCAAATATGCTCTTTGCCAGTATTCCACAGGATCTTTAAGTTTTATCAGTAGGGTAACTATTCCTTTGTGATTTTCTTGGTCTCTGTTAAAATACAACTACTTCTGGTAAAGTAGCATTAATTTAATAATCCTTTGGAGATAATATTTTATTAACTATTTTCAACCAAGAATTGAGAGAGAAGTGCTGATGGAGTAAGGGAAGGTGGGATGAAAAAGCGTATGGGATGCTAACTGAACTACCTTTCAAAGACTAAAAATAGAATATGTATGTGTATTTTGGGGGATGAGGAATGTAGGGCTAAGTTAAAAGATGCCAATGAGGCCAAAGAAGGAGAAAAGGGTTCTCATAGGGGTGGGAAATTGTGATGACACCGAAGACAACTTTTATCTACTACCCATTTAGTTTTGGTCTAGCCTTGTCCTACGACTGGTGTACAAATGGACAAAGCACTGGGTATCACAAACTTTGTCCTTAGCTTACCCCACCCTTTTTTTGTCACCCCGGACTGTGCTTTATTTTTCTGTATTGCTGACATAATAATGTCTACCTTCTTTTCAAATGTTAGGATGAAATGCACCATTTAAAGGAAAAACTACGTAAAACATTTAAAAACCTAAGACAGTGCTTTCTAAAGAAGAGGAAGACAGCATGTCAGAATGACCCTGGGGTATTTGTACATTATACTTGCTCTCTCCCCAAGTCATTTTTTTCTCTGACACTTTAGGGTTTTTATTTTTATTATAATGGGTCTCAAAAATACACAAAAATAGAAGACATAGTGTAATCACCTGCCATTATCTGAAACCTAGCTTTTAACAATGATCAGAATATTGCCTAACTTGTTTCTTCTACTTCCTCATCACCTACCCTTTGCTGGTTATTAATTTTAACAGTTTTATTGAGGTAAAATTTATGTAGCATCAACGCATACATTTTTAAGTGCATAACTCAATGCATTTCTGTAAATATTTAAATTTGTGTAGCCATAAACATGATACAGTTTTAGAATATTTCCATTTCCCAAACAAGTTCTCCCTTGTCCATTTCTGCTGCCGCTCCCAGCCTCTTTATCAGGTTGAAGAAGTTCCTTTCTGTCACTGGTCTATTGGGACTCTTTCTCAAGAATGGCAGTTAAATCTTATCAAATGCATTTTCATACATCTATTAAGATGATCTTTTTTTTCTTTCATTACATTAGTTATTTATTACAACAACCAATTTTTGAAAGTTAAGTTAAATTTGCATTACTGAGATCAATCCCACTTGGTCATGGTGGATAATCCTTAATATGTTACTGGATTTATTTTGCTAATTTTAAAAAAGGTTTTGTGCCTTTCTGTTTATGAAGGGTATTGGCCTGTACTTTCCTGTTTCTGTGATTTTTCCGGCATGGATATTGGCCTCATAGAATGGGTTGAAAATTGTACCTTCTTCCTCTATTTTCAGAAAGAATTTGGGAATGTTAAGGTATTCTTTCTTCTTGGGCTTTTCTTTGTGAAAAGTTTTGTTTTTGCTTTTTAAAGTGAGTTTGGCATCCCATGCATCTCTCTCTCTCTCTCTCTCTCTCTCTCTCTCTCTCTCTAATTGGCAAAACTCAAATGTTGGCTGCTCTGTGATTTTTAATTGTTAATTAATTAATTTTATTTTGGCTTTCAGTATTTATACTAGAAGGTATTTAAGTATAAAATTCTGGAGTTTGTATTCTACTTGGGGTTTGTTGCGTCTCTTGTATATTTAGATTAAGTTTTCTACTTAATTATGTGGATGAAAGGAGCCACAGCTAACCTGACAAGCCCAGGGAAGGCCTGCATAGTTGTCTTGCAAATTCAAAGACCTAAAGTAACTACAAAGGATGGTCTGAAATTAAACTTTAACTATAAGCAGTTATGATGGGCAGTCATGTCCTAGGCCAGTATCTTCCCTGACAAGGTCAATCTTTACCTTAACTGAGCCCATTGTCCTTTTGCATTGATGATAAGGTATCACTGAAATGTCAGGGTAACTTGTTAACTTCCCCTTTTTTTTCTGGACCCCTCAGGGCACAATCAAATGCACCAGGGTGCCAGAAAAGATACCACAAATTCCTTCATTGTTATTGTTATCATGCTGATTGTTGACTGTTAACTATCCTGTACCCACCTAGGTAAAACAAGTATGTGTCTATCATTTTTACTTTTTATCTAAGCCCAGAGGTTTCTTCCACTATCACCAATGGATTTCATGTAACCCACTTCCATCTCCTCCTTTGATTGTAATAGACAAAACACAGTGAAAAATGGTCATTCTCCGGAGCTTTCTGGCAATTGTAGACAGTTTGGCTGAAATAAACACACAAAAATTCTTTAGAGGTTTGGATTTTTTATGTTAGTAATCACAGAGAATCACTGAGCAGAGTGAGCCTGAGGTGAAGGAATGAGAGTAGCTCCAGGGGGAATGCCATAGACCTCCACTATCATTATACAAAGTTCACCTTTTCTTTCTTCAAAAGAATACCCACTTCTTAATTTGGCATGTTATTTTGTTCAATTTCCACAACTCTAAATTTTTTCCCCAGTTTTATAATATTTTGTGGGGGGGAATATTTACTGAGCTTTTTGTTTTTTTAAAAATATATTTTATTGATTTTTTACAGAGAGGAAGGGAGAGAGAAGAAAGTCAGAAACAGCGATGAGAGAGAGATATCTATCAGCCGCCTCCTGCATGCCCCCACAGTGGAGATGTGCCCGAAAGCAAGGCACATGCCCCCGACCAGAATCGAACCTGGGACCTTTCAGTCTGCAAGCCAATACTCTAGCCACTGAGCCAAACCGGTCTCGGCGTACTGAGCTTTTTATTCTGCTATATCAGAGTATAGCCTCTCTTTAGGTTATTGTATGCCTTTCTTTCCCCTATTTTGAACCATTGCCCATATGAGAAATTCTTACCATCTGAAATGTCACCTTGAAATTTATGCTCAGGTGAGCAAAATATGTAATCATATGCATATAGTTATAAATTCAGGAAAGACATTCTTTAAAAATATATCTTTTTATTGATTTCAGAGAGGAAGGGAGATGGAGAGATAGAAATACCAATGATGAGAAAGAATCATTGACTGACTATCTCCTGCATGCCCCCTGCTGGAGATAGAGCCCTGACTGGAATCAAACCATGATCTTGTTCATGGTTTATCACTCAACCACTGAGACCCACTGGCTGGGCAAGAGAGACTTTTATTTTTTTTTGAGGGGAAAAATCTCTCCATGGCTCTGGATACCAAAAATACACACATATCAATGTACTTTCTTTAATGTACTCAGGACCACCTAGGTTCCTCTAATTTCTCCTTATATATATGAGTAAGTGAAAAGATGAATAAAATTTGCCTACTTGTTCATTATAATATTTTTTACAGTCTAGGGCAGTGGTCGACAAACCATGGCTTGCAAGCCACATGTGGCTCTTTGGCCCCTTGAGTGTGGCTCTTCCACAAAATACCAAGCCTGGGTGAGTCTATTTTGAAGAAGTGGCATTAGAAGAAGTTTAAGTTTAAAAAATGTAGCTCTCAAAAGAAATTTCAATTGTTGTACTGTTAATACTTGGCTCTGTTGACCAATGAGTTTGCTGACCACTGCCCTAACTACTTCTGCCTTCCAGCCTGATTAACACCTAAATGCCCTCCCCTACTGGCCCATTTGCTCCTAACTGCTATCCCCTGCCAGCCTGGTTGCCCCCAGCTGCCCTCCCCTGCAGGTCTGGTCTCCCACAACCCCCTCCCCTGCTGGCCCAATCACCCCTACCTGCCTTTCCTTCCTTGCAGGCCCGGTAATCCCCAAATGCCCTCCTCTGCCGGCCATCTTGTGGCAGGATCTTGTGACCACATGGGGTGGCCATTTTGTGCAAGGGCATGACAGTCAATTTGTATATTGCCTCATTATTATATAGGATTAGAATATTGAAATTATTTTTCAAATTATAAAAGCACCTTGGGAATATTGACATTCTCTTAAAGATGGTGTTTCCCCACAGCATTTATTCCTTCCTGAAATCATTGTCATAGAGCACACATGCAAAAAAAAAATTTTTTTTCTGGCAAATGTTTGACCCTGAGGAATACTTAGCTATGGAAATCACTAAATAAAATAATCTTCCTTTTAATGGAATTCTTCCTGCAAGCATATTTCAATAGTCTTATGGGTAAAAGTTCAAAATTCTGTCTTTAGTTTGTCTTGTGGTCTTTGAACAGTGGACTAGTCCAGGGAAACTGTATTCTTGGAAGCCAATCTATGATGAATTTGTACTATATAAATGAGGAAACTGAGTAGGAAATAATTTCCTTGAGAAATTATCTTGAGAAAGAAATTGCTTCTCAAAGATTCTTAACTGAACTGACTATAACCAGAATTTCAGAGTCAACTCTTTAGCTAGTTTTGTCTTCTATATTTTTCCAACTCACTGCACCTTAAACATTCTTACTTTAAGATGAGGCTGCAAAAATGATCCACTACCTTCATATAATCATGAACTCTCTATTGTGTCTATGGCAGAATTTCTATTTCTATTTTGCTCTTAGTCTCTCACTGACTTATTGGGATTTCAACTGTTTTGCTTTAAATCCACCCTTCTGTGGGGATATTGAACTTCAGGCCATCTATTAAATCCCCACAGCATGCCTAGATTCGCCTAGATGGGCCCAGTGCCCTAGCACCTGAGTCTTAAGAGGGAGATTGGATACTTGTTACCTTGCTTAGAGATGAAACAACAGAACACTCTCAGAATAAGAGTTTACTCATAAATTCATTCTTAAAGTGATTACCAAAGGAATGACAAGTGAGATGTTTCTTTTTGTATCCTAATGATTTGATTGGGATTCTAACCTGAAAAGCTTTCATAGATACTACTCTTTATGCTCTTGTTCTTTCTTTACTCTTGCTCGTAGACAAAAATGTCTTTTCTGCTTGATCAGTTTAGAACAGTGATTCCCAACTTTTCTAATGCTGTGACCTTTAATACAGTTCCTCATGTTGTGGTGACCCCCAACCATAAAATTATTTTCATTGCTACTTCATAAGTGTAATTTTGCTCCTGTTAATGAATTGTAATGTAAATATCTGTGTTTTCCGATGGTCTTAAGCACTACAGTAGCGGTTCTTAGCAGGATCACCTAAAACCATCGGGAAACACAGATATTTACATTATGATTCATACCAGTAGCAAAATTACAGTTATGAAGTAGCAACGGAAATAATTTTACGGTTGGCGGTCACTACAACATGAGGAACTGTATTAAAGTGTCGCGGCAATAGAAAGGTTGAGAACACTGGTTTAGAATAATGAGGTGAACATGTTACCCTCCTTCTTAAGCTCTCTACCCCTCCCTCTGGAGTCTGTCTACCTATAGAATGCTTTGCTCCTTGGTTCCCTGCTGCCAGAGGCTCTGCTTGGGAAACTTGGGGTAAGTCTAGGATTCCATGTCAGGAAGTCCACCACTGGCCCACATTTGACCCATGTTCTCCAATAGCTTTATCAGTATCAAAGGGGATGTTTTGGCCTCCCTCTCCTTGGCTTGTGCACCAATTGATAATTCATTTCTAAAATCTGAAAAACTCTCAATAAAATCTTCCCAAATTCCAAATATAGAAAATGAAGGAAGGGCTTTAAACAAAAATGATTTTTAACAAAACAATAACCTCAACAAAGACAATGGTCATGGGGATGATTAATAAAAATAATAATTGAGTATTTGCTAAGTGCTTCATTGACCAGGAGTTTGAGAAATTACAGTATTCTGAGAGTTAAAGCTATAATTGAATAATTGAGTTCTGTAAGTGCAAGGAGATAAAAATAATGCAGAAACCTTACCATCATAAACTATTCTTTTAGTACTTAATATTAAAAGATACCACAGTATATACTGTAGGCACTCATTTCCCAAAATACGGCAACCAACTTCAAAAAGAACATTTTTATTACCATACAAAGGGTTTTTTATTCTCACATGTTTCTCAAAAGTAATCTTAGTTCTTTCAAAAATGTTTTATTATAAAAATTAACAAACATATAATTTCTCCATATTTTAATACAACCTTTTGATTTCTGTAGCTCATGTTGTAATATAAAACCTCCTGATTGCATGACTATCAAGTTTATCTATTACATATATGCATTGAAAGGACTGAAGTGGGTGGGGAGTTATTTGAGTCTGGTGTGCAGTTTATCTTGAACTAGGTAGTCTTTCTGAGTACATTTTACTTATTAAGTTTATTTTTATTGTTGACACTATTATAGATGTCCCCTCTTTCCACCCTCCTTTGCTCACTGCCACCCAGCCCTCACTCCCTTCCCTTCCTTCTAGCCATCACCACACTGTTGTCTGTGTCCCAGGGTTATGCATATATGTTCTTTGGTTAATCCCTTCACCTTCTTTCATTCACTCCCCTTGTGCCCCTCCATTCTGACAACTCTCAGTCTGTTCCAGGTATCCATGCTTCTGTTTCTATTTTGTTCATCAGCTTATTTTATTCATCAGATTCCACATATAATTGAGATCATATGGTGTTTGTTTTTCTCTGACTGGTTTATTTTACTTAGCATAATAATCTCCAGGTCCATTCATATGATGGCAAAAGGAAATATTTCCTTCTATTTTATGGCCCCTTAGTATTCCACTGTGTAAATTTACCACACTTTTTTTTTATTTACACATATACTGATGGACCCCTGTCCCTAGGTCTTAGCTACAGATTGATGTTTTGAGATTCTTAAGATATATTCCCAGAAATGGATGTCTGGGTCAAAAGGCAGTTTCAGTTTTAATTTTTTGAGGAAATTCCATACTGTTTTACACACTGGCATTTTAAAGCATTCAAACTTTTCATGTGTTGCTTGTTTTGTTTCAATGCAGGTGCTATTTTTCTCATTGATTTAATTTAATCAAATTGTGTTTAGAAATATGATCTGTAATATATTTCTTTGGATTTTGTCAAAGCTAATCTTTTGCTAATTTTATGAAAAGTTCACATTAAAACTTTAAAAAAATATTAAGATGACAAAACAAAAATAGAAAAGAATGTACAAGGTACAAAAAATAAGAAAGTTTGAAGATAACAAAAGTATCACTGAAAATCTGGTTCTGGACACTGTTGAAACCTACTAGCAAGGCAATTATCAGAAAAAAAATAGATATTATGTATAACATGTTCAAGGATTTAAAGAAAAATATGAACATAATGATGAGATAAATGGGAAACATTTAAAAAATACCAAAATAATCATCTAGTTGTGAAAATATAATATCTGGAATAAAAACATTTACTAGATGGAAAGCAGAACAGAATAGACACTACAGAAATAAGGATTAGTGAACTTAATTATATAGCTTTAGAAAATATCCTAATTGATTAGAGAGCATTGAGAAAGAAGAATGAAAAACATGAAGAGACTTAGGAACCTGGAAGAACATACAAGCGACTTAGTGTATATTCAATTATACTATAAGAAAGAAAGAACAGAGAGAGAGAAAGCCAGAAAAACAATACTTGAAACAATAGTGATATAAAAAATCTTAAGTTTGATGAAAACTATAAAAATCTCAAACTTATAAAACTCAATAATCCCATGTGGGGTAAAATCATGCAGGGAGGAAATCATACCAAGAAACATGGCAATTAATGTTCATGAAAGTCAGCAATAAGGAAATAAGTCCTAAGCACAGCCAGAAAAAAGCACCCACATTGTTTAGTGAAAAAAAAAAAGAAAAGAAAAAAGAATTACAGCAGACTTTTTATTGAAGTAACGTGTATACTGAAAAATGTTGGAATATCACATCTGTAATATTCTTGCCAAGAAGGCATGGCCTAAATCTAATTCTGTGGAAATGTCAGGCATTAGTAAATAGAGAGACATCTGCAAAGTACCTGGTCTGTACTCTTTGAATGACATCTTTTTCTTTATGTCTTTAAAGCAAAAAGAGAGAGCGAGAGAGAGAAAGAAAAAAGTTTAAGAAATGAAATTGATATGACAACTAAGTGCAACTAAATTCATTTCTTCTTTATTTGCTATAAAGGACAGAATTGGCACAATGATCATAATTTGAATAAATTCTGTAGGTTATAAATTAGGGTTATATCAGTGTTATTTTCCTGATTCTTATCACTGTACTGTGGTTATGGAAATGCAACTATTTGGCAGAAAAATACATAATTTCTGCAGTTTTCAGATGGTTTAGAAAAAATAGTGACATTATACATATAGAGAGAATGATGAAATAAATGTAATAAATGTTAATAATTGGGGAATCTAATGGAGTTTCTGGAAAAGTTCTATTTCATCCTCATAATTTTCCTATTCAATGGAACTATCTCAAAAAAGTTAGACACCTTTCCCTCAAAAAAAAAAAAAAAAAACCACAACCAAAAAACAGCTCCAATATACCAAGGCAGCACTGCCTTCGCCAACATACACACACCTATGCTTTTCCCAGATGAAGCCACTTTTCCCTGGTCCAAAGAGTGACCGTGCCCTATCTCCAGACTCCTGCAAGTCACTCTCAGTCCCTAGTACTTTATAGGAGCCAGATCCCTGACTGGCTCAGTCTGCTTTTGGCCACAAACCTCAGGAGTCTAGCACTTCAGCCTCACTTCTGAGCTTGAATTTTTCTCCACATGGTTATTTATTTTGTTTTTCAGCATGAATATGCTCATTGCTTCTCTTTTTCATGTTTTAAATGTCACTGGTAGGAGGGTATTGAAGCCTGAAATTATGGAACCATTTTGACCAAAAGTTTCATTAAGTGGCTTTAACAAAAGCTACAATCACTGTTGGACCATCAGGCAATGAATATTTTGCCTATAACTGAGTATAATGCAGAACTGTGATCTTCCAGAGTCATTTCTGGTTTTAAAAATCCACATTTGGCTTTATTGTTTTTTTCCTTATTAGTGTTTTAGTTTTATTTGGCTTTATAAGTTTATTGTTTCAATAGTATAGTCTATCACCTGGCATGTTATATCCTGATTACTGCAGTAACCATGCAGAACTAAGCTGAAAATAATTCATGTTTGCATGATGTTTGATTTGAAAACCTGATGCTAACCCATTTGAAGCACATGCAGTATTCATCCAACAAATATTTGGAGTGTTTACTACAGTAAAGTGGGTTTGGGCATGTGATCATGAATCATACTTGCCATAACTTCCAGGGCCTGACACCCTAACAGGAAAGATAAACTGTCAATAAGTAATCAAATAGACATAAACAAAAATGCTCCTTAGAGTTCAAAGAAATGAGAGACAAATTTCTAAGTCTAATGGATTAAATAAGGCTTCCAGGAAGAAGTGGCTTTTGAGCTAAGTCTTGGAAAAATGGGATCTGTGTCACTACTTTAGGAAGGAGTTTAGACTTGGGGAAACTTTTGTTAATGGTAGAGCAGCATTGGAAATAAAATATCCTTATTTCCAACAGACGAGTTACAGTAACATTTGGCCATTTTATATGTTCATAATGACCGGTTCTTTTGTTATCCACATCTTCCTTTCCTATCATCGCCTATTATTTTCTAACTAGCTTGTGATTTTTAAATCTATTTAACTTCAGAACTCCTTTTGCTAGCCCCTTAAAGGAACAGTGGTTGTTAAAGGGTTAGTGATTTTCTACAAGCAAATCCCAGTATCAGGAGGAAAAATCATCAATTTTTTGGTGACCATTTCTAATATTTAGCAAGCCCTTTTTAATAAAACAGAAAAGTCAGTTAAAATGTTTATTGCTTCTTAAGAAGATAGTCCAATCATTTCTCTCATGGTCTGAGAGCCCTCAAGGGATGTCCTCTGGGGAGCGGGCCTAAGTTGCAGTCTGGCCTCCCTATGTGAGAGGTGACTGTCTGATCAGGGGAAAATGCCACCCCCATTGACCCCTTGCTGCTGCCACTGCCAGCCACTGCAACCACCAAGGTGTTTTCATCAACAAACTCCAATCCCTTCACCACAAAAAAAATGACAACTTTCCTTAGGCATTTTCAAGATATCTCTTTCATAGGATACGACATTTCTTTCTTTCTTTTTTTAAATTCCTCACCTGAGGATATTTTTTCCGTTGATTTTTAGAGCATGTGGAAAAGAGAGGTCAAGATAGAGAGAAACATCAATGTGAAAGGTACACTTTGATTGATTGCCTCCTACATGAGAGCCCTGACCTGGGCCCTGGCCAGAGAGGATCCTGCAACCTAGGTACATGCCCTTGTTCAGAATTGAACACTGAGCCAAACCAGCTAGGGCAGGATAAGACATTTCTTAGCCCCTCCAGCAGTGGACCTTTGTTTTTTCCTCCAGGAGTAAGGTAGAAAAACTCTAGATCACCTTCTTGGATTCTTATTACCCAAGTTACAAAGAACACTGTGAGTGGTGTACAGGGAGCTTAGGCAATGAGCAGTCAGAAAAGGTGTTTCCTCTGCAGCTCACACACAGAGGTGGGACTGCTGGCATGCTGTTTCCCAGCAAGAGTGGGTCTCCCTGTGTGTTTTGTCTTCACTCTGGGCTCATCTGTGCACACAGCCTCTTCCTGAGACAGTTGTGATTGTTAGGGCATCCCATCTAATTTGCATATTACCTCTATTATATTTCCTCTTTAGTAATAATACTTCTTTATGCTTCTGGCAATGTAGCATAATGGACATAGAGGTTGGAATTTTGGCAATCTGAATACAAATTCTGGTTTTGTGGTTTTTTGGCTACATCCTGTGATATTTCCTCAATTGGCAAATAATGCAGTTATTCCTGTAAACCTTTGTGTATTGGTGAGACAAAGAGACAAGTTAAAGGAGTCAAGGTGTCTAACTATTTACCTGGGAGTTAACCAATAATGCTCTTTTTCCTTCTTCCTTACTGCCTTTGTCCTACTGTTTTTTTGTCTGGGAAATCCTCCTCTTTCCCATTACTCTTCTCTGTTATTAAAATTCAACTCATCATTCAATGGCGACTCTATCTTCTCTGGATACTGCCCTAAATGTGGTACTGACAATTATTTGAACTTGACTTGGTGTTCTAACCACCCGTGGATTAAACTTCCATTTAGTACTTAGAGTGGCATTGCATTGTTCAGGGCACCAGTTAAAAGGCTCTAACTCAAGGCACTTGGCAATGCTTCTATTTCACTTGTATTAACAGGCAATGAATGCAATCAAACTTAAAGGAATTTGCTGGTGAATCCCTCAGAACGAATGTATAAAGAGGTTTAAGAATTTGCTGTCATGACTGAGATGTGTTCCACTTGTTCAAGTGGTCAAGCAGGTGCTAGAGATACCATTATCAAAGATGATGTAGAGAATTGGTTTAGACATAAAGAAACATGGGGTATTAAAGAGTGTAAAACGAGCTCATGTAGGAAGAATGAATTTTATGGTCACTTGGGATTCTTGAGGGTCATTTTGACTCTATACAACTCCTGCCTCATGAGTTCATTTTAGAATCCAATGTCATGAGATATATCTTTTTAAATATTTCATTCCTTTATCTCTTTTCTAAACTACATTGTAACCTGTTGAGGATCAGAATTATACTTCAAGTACTATAACACATGTTTAATGAATGTTTAACAAAATCATAATGGAAATGGAATATCTGGAGATAAAGTAGTAGCAGAATAAGGCAGAGAGAAGTCAACAGGGAGCCTGAACAATAGTAGCAAGTCTCTTAATTCATCACATTATATACATTGTTTCTTTTATATAGATTTCCCCTATAAAACAGTAATGACCCCTGCCTTATAGAGGAAGAAACCCAGGTTTAGAGAGAGCTTGAGTAACTTGCTTGAGGTTGCCCTCAGACATGTGGTAGAGATAGGTCTCAAATGTAAATCTAAGCCTGAGTCCAGTGTCCACAATCCTGAATCTTCAGCCACATTATCCTCCAAAAGTCCTTTCTCTCCTTGTTTCCATTCCAATCTGGAAACCTAGAGGCTCCTTCCTATGCAATGACAGGCTAGCCAACAGTAATTATTTTCTTTCACTGTTCTTTAGACTACTTAATGGAGACATGAGCCTACTAAAATTTGAAAAATGAGGCATGCTTTCTATTTTAATATTAAAGTTGGAAGATCACATTGTCCACATGAATAAATCACTTAGTTCCCTACTTAGCTGTGTGGACTGTCAGACCCTCTAAAGAGGATTGGGGAAGAACCAACCTGGATCTGATTTTTTTCCCCTCATGGATTGATAGAAATAATTTATTTTCTTAGTGACAAATTATCTCTACCTTAAAGATTTGATGATTCACATGGGTTAGATTGATTGTGCTCATGGAGTAAAAAGCTTGGAGACTTCAGGAACAAATGTTTTGACAATGGCTTCTTTGGCCAAATTAGCAGTGTTGAGTATTCCCACACCCTCTGAGTAGATACACATATTGCACCCCCTTCTCCCCCAAGTAAAGGAAACTGGTGGGGTGCTTTGCTTAAAGAAACAATGAAGGTAAAAGAGAGGAAGAGAAGACCAAAAGAACCTAGCTCCTTTGAAAAGAACTTATTAAAGAGGTTTTTTTGCCCAGGAAAATGTTGGCTTTGGCTGCTCTCTAGTGGTGGGCAGTGTTCACTGTCAGCAACTCCTCCACAGGGATTCCAAATTGAAGGGTAAAAATGGAAAAATCCAAGCACTTGCTTGGCTATTTAAAGATGGATTGTTGCAAACAAAGGATATGCAGACACACACACACACACACACACACACACACACACACACACACACACACAACAGGCCTGAAGAAGGAAGGAATGCACCTTTCTCTGAATGGGAAAGGAGAACCTGTGTAGAAAGATGGAGACCTCTACAGAAAGATGTGTGAGAGAAGAACACCTTTTTCAGAGTCTCTATACTTTCCTGATGGCTGTGCTCACCTTCCTCTTTTCATAATTATTGGAAGTAGCCATAGAAAGGCCTCACCTTCTTCAGTGATGTGTAGTCTAAATTTAGGTACTGGTAGTTCCCAAAATTGGTATTGTGCTGGCTCCAGAGTTTCAGCTAGCTTCTTGCCCAGCCTTACAGAATATGAAGAAGAGAATGGGAACATAGTTCTTGCCACCTTGTACCACGCCCATTTCTGGAGGATATATGGAGGGCCCTCCTATTCTTTTTCTACCCTGCATTACCCAGCAAAAGTGGGAGAGCAAAAGGGGGGTGTGTGTGTGTGTGTGTGTGCATGTGTGTATGTGTGTGTTTGGGGAGTTCTGGTGCCACTCATCCCAGTTATTCCCCAAATCATATTAGACGTATGAACTGATGTTTGTTTCATAAGCATTTAGAAAAAAAAATAAACAAAGTAAAACTGATTTGGGGTTCTTTTTTTTAGTTTTTGGCCCACAGTTAACTTACAATGTGTGTTTGGTCCTGCCTTTGTGTTAATTTTATAAGGAAATTTGTGTAGTTCCTTCATCTACTTGGGTCCTACTAGTCAGTGGTGGTGGTGGTGGAGAGAGGCTGGCTGCTCATCTAGGCTTCTTTTATCTTTGACACACTGCAATCTCATGATTCATCAAAAACACAAATCAAGTTAGCTGAAAAATAGCCTGGATTGTGTGAGAAACTATTTGAGTTTTCACAGAGGATTACTCTGTCCACAGAGGAGAGCAGGCAAGTGCACAGTGGTCATCTGAAGGTACTTTCTTTCCGAAGAGTAGATGATTAGATCATAACCCTCAGCAGAATAAAGGCTTACGGATGTTTCCTGTATCTTCCATATTCTCGATCTGCTTTGTGTTTGTGTCCCCTATCTGTACTACAAACTGGAGGATTAGAGCCATTATTTGGATCATTCAAGGTGAAATAAATGCCACAGAACTTAAATAGGCTGCAATTATCTAGATAGTGTAGACAGAAGTGGAGCTGGAGCTTACCAGGATAGTGATTCAATTCTTCTGCAAAAGTCAATGCTAATTGCATGATACCTTCAATGCAGTTTCACAGAGGACTGAGGAAAGAGGAACTTTGTCCCTTGACATGACTAAAAGGAAAACATGGGGTAAAATAATCCATATTACTTAAGACTTGATAGAAGAAGATAAAGGTAGTGAAATGACTGGTGCTCACATGGATTGTGGAGAACTGAAGAAGGCTTCTATAAACATGCCCAGGAAACTGGAGAGACCACGGGAAATGAAGGCTGTTAATCAATGAGGAAGGGGATAAAATCGCTGATGAGTCTAAACTGGCCTTGAGAGTGAACACATGATTTGAATCTAGTCTAACAAGAAAAATGAAGCAAAAAAACTTGGGCTATTGAGGTTATAATAAAACCTTGCCAAATACCTATCGGCAACAATTACGTGAGGGAATACAGAACTTGGAAATTTTGCACATTTATAAATCAGCCAGACAAGCACCTGAGATTCTTAAGGGATTTGGGTGATAAGAAGTACTTACTAAGCAGCTCACACTTCATTTTGAAAAAAAAAAGAAAAAATTATATAGCTGGGAAGATAGCAAATGTTCTTTTTTTTTTAAAAAGAAAAAGATATGCAGAATCATTTTTTCTGAAAGTTGTCTTATTTCCTGAAAAAGTAATCCTACAAATTTTAGGGTCAAGTAATGAACAAAAGATGAACACAATAGCATTTGTTTATATTTAAACCCTAGAAATTTTTATGACCAATCCAAGTGGTAAGTAGTTAATAATAATAGTGATAAGTAGAAAAAAAAGAAACAAATAATAAAAGGTAATAATATAGAATATGAGTAAGGATATGTTATAATTAATAAACATTAAAGTCTAGGAGGCTAAAGCCTTGCTGAACAAGGCTAGAGGATTTCACAATATGTAATGGAAGGAAGATGCCTTTATTAGCTGTGTGAGCCTGGCAAATTGACTTAACCTCCCTGAGTTTGAACTATTGGTAATCTTTTTCCAGGGCATGAAACTCCTGGTTTTTATGAAGGTCAGATTGGCACATAATGTGAGTTCAATATCTAAAATTGATCTAACCCTTAGTAAATTCTAATTCCCTTATATCTCCATTAAAAAAACAACTGCATTGGCTTTTGGTAGTTAAAAATGTGGACATTCTCTGCATAAGGAAAGGCACTTCAAAAATTATTTGGGCCACACATTGTGGGTGAAGAAACTGAAACGAGGAAGTACTTCCTGGCCTGCTGAAAGTCGTGCAGGTGGTTTCTGTTGTGGCCAGGCCACAGGCTTCCGGCTCTTGTTCTGAAGCTTCTCTTCTCCTACCATGATGTCATCAGTGTCCAATCACAGTGACATTGCCAAGAGAGAAGAGATCCTAAGGGAAAAAGAGCTTTTCAGAGAATAAAGCTCTTTACAATGTCTGAAACATAAGACAGTGCAGAGATGGAAACGATTAATTGGAGTCCTGGGAACCCTAGGAATAATTCTTAGTTCTAAGATTATTGGTACATGGACAGAATCTATTTAGAGTTGTAGAGTTTGAGAATTAAAAAGGACCTTTAGTGGAAATGGCAACATAAAGAAAGGGATGATAATGCCAGTATTATTATTATGAAAATAGTTTTGATATCATGAACCACCTGACAGAGCCTCAGGTTCCTCTAGGGTTCCACAAACCATTCTTTGAGACTATTGTTCCTGTCTAGTTTAGCTCTATAAACAAAACATGACAATTATGAGATTGATACTATTGTGAATCTTCAATGAGGTGTCTCCAGTTTAGCAGGTTAAAACTGGGGTCCTACCATACTCTATGTAAACTCCAGGAATTATTTGCTTATGATGGTGCTTTACCTTTACTCATGGAGTTTAACCCTCAATTCAGTGCTAAGCCAAAGACTTGGGTAGATTTCTCTGCAGTTTTTTTTTGTTTTGTTTTGTTTTTGGAGCTATTCTTCATATCAGCATATCTGCCCCCTATGCACTAACTTCCTCAACACTCCTCAGGTCAGACTGGTATGTTCTTCTTGCTATAGTTGGAAAAATGCCTTAAGGTGGAAATTTGGGAAAATCATGGAGCTATATTTTTTCCCCTTTTCTCAGACACCATGGTCCTTCACTGCCCGATGTCAAATGTCTGAGAATTGTGTGTGTTACATTCTGTTTCTTTATTTGTTCATCATCGAAGGAAAATTGATTCCATTTACTCCCCGATGCCTAACTGGAGATATGAAATTATTATATTTTTAAATTCTTTTATTCTTCTCAAATTATAAATTTATTTTTAGAAGTGTTAATAAAATTTAATTTATTAAAAAAAATAAAAAAAAACATTATCTCCAATGGGTTTTTCAATTATTTTGTTTCTTGTGTTATAATGATTATATTTTCCATATCTCCTGAAATATTTTAAAATCTTGATTCATCATTTCTCTAACACTTTAATTTGACATGCTTATATACATAAATCATGACCTTGTTTGCCTTTTGATGTAGTTGTACTCCTCTGACCTCTAGTTATTATAGCTGTGAGTTTATGTTTCCTCTGTGCATTAGCCATTTTGATTGCTAAAGTGATTTGGAGAAGAATTTGGATAAAAAGTTTGTTCTGTGTTAGAATCTAATAGGTTCAAGAAAGGGGAAGGGATGAACCTGTGAACTGAGAACGGCAGGTACTAGAAGTCCCTTGTTTAACACTTCCATTTGCTGCCGCCCCACTATTCAATTCTACTGGTTATGGTTTCATCTTCTAGACACTGGAAGATCAGTGAAAGGAGGCAGTTTCCTTAGAGCAGTGGTTCTCAACCTTCCTAAGGCCGCGACCCTTGCATACAGTTCCTCATGTGGTGGTGACCCCCCAACCATGAAATTTTGCGACTGTTATGCATCGTGATGTAAATATCTGCATTTTCCGATGGTCTTAGGCGACCCCTGTGAAAGGGTCATTCGACCCCGAAAGGGGTTGCGACCCACAAGTTGAGAACCGATGCTTTAGAGTGTGGCATCAGCCTTGAGGGTTTTGCTCTGAAGGAGTGGGGAGTGAGTGACTGTGAGAATTGGTTAACCCTAATTGTGTTCATAAACTCTTCATTCTGGCAGAGATTTGGAAGGACCTTAGCTCTTAAAAACCTACACTGAGGGTCAGGTCCACCACTGCAGGTTTCTCCCAGTATGTTGGCAGTCAGTGATGGTCTCAAGGCATCACAGACAAATGGCATGGAACATCCATCTCTATTCCAGTCTTTATTTGCTCACTTTTGCAGGCTTTGCCAGCTAAAAATAGCCCAGAGTTTTCCACAGTTGTTTGATATTGCTATTGTTGTCAGTTTGGGGGATCCATGTCTTTTTATTTCTAATATTTCTTCAGGATTTAAAAATTATCAATTGGGGTGAGCCATCACTGATATTTTATAATTAAAAATCTCTAATTCTCAGTTTCCAAGTTTAAAATGGGGATAATATTAATATCTCCCTTATAGAAGATCAAATGAAAACATATACATAATGTGGTATTTTCTGGAACAGTGTAACAGCTCTCAAAAAGTTTGCTTATTCTTGCTAGTGTTATAATTAGTTATGAAACATTGAACAGAACAAATCCAAAGATAACATTACATAAGAGACTTATATCAATCTATTGTCACTCAGTGAGTATATTTATTAAACTAAGTAAACTTATTTACTAAGTCACCTAATTGTATATTATTCAGGGATATCTTTCCATTTGTCCATAAGCATCTCATGGAAGGTACCTGCCAATGCTGTGTTAAAACTTAGAGATGTTACTCGTACACAGGACTCTGTTCTAGTTTACCAGGATAGATAACCCCTCACTTTTCCCTCTTTGAAGGATTAACAGTTCAGCAATAATGAACAGCATTTCTAAAATTTATAATATATGTTTACACACATAAGACCACAGATGATGCAGTGAGAAAACAGATAAAGTGAAGCTGTCTCATTTATTTTGTTCATTGCTCTCTTCTTCTTTTCTCCTCTTCTCTCCTCTCCTCTTCTGTTCTGTTCTCTTCTGTTCTGTTCTCTTCTGTTCTCTTCTATTCTCTCTCTCTTCTTCTTCTCTCTCTCTCTCTCTCTCTCTCTCTCTCTCTCTCTCTCTCTCTCACACACACACACACACACACACACACCGCACACACACACACACAGTATATCATCTAAGGATCCTACTTTAGGAGATACATAATTTTTCTATAATAAAATGAAAAAAAAAGAATGTTAGATACTCCCTTTAGCCAATTTACTACAGAGATCGAACTTCTAGCACCAGAAAATAGAATTCTATATTAAAGTGAAGTTCTTAAGGAATCTAATTAATTAAATATGTATAGAGTTTCAATGCCAAGTCTTTGGATGACAACAATGCTAATTCATAGTTTGTTCATCCCCCAAAAATTTCTCTGTTGGAAGAAAAGCATAAGCTTGTGCACCTAATTCTAAAACAAGACCTGCAATGGTTAGTACTTCAATGGAGATGTAAGGGTATAGGGTGTTGTGTTATGTTGGTCAGTTTATGTGTTAACTTGGCTACATTATGGTCCCCAGTTACTCCTCAAGCACTAAACTAGGTGTATGATGGTATCTTGTGGATATAATTAATGTTTACAATTAGTTGACTTCAAATAGAGAAATTTATTGTATACTAGAGGCCCAATTCATGGATTCCTGCGACAATCAGGCTGAAACCTGCACTCCAGCATCTCCTGAGGGATCCTGGATTGTAAGAGGGTGCAAGCCAGGCTGAGGGACCCCAATGGTGCATAATTGGGGCTGAGGAGGGACCATGAGAGGGCTCCAGGGCATGTCCAGCCCATCTCACCCAGTTCTGATTGGTGGGACCCCAGCAGCAAGCTCACCTACCAGTCAAAGCATCTGCCCCCTGGTGGTCAGTGCATGTCATAGTTACTGGTAAAACCATTGGACATTTAGCATATTAAGCTTTTATTATATAGGATAATCTGGGTGAACCTGATTTAATGAGTTGAAAGGTCGTGAGAGCAAAAATTTCTTAGAAGAAGAAATTTTGCCGATGGAACTCCACTTCAGTTTTTGCTGAGGAATTCCAGTCTTTCTTTCCTAATGGCCTGTCCCATACATTTCTGACTTACCCAGAGATCCTCAAAAAATGGATAAGCTAATTCAGTGGTTGGCAAATGGATTAGTCAACAAAGCCACATATCAATAGTACAACAATTGAAATTTCTTTTGAGAGCCAATTTTTTTAAACTTAAACTTCTTCTAATGCCACTTCTTCAAAATAGACTCACCCAGGCCATGGTATTTTGTGGAAGAGCCACACTCAAGGGGCCAAAGAGCTGCATGTGGCTCGCAAGCTGGCACTTTGCCGACCACGGAGCTAATTCTTTGCAATATATCTTACTGGTGGGATACTACGAGCTACAGAGATTAATTCTGGATTCTTGTTGAAGATTTTGAGCAATGCCTCAGAAGATGAATGGGATTTAACAGGTAGAGTCAGGCCTACTGAAGCTATGGAAGTTCTTATACTTCTGAGCTCCAGTATTATCTTTTCACTCCTTTACTATCTTTCACACACTTACTTCCTCATATATACTCTATGATTTCAATTTGCTTTTTATCATGTTAATATTTACCACTTTTTAGTACCTACTGTAACAGAATTTTTAGACTGGAACCCGGATTCTTTGTCTGCCAGAGTCAAAGAATGAATCCATGGACAGAAGGTAGTATAGCAAAGTTGAAGATTTATTGAAGAACAAGTACAGACTCCCACGTGAGGAGGGGAAAGAGTCCCACAAATGGACTCCCCACGTGGGAAGGGGGAAGGTGCTATCAACTTCCTGTTTCCATGGTTTATAAAGGCTGTAGTTCCTGTGTCCTGATATCTCCTCTAATTGGCCACCATCCCTCTTTTTGATTTGGTCACTATAGCAACTCCTGAACTCAAAGGTCAACCAGGGAACAAGTGATGCCCTCCTCTATTGTTCTTTTCTTTCTGGGCTCTCTTCCTTCTTTATTTTGTAAATAGACCTTTTT
This sequence comes from Lasiurus cinereus, assembly GCA_011751065.1. Classification (NCBI taxonomy): domain Eukaryota; kingdom Metazoa; phylum Chordata; class Mammalia; order Chiroptera; family Vespertilionidae; genus Lasiurus; species Lasiurus cinereus. Next base: position 7,922,361 of record JAAGEH010000076.1, read on the forward strand.
GATTACTTCCAGCTTCATTATCTTATGTAAATGCAACTGTTTGCTGCTCCCTGCACCTGGCTTCCTTGTGTTATGGAGATGTACCTTCTCCCAATCTGTAGCCCTATATATATTTTTTTCCCCATGGACACCAATTCTAAAAATTCCCTATATATGCCTATATCCCCCTAAAATTCCTGTTTCGCTACTGTGTGCTATGATTGGGTATATTCTTCTAATTTCTTATATCACTGATTATCCTTATTTTATGAATGAGAAAATTGAGTCTCAGATAAAGAACAGTTGCAAGCTTCATTTCATGTCTCCTCTTATTTCCACTAGAGAAAGGCACCCTGGTTCTATTAGAGACTGACTATGAGCCTCAGTGAAAAAACAAGAAATATGAAAAATAGCTGCAGAACACTGTTGAAAGTGAATGTTCATAATACTGTCTCTGGGTAGTAAAGGAAAAATGTTAAGGTCAGTATTTTCTATGTAAGAAAGAAAATCAGAACGTTTAAATAATATTTTATATTAATTTGGGTTGTTGGGGGAGAGAGAGATAGAGATAGACATAGACATAGACATAGACATAGACAGACATAGAAAGAAATTATGAAGAATTGGTTCATGTGATTATGGGAGCTAAGAATTTCTACAATGTCTTCCTCAAAGCTGGGGACCCAGGAAATCTGGTTCTGTCCCAAGTATGAGGCGTAAGAACTAGGAAAGCTGATTTTTTTTTTCTGAGTTCAAGGTCAAATCAAGGCCAATATTCAGCTTAAGGTGTCAATCAGAGATGCAAATCATTCTTATTCTGCAGTTTTTTTCTATTTAGGTCCTCAGTGGATTGGGTGTTACCCACCTAAATTGAGGCTAGGGCAATCTGCTTCACTCAGCCTACTGATTCAAATGCTAAACACATGCAGAACACTAGTCTTTCAAAGAAGGTGAAGAAGAAAATTTCTTGAGGATATGGAATTCCAAAGTGGGAAAGGAAGATGGGCCAGTAAAATGAAAGTGCTAGCTCATGAACTGAATACAATGATCACCTTTTTTTTTTTTTTTTTTGATTTTGCATAGGGCATCCCAGTTATGTGGAAAGAAGAGCAAATTAGTGCAGGGAGCATGGAGCTTAGATACTTTAGAGTCAGGAGACTTGCTGATTCTGTTGCTATTCAGCTGCCTGGACTAAAACGAAGTAAATATCAGTTCTTTTGTACCTGACTCAGTTGATACCCACTGCGCATGTTCCTGTTTTCTTCACTGCCTTCTGTGGCTAAGATTGGTCTGAAGCCTTTGCTCAGTGACAGCAAGTCCAGCTCGCCCAGCATGCCAGGATTGCCTGTCAGGGTCTGACAGCTGCAGTAGCTTCCCGGCTGCCTCCAGCACCATCTCAGCACTCCAGACAGTCTTTGCGAATCCTAAGGTATAGCTTCTGTCTTCTCGGCCTGTAATTTCTGTCTTGGCTCACAGTGCAGCTGTCTCCTGCAATGAGCTTCCATCCAGACAGCCACAGGGAGATACTGCCTTTTCTGCTAGTCATTTCCTACTGTCCACCATCCAGCTCCTCAGGCCACACACTAAACCCAATATCAACCCACAGAGAACCAATCAGGAGCTCTGTAGAAGAAAGGGAGCAGAATGGGATGTGCCTTCTCTCTTTCATCTTTCATGATGCTGCATTCAGGATAGTTCTCTTTGTTTGCAAACTTGTAACAGGTTGACCAAGCTCTGGGAACTGCAGATAAGACCTGTGCTTATTTTTTAATTTTATTTTAGAATAACCTAATACTTTGGGAGGCCCGAAGAGTTTGATGTAGAGGGATTTCACCTGTAATAGAACACACCTGTTTCTCTTTTTCCCAAGGGGAGCAGAATAAAATACCCTTCATCTTAGGGAGGCATTGACAAGACAGGGGCAGGACTTTGAGGGTCAGTGAGTGCACCTGGAGCCTACTAGGAAATGACCAGATAAGTAAATTATAACAGGCATTTAACAAAGGCATGACTGGAATGAAAATATTCTTTGCCATAGAGTGGATAAAGACCTGTTACTTAAAATCTAATCTTTATTCTACGTCATAAAATATTGCGGATAAAAGACCTGATACAGAAAAGTAGCATCCTGCCCTACCTGGTTTTCCTCAGTGGATAGAGCATGGGCCTGCAGATTGAAGGGTCCTGGATTGGATTCCCAGTCAGGGCACATACCTGAGTTGTGGGCTCAATCCCCAGTAGCGGCTGATCAATGATCCGCTCTCTCATCATTGATGTTTCTCTCTCTTTCTCCCTCTCCCTTCCTCTCTGAAATTAAGTTGTGGGACAAAAGCAGTATGGCTTTGAGCTTGAGTTGTAAGGTTGCAAAAATCAGGATTGGGCCAGGAAAGAGTTAGCACAAGCTCGGCTTAAAATTATATCCCCCAGTTACATCCTATTATTGCAGTCTCAGGGTTGAGAACAGAGTGGAAACTCCCAGGATGCTGTAACCTAGGTGCAGGTTGTTAATCTTGTGTAGCGAGACAGCCTGTAGCTAAATTGCGAGAGGAGACATGGTCCAGATGTCCCAAGAGACTAACCCAGAGATAACCACCAGCCCATCCTGTTATCCTGTTACCGAAACCCCATGGTAACCAGAAATATGCAGAGTCTGTAGATTATGAGATGTGTGCAGGTATGAGGAAATAAAACTCTGTGTTGACCTCTGTATAACCCTGTTGCTTGTTACATAGTATATAAGCTCAGCTTTGTATCGACTCGGGGCTCTCAGCCTCTGCTCTGCTTTCAGAGTACGTTGTGAGCCCCAGCATGCTTGGTCTGCAATAAACCCCTTGCTGTTTGCATGAGAACCGCTCTTGGAGTCTTCCTTTGAGCGGGGAGCGTTTCGACCCTAACATTGTCAGCAGGACTTGGATAGTGAAGACGAGGACTCAGGACTGGCCTGTAAAGAAAATTCTTAGTAATACACATAAAGATCTTTCAAGGGCTCCTTAAGTAAGAGCAATGGGAATTTCTATAAGAACCCCAGTAGATGTTATTGACATTTTTCTTAAATATAATTAAGCATAAAATAATAGAAATTTATATATATATATATATATATATTTATATCTATATATATATATATATATTTAGTTGTTTTGTTTTTTTTTTTTTTTTTTTTCAATTAATACTTATCCTATCTTCATATACACTCAAGTTGGAGAACCCTATTATATTATTGGTATAGGTAGGACATCTGCACAAGACAGCAGGACAGATCTTACCTGTTATATTGCCTTCAGGATTAATTCATTTATTTATTCAGCAAGTATTTATCGAACAACTGTGTGTTTGACCTTCTTCTATATATATCAGTGAAGAAAACAAATTAAAAAAAGTCTTTGCACTCATGACAAAGCCAGGTCAGTTATGTTGTATAGAGAAAACTACTGTGACAAAGCCTATTTCTGCTAAGATATAAAACTAATGAGAGGAAAGAGGGTTGAGAGAGAAATTATAGACAGAGATAGATCATCAGCTAGAGTGACACACACACACACACAGAGAGAGAGAGAGAGAGAGAGAGAGAGAGAGAGAGAGAGAGAGATAATACCTGAAAATATGAATGAAAGGGGGAAGTTCCTTAGTCTTCTAAAATTTTACATACATGAGGTAGCCCAGGTTTCTAGAGCTACTACATTAATGCTGTCAGATATTAGATATTAAGTGAGAACAAAAAAAGTGGTGTTTGGTGTTATCTGCTATCAATTCCAATAATTGTGGATTTAATCAAGGAAATGTGAGGCTCATTGGGCACAATTGTGTGTTATGTCTAGCCTAAAGTTATTCTTCTGGAAAAAGGTTGGAGAGTATACAGAGGGTTAGGCAGTAGAGAGAGAAGACATGGATTGGTGGAGAAGAAGCAGGTTTGAGTAAATAAGGATCAAGAGCCTAAAAAGAATAAGCTGCAAAGTATTTATTAGTATCATGTTTTTCACATTTCAGGCCAGAATATGTTAATGATATTTTGTTTTATTAGTTTTCTTTTCTCCCCTTTCAAACCATCAATTAGGCCTTGAGAAAGGAGTCAGTGTACCTTTAAACTTTCCACTTAATCACCTATAGCCAATGCTCATTTAATGATTGTCTTTTTGTACCAAACAAGAAGTAACCATGCTTTTAGCAATATAAATGGAATGAGAAAGAAATTGCCTAATCAGCCCTGCTCATGCAGTTCTTTGCAAGCAAGATTATTGAATTGTCAGTCTCTGCAGAATTTTAATGAAGCTCCATCTTGCTGGAAAATCCAGCCTTTTGTCAATAGAGTTCAATAACTTGACCACCCGTGTAATAAGATGTACCAGTAGAAATCTTTCACACTGCCAAAGCCACAGGCATTTTAGAAGTACCTTAGAAATATGGAAGCACTTTCTGTGCCTGCCACCATAGATAAAGCTCTGGAGGTCATGGCTGTAATGCTATGATATAAATAATTGTTTCACTGTGGTATAAAGAGTGTACCTACTAGTTCAATAATATTTGAAGGGACACAATATGCTAGCCATAATTATTATGTGTCAGATATTCTCTTAAAAGCTATACATACAATCAATCTTCTTATTTCCATAACATCTCTGAGTTACTCTCAATATCTCCACTTTGTAAATAAGAAAACTGAAGTTTAGTGCAATAGATAGAGTAACCCCAAGGTTCTAATGTCCTAATTCTTGAAACCTGTAATTATGCTATCTTATATAACAAAAGGGACTTTGTAGGGATCTTGAGATGGAAAGATTATCTGTATTTTCCATGTTAGTTGGCTGTAATCACAAAGATTATTACAAAAGGGAAATAGCAGAGCCCAGATACACAGAATAGATGTGATTATGGAATCAAGGGTTGGAGTGATGTAGGAATAGGCCAGGCTCCAGGTGACCACTAGAAAAAGGAGGAAGGAAGGAAATGGATTCTCCCTTAGACCTTCTGGAAGATACCAGCTCTACCAACGCATTGGCTTTAGCCAAGTGAGGCAGATTTCAGATTTCTGGAATCTAATCCTATATAATAAAAAGGTAATATGCAAGTTGACCATCACTCAACACAAGATGGCCACCCCCACGTGGACACAAGATGGCCACCAGAAGATGACCAGCAGGGAGGGCAGTTGTGGGTGATCAGGCCAGCAGGGGAGGGCAGTTAAGGGTAACTGGGCTGGCAGAGGAGGGCAGTTGGGGGCAACCAGGCCTGCAGGGGAGGGTGTTTAGGGGTGACCACGCCAGCAGGAGAGGGCAGTTAAAGGTGACCAGGCCAGCAGGGGAAGGCAGTTAGGAGCAATCTGGCTGGTAGGGGAGCAGTTAGGCATCAAACAATCTGGCAGGGGAGTGGTTAGGGGGTGATTAGGCCGGCAGGCAGAAGCAGTTAGAAGCAATTAGGGTGGCAGGCAGGCAAGTGAACGGTTGGGAGCCTGCAGTCCTAGATTATGAGAGGGATGCCCAACTGCCTGTTTAAGCCTGATCTACTAACCTCCATCCAAAGTTTTGCTTAGGTCCCCTTCTTCATATATGTCTTAGGAACATATCTAGGATTCTGATCGATTTTCTTCTAGTGAGTAAACTTAGAAGAAGTAGCCAAGTGGGACAGACATCCACAACTGTATTTGGTCTTCTTACCAATTAAAATTCCCTTCAACTAAAATATTTATATACCCCCTTCACTATCCATTCTATATTCTCCCACCTTTAGCTATTTCTGCTAAACCTGGTGGCTTACTTGGTGATTCAACTTCTCTTCCCTGAGGCCCTTGCCCTTCTGAGGCCTAGATTACTATATCTGGGCAACTAGTTACCATGATGCACTCAAGTGGATCACTTGGTCCCTACTGTATGACCACAAGGTAACTTCCTCCCAATGATCAAGGTCAATTGTCTTTGCCACGATGGCTACTTTATGTGTTAGCTGCTGGTCCCTGCCTTCAAGGAGCCCGAAAAGTCCAGATAGCAGTCATACTTATAATTCAAGGGACCCTAGCAAAATTATATTCAATTTGGGAGCCAGAGCCTTTAAGCCATGAGGATGAAAAATATAAAGTCCCTCAATGAGTCATTGGAAATAACTCTAGTTGAAACCATATATGATATAGTACCATATAAAATTTTTGATATAATTCATATACATTTCCCTAGAGAATGATTCTCTATCCTACCTGAATACTCTGTTTTAGTCAGCTCCTTGGGTGTGCTTTCAGCAGGCTACTCCATCAGTCTGGCACCTTCTAGATGGTGAACCCTTCCTGGTCTTGCCTTTCCTAGAAAAGCTGTGGTAACTGGACAAGGTGAAGGTATAAACTGGATGTCAGGATTTTTATTTAATAAATCTGGCAACCCTATATCTGAGGCATTTCAAAATAAATCTCTCTTCTAAGCCTCCTCTTATTATCATTGGCATTGGCCATCCTACATACCTGGCAATACTCTAAATGAGACCTGTTTTCATAGCTCTTTGGTCATACCTTTCCTCTGGAATGTCCTTCTTCCTGATGGATTGTACCCACCTTTTCAAAACCTGTTTGGCATGCTCTCTTCCCTTCCTACACTAGGTAGTCATTTCTTTCTTACCATTTAAAATTTCCTTTAACCAAAATACTTCCACTGTTCTCTATCTGTCCTCTTTTAACCGTTTATCAAGATTTATAGCAAGGCACAGCTGCCTTTTTCCCCCTTTCCCCCCCGCTGCTAAATAAAGCACCATTTGTGAGGCTTCTAAACTCTCTCTTATCTCACCTTCTACAGATGACCTGTGGCAATCATATTTGAAACATATATTTTAGTACTTGAATTTGGATTATCTTCTATTTTGTTGTTTCTTATTTTTGTTCCCCATGTTATTTTAACCTATTTGAGGGAGAAAATTCACTATTCCTTGGAACATCAAACATAGTGCTAAGATTACAGCTCAAATTTTCTTGGTTATTGAAATTTGTATTTGTTTAAAATTGTCCAGAAAATAAACACATATTTATTTTCATAGTTATATTTTTGTCACAGTTAATTTCATACAGTGTTGCCTTTTTACTATGTGATTTCTTAAATGAATATAAATAGCATTTTTTTTTTGAGGGAAAAAAACACTTGGAAAAATTAGGACTCTATGCTGGGCTAATTCATTAGATTAGCAGCTATGGTATTTTGCGTGAAGAAAAAGAAAGTGATCTTAGGATTTTGGTTCCATTACCATCAGTTCATTAATTTCTATAAATCAAAATGTAATGCGTGGTATTGACTTCTAGAAATTTTCAGAAGTTTGCAGCAAAAATACTATAGGGGAGATGTAAAATCCTAGGTGGAAGCTAGAAAAACACCCCAAATCCCAACATAAGGAATGATTGGGTTAGAATTGCTACTAATAATATAGTTTTAATTTTTATTACTATTGAAAATATCTTGTAAGTGATAATTGTTTTACATTAATATTTTTAAACATGAGTAATTAATGTTAGCATATTAGTAGTATGATCAAATGACATTTTAGAAAAATTAGTATTAGGTGAACGGGCAGTACCAGGCCAAGGCAGGTATCTCAATGGATTAAAAAGTAGAGAAACAAGAGAGATCCCTGAGATAGGAGGTTGTTATTATGGTCTATGCTGAAATTAATATGACCTGGACCAGCATGGAGAGATTTTCATAAGATATTTTTAAGACTAGGTGATTTATACCCATGAGGGTGAAAGACTCCCAGTTTTTAAGCCTTGGAAATTGGAAAGAAGAGGGAAAGAAGGAGTTTCTGATTGAATTACAAAGTTACCATTTTGCATTAATCCAGAAATGATGGATATCTGGAGGTATATACATCTGAATCATTTGTCAAAGCTTCTCTGTTCAAGATGGTCACACTGGCACATTTTAATTAATCCAACAGATGTTTGCCAGAAAGGAGTACACTGTACAATTCCTTTCTGAGATTGGCAGCCTGATCTCCCATTCTCTTTCATTGAGCAATACAACAAAACCTGAACAACTAGATGCCCAAGAAGTAATTGTCCCATTTAATGAATTTTCTGTAGAACTAACAAACAGCAGCAGCAGCAGCAGCAGCAACAAACAAAACACATATTAGATTTTCAAACAAAAGTGTTTGCTTGCTATTGCTCACTCACTTGAATGTCTCAGCAAAGCAAAGTGAACTTTTTTTTTATAAGGACAGGTGCTGTTGATCTTCTCATTCTATTATGTTAACTATTACTAATTGTCTTAGGATAAATGAAGAAATATTTGCTGAAAATATTGTTTTAATAAATTCTGTTCTTTTTGTTTAGTTCCTTTTTGATCAAAGCTAGGCAAAAAACAAACAAAAAACAATACAAACTATTTGATAGCACTGTTTGAGAAAGATTTTGCTCCATCAATCTGTCTGGAAGCAAAGTTGCTCAAATGTCCTTATACTTGGTAAAGAAATTATTTATGTGAATAACTAGTCCTTTTGTCCACTTAAAAAATTAGGTTGCCATTTAATTCCAATTTTATTTGCAAAGGACTTGAGAAATTTCCTTAGTTTCTATCACAGTATTTCATAAATTTTATTTTTATTCTAAGATACTGTTATGTTTGAAATTTCCCAAAACATCTATATTATGGAATTAGGGTCAGAGTGCCTGACTTAAATTCTGATTCTGCCACTTTTCTGCCTGTGACATTATATTTCTGTGTTAGCATTTATTTTTAAAAATTATTTATTGAATTTATTGGGTTAACATTGATTAATACAATTACATGGGCTTCAGGTATACAATTCTATAATACATCATCTATCTATTGAAGTATGTTCACCATAATTCTTGATATTGAGCAAGTTATTTTTTCAATAAATCCTGGTTCTCTTTATCGTTAAACTGAGTACATTAAACCACCCACTTTATAGTATTTGGCCTGTGGTAAGGTACCATATAAATGCCAGTAATTATTAACTATTCTTTTTGAGAGAGGTTGCTTCATTTCCTCTTGACCTTTCACCAATCATCTCAGTCAAAACCTTGGCCAATTTCACTGGAAGCTTTTTTAAAAAGATAATAAATGTCTAGAAATGAAGGAAGGTGTCAAGAGTTTCTTCAATAGTAGTTTAACAAATTATCCTATATAATAAAAGCCTAATATGCAAATTATCCCCTCAGGTGGTCGTTCAACCAGGAGTTCAACTGGGAGGCTGGGAGTTCGACTGCTCACTATGATGTGTGCTGACCATCAGGAGATGGCACCAAACATGGTGGGTATCAGCAACTCAATGCTGACAGTGAACGGCAGTGGAGGTGTTGTTGGCCCTGGTGGACCCCAATAAGAGCAGACCATGGCGAGATGGTGGAGCAGGTGAGTGGGCAGTGCCAGGTCAAGGCAGGTGTAAGTGGGGGCCCAATTATCTCACCAATTGCCCTGTATATGGTGACCAGTGGTGATGGTGGGGTTTGGGGCCACTGCCTAGTTCCCAGGTGCTGAGGGAGGCCTTGCCACAATCGATTGCCCTACAGGTGGGATGGTGGAGCAGGTGACGGGGCAGCACCAGGCTGAGGTTGGGGTTGGGCAGAGCTGTGGGAATGTGTCTGGGGGTGCGAGCTGGGACCCATTTTCCACAGGTCACTCTGAGGGACCCCACTCATGTACAAATTCATGCACTGAGCCTCTAGTTTAATAATAAATGTTAACTGTTTTATAATTCTAAGAAGTGAAAAGCATATTATGGCCTAAAAACAAGAGAAAGAAAAAACTATGATGCTACTAAGAACTACCTATAACAGGCATATTAGTGGCTCATTCACTAGGTTTAGGATCGTGCTTATCCAATATAATAAAAACCTAATATGCTAAGTGTTCAGTTACCTGGTTCGGCCATTCAACCAATCAAAGCATAATATGCTAATGATATGCTAAGACTACTCAACTGCTCACTATGATGTGCACTGACCACTAGAGGGCAGATAGTCAAATGGTCAACCAGTCGCTATGTGCACTGACTACCAGGGGGCAGATGCTCTGATTGTTAGGTTAGCTTGCTGCTGGGGTTTAGCTGATCGAGACTGAGTGAGATGGGCTGCACATGCCCTCGAGCACTACTGTGGTACCTCCCCAGCAGGCCAATGTCCTGCATCCCTTCTTGGCCCAGATCATGCATCAGTGGGTCACTAGGCCTAACCTGCACCCTCTCATAATCCGGGACCCCTCAGAGGATGTCAGAGAGCCAGTTTTGGCCCTATCCCACATGCCAAGCCAAGGGACCCCACTAGTGCACGGATTCATGCAACAGGGCTCTAGTATAATAATATGAGGAAAAGTACTTTTGCTGAAGGTTGTAAATTTTAATTGTCATTGAAGAGACTAAACTAGAGTCTTTGTAAAAGATGCAACTGATTTTGTCTTTACTGATATAGATGATGAAAAATGAGTACTTCATGATAATTTTAAACATGTCATGCCCACTGGCTGGCGTGACTCAGTGGAGTGTGGACCTATGAACCAGGAGGTCATGTTTCAATTCTCGTCAGGGCACATGTCCAGGTTGTGGCTTGATTCCAGTATGAGGCATGCAGGAGGCAGCTAACCAATGATTCTCTCTCATAATTGATATTTTTATCTCTCTACCTCTCTCTTTTGAAATCGATAATCCTATATAATAAAATCTTATATATTATTCAAATCAATCACATGTGTAGAATGACCAGTCGGCGGGGTGGTGCCAGTAACCAAGTGGTGCCAGGCCAGTCAAAGTGAGTGCCAGCGGGCAGAAGGAGGGAATGGTGATGTGGTGGGGTGGCAACTAGTGGCAGCAGAGGGGCAAAGGGGGAGCCGGCACTGTCCCCTGATCGGCTCATCCAGTCACTTGCTGCAGAGGGAGGTCAGACTGTGGCTTAGGCCCGCTCCCCACAGGGGCTCTGAAGCATATATAGATAAATATATATATATATATATGGATAAATATAGATATAGATATAGATATAGATATAGATATAGATATAGATATAGATATAGATATAGATATATAGCTATTAGAGGCCTGGTACATGATAGCGGTTCTCCTACCCACAGGTTGAGAACTGCTGCTATAGAGCCTAAGACCATTGGAAAACACAGATATTTACCTTATGATTCATTAACAGTAGCAAAATTACGGTTATGAAGTAGCAACGAAAATAATTTTATGGTTGGGGGTCACCACCACATGAAGAACTGTACTAAGGGTGGCGGCATTAGAAAGGTTGAGAACCACTGTTCTATGTTCTAGAGGAAGAGTAAGGACAGTTTTTTTACTCAGTAATTTTTATAAGAATTGTGTTGAAACATGCTTCTTCTTTAGCTATTTATGGGTTTACCTAACTGGGAACTCACAGACTTTAAGCCCTTTGAAGATAGGGACAGAGCTGTATTGTGTTTCTATAACACAGGAACAAAGTTAATACAACTTTTATAAATATTTGTTGAAGAAACAGATACATTTCAGTGCCATTAGGCATTACTTTTCCTTCTGCTCCATCTCTTTACTGAGATTTTTGTGCAAAGCATAAAGTTGAAGAGATGAGCAGGTAGAGCGGAGTAAAGTTGCTTTTTGGAAAGCCATAGACCCCATACTTTGATTTTACATAGTAGATGCATTTCTGAATGACATTTTGAATTGGGTATATTAGATTTTGCTAATATAAACTCCCTTTACTCATAAAGATTATTTTTAATGATATTTAAACATTTTGTACTGTGAGCACAAAAATATTTGGTTTATTTCAAGACTCTTCGTGCATTCTTTCTGTTATTAAAGTGAATTATCAACATAGTAAGTCTATTTGGGGGGTCTGCTTAAAATGGGGCACACCCGTACTAAATTCGGTTCTAACAGTAACTAATTCACACACCACATGTGGCATTAGATGGCTGTGGGCATAACCATTTTTTTGGTCCCTTTGCTCCCATAGCCCCTGCTTCAACCAGAGGTGGTGTCTTGACCCTCCATGACCTCTTTGTCATGGCAACCGCCAGGCGTCTACTGCCTGAGGCTTTGGCAGTCAGCCATGTGTTGACTTTCCCAAGATGGTGACAACCCTGATGACCTCGTGTCCGGGGCCATGAACTCTCAGCAGAGGCGAATCAGGGAGGTGCTCAGGGAGAGCTTTCAGGCAGGCCGGCTGAACCGTACAGAGTTGTACCAACAGCTTCCCTCCTCCTCTCCTCTCCTCCCGTGTGGATAGGCTGATGGTTGAGGGGAGCAGCAGCTACTAGTAGGCCGGGTGTGGACTCAGGAGGGTGGGGAATTCTGAGGCACTGGTCCTGGCTGGGTGGGCAGGCATTTCTTCCCAGAATTTCGAGGTAGATGGGGGTGGAGACTGCCCAGCCTCTGCATGGGGATGGGGCCTGGAAAGGAGGGATGCTGCCTCCTCAGTCACTGCTGGGTGGGATGCTGCAGAGGAGGGTCTGTGGATTCCTAGCCCGGATCCACCCTCCCAGGTGCAGTTTGGGGGCTCTGGAACCGCTGAGGCCAGACTCTTGGGGATGGGAAGGAGCATCTGGGCCTATCCCGCAACAAGTCCCTGGCTCCTGTGTCTGAGCGGCAGGCAGGCAGCAGGTGGCAAGCGTAGATGGAGAAACTGACCCTATGATAGATAGGTGAGGCATGCAAAACTTGCCGAAACCGGTTTGGCTCAGTGGATAGAGCATCCACCTGTGGACTGAAGGGTCCCAGGTTCGATTCCTATCAAGGGCATGTGCCTTAGTTGTGGGCACATCCCCAGTGGGGGCCATGCAAGAGGCGGCTGATCGATGTCTCTCTCCCATCGATGTTTCTAACTCTCTATATCTCTCCCTTCCTCTCTGTAAGAAATCAATAAAAAAATATATTAAAACTTCTGCTCCCCCGGGCCACAGAGTTGTGGCAGATAAAAAAGCGCAGGCATCTGAGGCCTTGATGCTGGAATAGGGGTCTGAGACCTGGCAGGGTACAAGACCTGCCTCTCCTGCCTCCGCCTGGCACGGGCTCCACTGTGCCACTGGCCCAATGTGAGCTGCTCACCGCTTGCCACCACTGCAGCTCGCCAGTCCCCAATGGTCTGCGGGGAGGCAACCAGTCGAGCCCACAGGATGTGCCAGCTGCTGTGAAGGTTGTCACAGTAACCAGGCGCTGATTGCAGGACTGACTTCCGGTTAGTCGATCCTCTGGTAGTTACTGGTTATTATGGACCCAAGGTTTTTATATATTAGGATACTGGAAGGCCCAGTGCACACAAATCATGTACTCAGAGGGAGAGGGGGGTCCCCCTCTCACAGTCTGGGACTCTCAGGGGATGTCTGACTGATGGCTTAGGGGAGTGGGCCTAAACCATCAGTCAGACATCCTTAGTGCTGCTGGGAGGCAGGAGAGGCTCCTGCCACTGCGCTGGCCAGCCATGAGCCGGCTTCTGACTGAGCGTGGCTCTTTGTCTTCCCCCTGGTGGTCAGTGCACGTCATAGTGACCAGTCATTCCCAATCGTTCCCCTGTTAGGGTCAATTTGCATATTACCCTTTTATTATATAAGATATCTTACATAATAATAGACAAACACATAAATTGACCGTACCTCTGCTATGCTCACAGCCAATCAGAGTGAGTATGCAAATTAATCCAACAAAGATGGTGGTTAATTTGCATACATAGGCACCCAGTGGCCTCTGTCTGGGAACATCCTTGGCACCCAGGTCACTCCAAGGTAGGCCCCTTGTGGGCCCTGAGCAGCCTGGGAAGGGCCTGAGCCAGGGGGCTCCTGGGTAGGGCCAAGCCTGCAATTGGAGCCGAGGGGGCAGGGGCAGAGCCAGCCATCAGATGGAGCTGGGGGGCTCCTGCCCAGGCCTAAAGCCTCAACTAGGCAGATCCAGAGATTGGAGGGAGCTGGGGGCCCAGCCCCAGGCCCCAAGTCCAGTGATGGGAGGAAGCAGGAGCCAGCCATCGGAAGGAGAGGGGGCCAGCCATCAGAGGGAAAGGGAACCAGTCATTGGAGGGATGGGGAATCAGTGATCAGAGGGAGCTGGGGAGCACCCTAGGCTTTAGGTCTGGGCAGGAGAGGAGCCAGTGATTGGAGGGAGTTGGAGGGCCCCTGTCCAGGTCCCTAGGCTTTCGGCCTGAGCAGGAGCAGAGCTGGCGATTGGTGTGAACTGAGTTTCTAACCAACTTGATCTACATACCTTTTTTGACTGCTCCTTGGCTAAACTCCCTGTATGCCACTGATAATATTCTCAATAACTTGAGTAATAAGAATCCAAAAAGGTGATCTAGGGTTTTTTCACCACACTCCTGGAGAAAAAAACAAAGATCCGCTGCTGGAAAGCTAAGAAATAGCATATCCTGCCCTAATCAGATTGGCTCAGTGAATAATGCCTTGGCCTGCCGACAGCAGGGTCTGGGTTCAATTCTGATCAATGGCATGCACCTAGGTTTCAGGCTCCTCCCTGCCTGGGGCCCAGATCAGGGCTCATGCAGGAGGCAACCAATCAAAGTGTTCCTCTCACTTTGATGTTTTTCTCTGTCTCTCCCTTTCTCTTCCACATCCTCTAAAAATCAATGGAAACATATCCTCAGGTGAGGATAAAAAAGAATGCAAGAAATGTCATATCCTATGAAAGACACATCTTGAAAATGCCTAAAGAAAGTTGTCATTTTTTCATGGTGAAGGGACTGGAGTCTGTGTTGATGAAAACACCTTGGTGGCTGCGGTGACTAGCAGTGGATGCAGCAGCAGGGTGATGGGACTGGTGCCTTTCCCTGTTCAGCGCAGTTGCCTCCCCAAAAAAGAGCAAGCCTAAGCCATCAGTAGAACATCCCCTGAGGGCTCCCAGTATGTGAGAGGGGGCAGCTGGGCTGAGAAACTCCACCCGAGTGCACGAATTTCATGCACCAGGCCCCTAGTCCTATCTAATAAAAGAGTAATATGCAAATTGACCACACCTTCACCATACCCACCAGCCTCGCCCACCAGCCACGCCCACCATCCAATCAGAGCAAATATGCAAATTAACCCAACCAAGATGGCTATGGCCACAGAGAGAGCAAGAGGAGGCTTGGGTTGCCCCTGGCAATGGAGGAAGCCAAGCTTTCCACACACCCTGGCTGGCCCAGACTTCCACTTAAGGTAGCAAAGTTTCAATGGCTGTGTGAGCAGAAGGCTTGGCTCTGCTCCAGGCTATGAAGTTTCAGTTGTAGAATATAAATAAATCCCAGAGACCTGGGCCTACACTTGGGTTGCTGAGGAGTGTGTCTGGCCTGCAAATTACCACAGGCCCCTTACCCAGGCCACCCCATGTCCCAAAGGAACACCCACTGATCCAGGACACCCTTCAGGGCAAACCAGCTAGCCCCAACCTGTGCACCAGGCATCTATCCTATCTAATAAAAGAGTAATATGAAGATTGACCATCACTCCAACACACAAGTTGACTGCCCCCATGTTGTCAAAAGATCCTGCCCCCATGTGGACATAAGATGGCCACTACGAGATGGCCAGCATAGGAGGGCAGTTGGCAGAGACCAGGCCTGTAAGGGAGGGCAGTTGGGAGTTATCAAGCCTGCAAGAGAGGGCAGTTAGGGGTGACCAGGCCAGCAGAGGAAAGTTGAGGGTGACTGGGCCTGCAGGGGAGGGCCGTTAAGAGTGAATAGGCCCACAGGGTAGGACAGTTAGAGACAAACAGGCTGGCAGGGAAGTGGTTAGGGGGTGATCAAGCTGGCAGGCAGAAGCAGTCACAGGCAATCAGGAAGGCAGGCAAGTGAGCAATTGGGAGCTAGCAATCCTGGATTAGACCTAAACGGGCAGTCAGACATCTTTCAAGGTATACCAGATTGGAGAGGAAGCAGGCTGGGTTGAAGGACACTTACCCCCCTCATGCATGAATTTTGTGCACTGGGCCTCTAGTCCTATCTAATAAAAGTAATATGCAGATTGACCATCATTCCAACACACAAGATGGCTGCCCCCATGTGGTCAAAGGTCCTGCCCCCATGTGGACAGAAGATGGCTGTCACAAGATGACCAGCAGGGATGGGCAGTTGCGGGGGACCCAAGCTTGCAGGGGAGGGCAGTTTAGGGAAAACAGGCTGGCAGGGAAGCAGTTAGGCATCAATCAGGCTGGCAGGGGAGTGGTTAGGGGCAATTAGGAAGGTAGGCAGACGAGCAGTTGGGAGCCAGAAGTCCTAGATTATGAGAGGGATGTCCAACTACCCATTTAGGTCTGACTAATCGGGCAGTCGAACATCCCTCAAGGGGTCCCAGATTGGAGAGGGTGCAGGCTGGGCTGAGGGACACCTTCTCCCTGCCTCCCCTCATGCATGGATTTTGTGCACTGGGCCTCTAGTATGTAATAAAAGGGTAATATGCAAATCGACCAAATGGCCAAACAGCAGAATGACCATCTAGATGACCATCCTGATAACCATCCAGGACTATACTATGAGACCCACTGACACCAGATCAGCCAAGGTGGGTGCGATGTGATTGGTCAGGGACCTGGCCATTGTACCATGATTGCCCTGCAAAGGGAGGCTGAAGCCACTGGTTGGTGGGGTAATTAATTGGGGGGCTCCACAATTGCCCCAAAGACGAAGGCCCAGACCACTGACCGGTGGTCCTGGGTCCCAACAGCCAGAGGGAAGCCTGAGTCCTAGGTCTCAGCATCTAGGGAAAGGAAGGCCTACTCTTGCATGAATTTTGTGCATTGGACCTCTATTATTTATATAAAAGCGTAAGCAACCAAATGACTGAACGACCAATTGACCAGTCACTATGATGCACACTGACCACCAGGGGATAGATCCTCAACATACAGGATTGGGCTCCTTCCTGTCTGGATCAGGCCTGTGGGGATCAGGCCAAAATCAGCTATCCAACATCTTCCCAGATTGCGAGCGGGTACAGACCAGACCGAGGGACCCCACCAGTGCACAAATCTGTACACTGGGCTTCTAGTATATACATAAATCCATGTCTATGCCATGTTGCGGCTAGGCTCTTCATAGTATTGAGACCAAATAACCTTGTCAATAAGTTTTCTTGGCATTATAATTCCTGGGTCTTGGTGAAATAAGAAGGAATCTTTCTCTGGGTCATATCTGTCCAAATTCTTATCCAAAAAATTTTGTGCAGAGTCATTCTAATTGCTCAAAGTGGGAGAAAGTAGATGTAAGTGGGCAGATGTTTTATTGCTCTGCAATGATACTCCATACTGGTTCAGCTGAGCAGAATACAAAACCTGATTCCCGTTCTTACTGCACTAGGATAATGGTCAGCAAACCATGGCTTGCGAGGCACATGTGGCTCTTTGGCCCCTTGAGTGTGGCTCCTTCACAAAATACCATGGCCTGGGCAAGTCTATTTTGAAGAAGTGGCATTAGAAGAAGTTTAAGTTTAAAAAATTTGGCTCTCAAAAGATGTGTCAATCGTTGTACTGTTGATATTTGGCTCTGCTGACTAATGAGTGCCAACCACTGCACTAGGATGTCCAGGTATTCTGAATGTCTTTACTTTGGATTTTGGCTAAGGTGTCTGGGTTATGAGCATCTCATTTTGGGGCAATTTGTGCTGTGGGACCATTAATGAGTAAACATGCTCAGTGCCTAATTCTTGATATTTTATAGCAGTCAGAAAGAAAGACATGAAATTATTTTACTTATCACTATTTCAAATGAAGCAGAGCATAGATCAGAGTGCTTTTTTGTAAGTGTTAAGATGATCTGGGGAACTTTTGAAACATTTAGATGAATAGCAGAGGAAGTCATTAATATTCACTATTTGTCCTTCCCTTATATTCAAAGAGACTTGTAGTAACTTACAGATTTAAATAGTGCAAAATAATACATTTAAGGATAGAAGAGAATGAAAAAACAAAAACAAAAACAGGTGGTTCGTGCATCAAAATTAAGGAGATTTCACCATGTTGGAAAGGAACTTGGCTTTTGTTTTGTGTCAAAAATAAACATACACAAAATGTTTGACTTTCTATTATTTTTCTTTGGTTGAACCTAGCACATAGTAGGTGCTTACAATGTTGGGGGGGAAAACAGGTAAACAAATACATCTGCAGTGATGTTTTTCTGACTTCAGAAATCAAAGAGAAACCTACTGGGTTGTTCCTTGTATTAAGATAACAATTTGGGCAGTAACCTTAAGCATGTTTCTACACAAGGAATTAAATTATTGAACTAAGCCGGCATCTGTGAGCCTTTCTTATGTTTTTTTCCACAGTTCCAAAATTCAGATATATCAAGAAATACCTTTATCTAGAAAAGGAGTCAATATAAATAAATGTTTTACTCAACAGATTTCTGAGAGCTACCATTGTTCGAAAGATGAGTAAAACCCAGCTTCTACTTTGAAGTACTAATAGTCCAGAAAGTAAATTTATAACTGTATCTCAGCCCTGAAAAACAAAAAAACAGAAAATAAATATTCAAGGCATAATATTAAAAACATTTTAAGGCCCTCGATGGTTTTTGGCTCAGTGGATAGAATGTCGATCTGTGGACCAAAGGTTCCCAGGTTTGTTTCCAATCAAGGGCATGTATGTCAGTTGAAGACTCCTCCCAGGCATGGCAACCAATTGATGTGTTTCTCTCACATCGATATTTCTCTCTGTTTCTCTCTCCCTTCCTCTCTTTCTAAATATCAATATTCTCAGGTGAAGATAAAAAACAACAACATTAAAAAGAAGTATAAAGTGCTTTGGGATGGAGGAGGAATGGCTGGCTTATCTTTTTCTTTTATGTTACTGCTTTCAGAAAGAAAGGGAGAGAAAGAAACATAAATGATGATAGAGAATCATTAATTGGCTGCCTCCTGCATGCCCCACACTGGGGATCAAGTAGCAACCTGGATATGTGTCCTGGTTCATAGGTTGACACTCAACCACTGAGCCACACCAGCAAGGTGGAGGTGGAATGGTTTAAAGGAGAAATAGCTTAGCTAGTGTTTGTTGTAATAAGAAAGATGAACCTTGAGGGATAGGTCAGATTTCTACTGCCTGAGGCAGGAGACAGGTTGTCATTAACACACAAAAATGACCCAGCATATTTGTGTGTTAAAAAGGGTACAGTTTATTTAAATCATTGGATGTCCTACATAGAAGATAAAAGAAATATAGTAGTAATGATTGGGACTGTATTTTGCATAATCTTAAACATCAGAATAAAGCTATGGGGAGTCATGGAAGGTTGTGGAGACATTCTATATACTTTCTGAAAGTGACAATGGCAGCAGAGTGGAGAGATTTGGAAATAAATGGATTTGAGTTGATCAGATGAGAAGAAATTTGGGCTCAGATTGAGTATTTTACTAGAAGTATTAGGAAAGCTTTCTGGTCAAGTTTTGACATAAATTAGCATGGTAAATCTTATTTTTAGATTCAACTTCCATTGTTATTAATAAAGTAGTACATTTACATTGACAATTCCCATAAGGCAGATGTGTCCATTGCTTCCACTATATCATTTAAATAGTGAAAGATGAGCTCATTGGCAACCTTTTTCAAAACTTTATAGTTACTAAATTGTTTTTGTTTGTAAGCTAACGACATCCTTCTTATGATGCTTCATTTACATCTGACTTTTAACTTGAACTGCCTTTATGTTGTTTTTGTTTCTGAGCTCTGTTTTACTCTTTTGAATTCTAAAGTGATTTTTTTAAAGTCAATAAGGCACCATGATTAATATAACAGCATCAATTTCATGATTAGAAATCCATGAGATGACTAGGTAGAGCCTTTCGTTTAATGGTTTAAGAACGCAGAGTGGGTTTCTTTTTTTATTTCTTTCTTTACCAACTCAAAGAAGAAAAACTTTCAACAAAAGTATAAAGTACTCAAAAATTAATACTGTACTTAGTGCTGTGCTGGATGTTTTTTTAAAAAGTAATAGCTCGCCCTAACCAGTTTGGCTTGGTGGATGGAGCATCAGCCTGTGGACTGAAGGGTCCGGTCAAGGTCATGTACCTTGGATGTGGGCACATCACAAGTGGGGTGTGTACAGGAGGCAGCTGATCAATGTTTCTCTCTCATTGATGTTTCTAACTCTCTCTCCTTCTCCCTGCTTCTCTGTGGAAAATCAATAAAATATATTTTAAAAAATAAAAAAAAGTGGTAGCTCCACAGTAAATAATACGATGGAAAAGACAAAGAAGGAGGACCAAAGGATCCAAACAAGCACCTCTAAAAATTAATGCTACCTGAGGCCAACATCACCACCCATGTTTTCCTTGTCTATCAAGAAAGAATTACAAAGTGCTAATTTTTAAACAGCCATGTTCTATAGCGGCTGAAGTGTTCCAAATGATATTAGATAATAATTTGTGCAAAAAGAAAAAAGTTAATTTGGTTTGGGAAATCTGTTTAATCAGGACAACGCTATATCATAGGTTAGTGAGAAGTTACTCCATAGAAGGAAATCATAAACTCCAGACTGGAGTTGTCACCAACTTTCAGGCACATACTAGGCTAAGAGCTGTGTGCTTATCTTTGATTTTTACTTTACTATCATCTTAGGAAGTGTTTTTAAAATTAATGAAAGTTTAAATGTTCATTTTAGTTCCTAAATTTAATAACATCTCATTAAATATTTTTATAAAAATAAAATCAAGTGTTTTGTAGTGTTCACTACATTGAAATGCCTCTGTAACATGGTGACATGCTTCTTGAATCATATGTACTCAGCCGAGGCTGTGTCAGAAACTGGCAAGATATTACTTCACTTGAGGACATTATAAATGCCTTAGCTGAGCTTTCACATAACTGACCTCTCACCACGACTTAACCCTCACCATCTCTCTCTGTGCTAAGGACTTTATGGACTTAGTACACATCATCTTCACCAACATGTTGGTCAGTGATTTTAGGGCCCCAGGAGGCTTAATTCTGGTCACTAATACAGACCCCATTCATAGAAATTGAAAGGCCTGAGAAAGGGTAAAAAGAACTGGTGGAGCTCAATGGTTAGCTGCAAACAGAAGGGTCAGAGGTTCAATTCCTGGTCAATGAGCCTGCACATACCTGGGTTGCAGATTCGCTCCCTGATCCCTGTTGGGATGCATGCAAGAGGCAAGCAATTGATGTGTCTCTCTCACATTAATGTTTCTGTCTGTTTATCTGTCTCTCTCCCTCTTTCCCTCCCAATGGAAAAAATATTCTTGGGTGAGGATTAACAAAAACATAAAATACAAAACAAAGGGCTTCATGACATATGGGGATATATTTAATAGTTATAATTCAAGCTATCACAATAGTAAATAAATATATGCCATTCCTCTATCTTGACACATGTACTTTTATAAACACAAAATTGAAAATTATGTATAAAGCTGTTTTTTCAAATCACTAAAAGTTGGTGAAATGTTAAAGAGCCTGACCTGCATCCTCTCCAATCTGGGACCCCTCAGGGGATGTCTGACTGCCGGTTTAGGCCCGATACCCCAGGAATCGGGCCTAAACCGGCAGTCAGACATCCCTCTCGCAATCCAGGACAACTGGCTCCTAATCATTTGCCTGCCTACCTTCCTGATTACCCCTAACCGTTCTGCCCGCAAGCCTGATCACTCCTACCTTGACCCCTGCCATCCTGATTGCCCCTACCTTGGCCCCCTACTGGCCTGATCACTCCTAACTTGCCCCTTGCCTGCCTGATCACCCCTAACCTCTCTGCCTACCTGCCTGATTGCTCCTAAACTGCTCTCCCTTACCAGCCTGATTGCCCCTAACTGCCTCTGCCTACCTGATTGCCCCTAACTTCCCTTTACTACCAGTCTGATCACCCCTAACTGCCTCTGCCTTGGCCCCCACCATCATGGCATTGTCCAGAAGGAAGTCGGATATCCGGAAGATGGTGGTTGACCTGTTCTAATTAGCATATTACCCTTTTATTAGTATAGATAGATTATATAGGATAGGATTGCTAAAGTGGGGAAGGGGGGCTTTTTCAGCAGGAGGAGTTGCTATTGGCAGACAAGAACACATAATTCCTATATCTGGACTAATAGCCAGACATATGCACTATACTGTCAAACCAGTCATTAAAAAATTGAATCACTTTTTTTTTAAAAATATATTGTATTTTTTTTTTACAGAGAAGAAGGGAGAGGGAGAGAGAGAGCTTGAAACAATGATGAGAGAAAACATCAATCAGCTGCCTCCTGCACACCTCCTACTGGGGATGTGCCCACATCCAAGGTACATACCCTTGACCCTTGAGTTCACAGGCTGATGCTCTATCCACTGAGCCAAACCGGTTAGGGTTGAATCACTTTCTTACACTTTACACTAAACAGCTGTTGCCCTTGAAACTCTTCCTCAGCCCCCACCTTCGGTTCTGACTTCATGTTCACCCAGATTTGGTTCTAATTGGTCAGTTTCTATGCCAGTCAGTGTCAAAAGCTCCATCTCCTAAGCAGCCATTGGCTCCTTGCAATTCATCCAGATTTGGTTCTGATTGGTTGGTTTCTATGTTAGTCAGCATCAAAAGCTCCGGCTCTAGGCAGCCATTGGCTTCTCACAATTCATCCAGATTTGTTCTGATTGGTTGGTTCCTATGCAAGTCAACATCTCTGGGCCTATCTTCACGGCCTGGTCATACAGGCAGGCCTGATCAGCAGTCATCCCAAGCTTCTGGCAAGGGCTGAACTGCTGATTTCTGGGAGAGAGAGAGAGGCTTGGCTGCTGGTGTTACCAGGAGAGAGAAGCACTGTTAGATCACCCTGCTTCTCTATCCGGGCCTTGCCAGCAGCTGCTGCCACTGCTGATCAGCCCTGCCTCTCTCTCTCTCTGAAAGTTCAGCAGTTCAGCCTGCTCACCTCCTGCGTGCAGCCTGGTGTTCAGTCAAGCCTCCAGCTGTTGTGGATGTTGTGACCCTGGATCTTTATATATATAGATTTATTTAAATGTATCTTTCTTGTCTATATTTCATCGTAATATTATGCAATGGTAAAATAGATTTTTTTCATATAATTTGGATCCCATCAATGCTGATATCCTAAGGGATTAAAAAATAAAGCAAAATTGGATTGAAAGTGTGCAACATTTGCATATATTTTATCAATATTCAAATATTGTATGTTAAATATGTCATTTCAAATTAATCTTTTTTAAAATTTTATTTTACTCTAAAATATTTTAAATGATTCAATTTAAAGAGCCAAATACAAAGTATATTTAAAGAATATTAATATAATTTAAATAAGGCTGAAATGTTTATTTTAGTTGTTGAAATTTAATAAAATCTCATTAAATGCTTTCATAAAAATAAAACCATTCTCTATGGCTTCATATTTCTCACATGTTACATCTCACCATACACAAATATTTGTAAATTGAATGTCATATGAATTGTTTAATGTTTAATATTACAAAATGTTCCTCAGAATGGCTGCAGAAATGGCTGTAATCAGTGAATGCCTTTGGAGCCATTTATTTCCGTACAACTTGGAAATGACACTTCATTATGTAGGAATTTATTGCATTTATGCTATCTGCATGGAAGTTTTGACAAGTTAATTAATTTGTCTTTTATCTAACTGCCTCTGCTGCAGCTCCAATCCTCTCTTCCCTCCAAAGCAGGGTCCTTTGGGATCCCCAGGGACTCACCCAGCAAACCCTCCTGGTATTCAAGTGGAGGTGCCTTTCCTTTGAGGACGTAGGGCAAGAGGTGTGAGAGGCGCTTCTCTAGGTTCCAGTTGTGTTCATTGTGAGAAGGGGTGTTGAGGCTGATGTCAGAGCTGAAGGCAGGATCCAAAGTGCTTCTTTAGTATTCGTAGTTGGTGCGTTTGGGATACTCAAGGACCTAGGGCAGGGTCTCCTTTTCGAGGTCTGAGAGTGCTAATGTCACAAGTGGATGATGGAGCAAATAACATTCAAATTGAGACCTGTCTGACTCAATTGCCTACACCCTCATCATTCCACCGCTTTCTTACCAACTTCCTGTGTTAGGCACACAGCCAGTTGGACTTGACTGCGAGGGAGAAGGTGCACTTAGCCTTTGTTGTAAGTGATAAGAAAACAGGACATCAAAGAACTCGGTATCCTTTTTCTAAAAGCCTTCTTCAAAAATAAAGAGCTAGTGTGTATAGATTGTATCTCAGCAAGTAAGTTTTCCAACTTCCTTTGATTCTGAGTTAGTTAGAAAGAAGAGTTCCTACTTTAAGACTATCATTTAGCCAGGAAGCTCCTTCCAAAACCTGATTTTTTCATTTACTTCAGTAAAAGGTAGTCCTGGAGCAGACTTTAGAAAACTGGGGGACTGGTTTGGGTATCCAGGGGACCCTCGTCATCACTCTCCTCAGATAAAAGAAAGCCTCCCAGCTTGCTGCAGCATTCCTGTGTGTGACGCACACTCCTGGAAACCAACGCAGGGGACAAAAAGCCCTCTGTCCCTAAAGAGGCTAACAGTGAGTTTCAAGTGCAAATGAAGGGCTTGAATTAAAACGAAGTGTGGATGGCTTCTCCAAGCAGCGTTTGCATAGCCTGAATAATTTTTTTCTTCTGCGGTTGTCAAATTTCCAGAAAGAAAAAAAAAATGAGAGTGGGGATGTCAGTGGTAATTAGAGATAAAACTCCTTTTCTTTTCTTATCCTCCCGAGTCATCTGTGTAGCGTTGTGAGTGGTTGTGCAGGAGATGCATTTTCTGGTGATACAATATCCTGAAACAATGATAATAGGTCATTTTAATTGGAAGGATGAAGGTGACTACTCACTCCACGAAGTCTCCTCCTCCCTCCCGAACCCCCCATCTTATTTTCTGATACAGAGGATCTCAAGAGTGTCAGTGTTTTCACCCGATTCTTCAGTGTAAGCACAGGATCAAAATTCAGCTGAGGAATCTAGCAGAGCTTCTCAAAATAAACCAACAAAAATATTCACCTGCAGCTCTCTCCATGCCCCTGGTAACTTCTCATTTTAATTGGGGTTATCTCTTAAAAGAATTATGTAATTCTAATATGTCTTCCAACCTTAACTTTGAAACCCCAGCTTCTTTGCTGTTTGATGAATTAATTCCATGTGAGCGCTTTGCCTTGCTAGTTATGTCCCTGTGTATCCATGGGTAATGCCAAACTTTCGCCTTTGCCTCCATCTTCCGCAATGATGATTGAGTTCATGGAATGTTTAAGTAGAAAGCAGCTCTTCGTGTCATCTGGTCTAACACTGTAACACAACAGATCAAGAGGCAGAGGCCAGAGAGGCTAAGTGTGCAGAGCTAGGATCACTTGTGGAACAAAATGTCCCATCTTAAAGCCTGGACTGTGTTGCTCAGTGGTTCAGCATTGAGCCATGAACCCAGAGGTCATATTTCAGGGAACATGCATGGGTTGTGGGCATGATACCCAGTGGGCAGCGTGTAGGAGGCAGCCAATAAATGATTCTCTCTTATTGATGCTTCTATCTCTCTCCCTCATCCCTTCCTCTCTCTGAAATCAATAAAATGTATTAAAAAAAGACTATGAAGAAATGAGCGGAAGGCTAAAAACTTGTATCAGTGTCTTTGAAATGTCTCTTTTACTTCACGTTACTCTTTCTCCTTATAATAAGTGTCCAAGGCCTTCACACCTCCTAATTACAAGGGTTTCATAAAAGACTATCTCCTCACCTTTTCTAGGCATCCCTTTGCTTTGAAATTATTTGCACTTTTTAACACACATCATAATTACCTATGCTATATTCTGTACTTGCCCAAATCTCAGCTACCTCTGAGCTACTAATTAGGTAAACACATTTATAGTAAGTACATAAATGATAATAACTGGCTGATAGTCCCCAAAAAGTCCCAGAGATTACTTAAGTTTTAAGAAAAAAATCAGTGAAGATCCTTAGCACAAAAAAGGAAATTGTAGTTGGTAAAATTCTCAATAGAGATGTTATATAAATGTCTATCCACATGCTGCACAAGTGAAACTAATATAATTTTGAATCTCAACTGTCATTGAAAAAATAATTTAAAAAATAGGAATGAAGTACAGAGCTATAATCCTACTAACATCTATATTTGCATTTACATTTAACTGTTCATTAAATTATATATAGTTAATTTGAGGACAGGGATTCAGTCATTCTGCAAACTTGCTTTTTGTTTGTTTAAAAGAACAACATGTAGGACATTCAAACACAGGTCGAGCCAGTGGCAATTTCAATTTAAGATTCTATAACCAAGAAACTTCAGTCAAGGTAAGCAGTGCCTGAACATGCTGCCTCAACAAGGTTGGTTGCTCTCTGGGTGAACTTCATGCTACTGTGGGCACTCCTACCTGGGAAAGCATGTGTCAGCTAAGGGAAGGCCATAGCAGGTACCTCTGTGCTTGAATTATGAGGGACATTGACCACCGTATGCATATACTGTGGTAAAAGTGCCATTCACATTGACCATGCTGTGTTCTTTAAGGAGAAATAGACATTGAACTTTTAATCCTTCCACTCCACCACCAAATAACCCTTTCAGCATGTTACTGCAGTAACTATTTTATTTCAGTTCCATTTCAAAGAGGATATCACTCTGCACTATAAAGATGCAAAACTCATTCAAGATGTTTGCATCCCTCACAATATAGTGTTCACATTCATACCCAAATTATGGAATCTGTCTTTCTGATGTCCACAACAGGGTGTTTAGTTTTGCTTTAAAATTTAGAATTCATCTCGCTTTGTAAACTTAGCATCAGTGAGTCGAGAAGGAATGGTAGAGGATGGAGTCAGTTCTGCTTCTTCTATGGCACTCAACTTAAATTGATCTTTTGCCTAAATAAAAAGAGAAAATATAATTTATGATTCTGATTCTTGGGTCTGAAATAGAGATTTCAAATGTTAAGGAAATTCCTTAAAGAGAGACTCCCATCTTAATGTGAAAATACCTTTTAGGACTGTATTATCTAATAATCAAATGTTTTGTACTACAGCCTTCTTTGTATTTGCACTTGTTTCATGAGCTATGGCAGGGTGGGCAATGCACAATGTCAACAAAATTACAGATGTCTGAACACATATATTGTTTAAGAGAAACATTGAAGGGCTAAATTTCTTCAGGGAATAGGATTACTGATGACTATTCTCAGTGTGACCATTTGTTTCCCTTCAATAACAGAAAAAACACAGGCAGTAGGAACTTTTGAGAGACGAGTTTGCAATCTTGATAACAGAGGAAGAATATGCTGTATATTAAGTTGTCTGCCTGGCAAGAAGCAATTCTTGAGACCCTAAAATGTTGCACACATTTATTGAGTGCTTATTCCATGATAGACACCAAAATTAGATGCTTGGTGTACAAACTCGCATTCTGGTGGGTATTGTCATTCTGACTTCTCAGAGGAGTGAACTGGGACTCAGAGACCTAACATTATGGGTTTCATAAATGGCAGGTCTGGGATGCAGACCCAGAATTGACTCTAAGTCCCACATGTTTTCCATCAGACCACACTGCCTTCTTTGTATCCCTCCTTTTACCATGTAAACAGGAAACACCCAATAAAAAAATTGGTAAATGAGTGTAAAAAAGACTATTGAACTAGATTCAATGTAAATAGAGGATATAAGGTCAAGCTGTGTGAAGTAAA
The DNA here is from genome assembly GCA_011751065.1 of Lasiurus cinereus. Taxonomy (NCBI): domain Eukaryota; kingdom Metazoa; phylum Chordata; class Mammalia; order Chiroptera; family Vespertilionidae; genus Lasiurus; species Lasiurus cinereus. Next base: position 7,949,879 of record JAAGEH010000076.1, read on the forward strand.
GGTATGTGTTATAGCTCTGGAGTAAGGGCAAGATGATTCTGGGTAAAACTATGATGGACTTTTGACTTTGTTATTCTTCCATCCTGCCAGAAGCCCTCACCTGGACGTCCCTAAAGGATCCTCTTCAAATCCCACCCCCCTCCCCCACAACACACACTTTCTCCTCTCCCTTTTGATCATAGCTCTTTATTACAGTGAGTAGGAGTCTAAGATCTTACATCTCAAAGGCGATTTCGAGAACATTCACAACCTACCAATATGGATCTATTAGCAAGGTAAGGCAGAGATGAGTTTTTTCTCCATCCAGCAGCCAGAAAATAATCCTAAATTACAAATCAGATGGAAACTCCTCTTACTTAAAACCTCCTGTGGCTTCCCTCTGCACTTCAAATAAAAAGAAACTCCTTATGGTAACCAAGAAGGCCCCTCATGGTATGTCCCCTGTCACTCCTTTCATCTTATGTCATGTCCCTCCTGATGTTCCCAGTGTTTTCCAGTCATAATCTTCCCCCCTGTGAGGTCCTCAAACTCACCACACTCTTCATCTCTCTGGGTCTTCTCATGTGACTTTCTCTATGTCTGGTTCATCCGCACAACTGGCTCCAGATCATCATTTGTGTTTTAACTTAAAATCTCCTGCCAAACCAGTGTGGCTTAGTGATTGAGCATAGAGCCATGAACCAAGAAGTCACTGGTTCAATTCCTGATCAGGGCACATGCCTGGGTTGCAGGCTCAATTCCCAGTAGAGGGCATGCAGAAGGCAGCCAGTCAGTGACGTTTCTCTCTCATAGATGTTTCTATCTCTCCATCCCTGCCCTTCCTCTCTCTCTAAAAATCAACAAAAACATATTTTTCAAAATTCTCCTCCACAAAGAGACCTTCCATGGCCTACCTATTTAGTGAAAAACTCCTAAATCCTGCTCCTTTGCTCCCATAGCAGGTACATACTGCCATTTGTAATTATATATATTCTTAAAGGGCTTCCCCATCAGTGTGTATGGTCCATAAAGGCCAAGGGTATGTGTGTCATATTCACCAGTGTTTGTTCCTGCCAGGCTCACTGCCCAGCACATATTAAGTGGTCATTAAATCCTCGCTGTATGAATGAATGAACCCGAGTGTTCTCACTACAACCCAGGACTCTCAGTGCATTTTATAGCTTGCCTTTTCTCACCCTTAACCCCTATCTTCTGCTTGTGGTCACTACCCTAATATATATATATATTTTTTTTACTAATTTACTGTTTTAGCGGGCACTGATTTACTAGATAAACAAAGTTTTCCTGATTTACAATTTTAAAATATTTATGCCTAACTTAAACATAAACTCATGTGTTCTCAAGAAGGCCACCTTTAAAAAGGATGTTTATGGAGTTCTACGTTCTGCAGGCGTCTATCCGAGAGCAATTTTTTATCTGTCCATGACACAGATGCTCTGGCTGCCTACGCTGGGGGCTGGATTTGTTTGGTGCAGTAGGAATTTGTACACATTTAACCTGTGCAGGAGAATGGAATCCAGCCCAAGTGGGCATAAAATAGCCCCGCAGGCAAACCCGAGCTGTAGAATCTATGAGGGGTGTGTGTGACTCAGAAAGTGGCTTGGCTCCTGCAAGGCTAGACAGAGTTGTGGGAGCTGGCTTAGAAACCCTGTGTGTTTTTTCCTACTACTTCTTTCCATGTAAGCTGAGAGACACTAAGTACAGAGAAATGGGAGCTGTTCCCTAGTCACTGGCAGCCACAGCGAGAATGTAGTTGAGTTTATGGAAGAATCGATAGATCTCCTTAGGTTTCATTATTGGGGGTTCAGTAGCTAGGGCAATCAGTGATATCATGTTTTTTAAAAAATATATATTTTATTGATTTTTTACATAGAGGAAGAGAGAGGGATAGAGATTTAGAAGCATCTATCAGCTGCCTCTTACACGCCCCCTACTGGGAATGTGCCTGCAACCGAGGTACATGCCCTTGACTGGAATCAAACCTGGGACCTTTCAGTCTGCAGGCCAATGCTCTATCCACTTAGATCCAAACCATCTTTATAAGCAGTTTGAGGATCAGCCTGGTTTTCATCTTTATAAGCAGTTTGAGGATCAGCCTGGTTTTTGTCTGCATGGGTTAGTTATCCCCTTGTATCGAGGACTTTGTACTAATATAAAGGAACTAAAGTCTTGCTGCTACAGTTGCTCCAAATTCAAATGAAGAGACAGTGTGGAGGCCTGCTAGTCAGGTCTAACTTGGAAGCAAGGGGCAGAGAAGTAAACCCTAAGAAGATCTTACACACACACACACACACACACACACATACACACACACGCCCTTCGCCTGGCTTATGTTTTATAAATACCTGACTTGGGAAAGTCTCAAGGTCTGGGAGTTAAAGAAAGAACTCAGTGACTGTGGTTTATAACATTAGATCTATTTTAGGCTTATTTCACCCATGTCATGGGTAAAAAAGAAGTTCGGTTGTTCTAGGGTGAATTTTTTGCTGTCTCTGTTCAATCTAGGATTTAATGAATCACTTCCTAGAGTCTGGGCCTATAAGAATATTTCATTCAGATGGGCGGGGTGCTGTTTACCCTCTCTGGCACTTTTAACAAATATTTCCAGGTTGAATAATAACATACTGTAACAGTAAATATAAAAGTGCACATACATTTTGGAAAATAAATGTGGGGTGCCGAAAATCTTTCTTAGCATGATGTTAAAGCTAGAAATCAGAAAGGAAAAACATGACAAGCCACATAGAATTTTCACCTGATATAAAAGACTAATTTTAAAATTTTAAAATGTGGATTGAAAACTGGAAAAAATGTGAAAGAGTTTAATATTCCTAGAAATAATAATACATGTAACATATGTAATCCACACATGCAGTGATTACTCAACTGTTAATTACCCCAGAACATCATGGGTGACATTCTCTGAGCCTCATTTTACAGTTGGAAACTGAGGCACAGAGAAGCTGAAATGCTTATCCAAGGCACACAGCTTATAACCCATTTCTGCCTTATAAAAGGTAGAAATGGGATATAAGGAGAGTTTATAGGTAAGAAAAAAAAGCAAATATCCCACTAGAGAAATGAGATATCTTCTTTAAAAAGACAATAGAAATGAAGAAAAGTCTGGAGTGCTTTTATCATTATCACAGAAGGTGTTCAGGAAACTCCTTGCTAGGCTTCAGAGTCTGAGAAAAAAATCCCTCTGAGTTCAACCTAAAGTTTAGATGTGAGGTTGAGATTGCCTTGTATTTTCACTAACAGAAATTTGGGGTTTCTGGAGAGATGGTAGATTCAGGCACTCTGAGAAGGGCAGGCACAGGGAGGCGAAGGGCCCAAGATCCAAGGGATGGCTGAGCAGATGCAGGAAGGCTGAGAAAGTCTCCCTGGTGGGATGGGCAGAACCTTGGAAACAGTGAAGTATGACATGGAGCTTTGATTTATTGGATATTCTAGGTTGTAAGCCTCTATTATCTCTAAATGTCCTTAAACATTTACAACTCAAAGCAGGCTTATGTCCCGATCGATGTGGCTCAGAAGTTGAGCATCGACCAAGAGGTCACAGTTTGATTCCCGGTCAGAGTATATTCCCGGATTTTGGGTTCAATCCCCAGTGTGGGGCATGCAGGAAATAGTATGTCAATGATTCTCTCTAATCATTGATGTTTCAATCTCTCTCTCCCTCTTCCTTTCTCTCTGAAGATGTGTGTGTATATAAAGCAAGCTTAAGTTCACACTGTGTTTGGAACAAAAAAGTGGAGTGGTGGTCAGTGGTAAGGAACAGGACAGCAGCCACCAGGGATGAGCCAATGAGCATAACAGATCTCATCATGTGATTAATTTCAGTTGCTATAACTCTTAGGATGTGGGCAAGGCGATTAATGAGCGGAAAGGAAGTTTCAGAAGTGTGGAGTTTGGGATATCCAGGTGGCTCACATTAGAGCTATGTAGGCAAAGACATGAAGAGCAAATTTTTAGAAAAATATAGATACCAATCTGCACAGAAAAAGATGTTCAACATCACAGATTATTTAAAAAAATGCAAAGTTAAAAATGAGAAATTATTAAGGAGTAGATTGGAGATTTTGTTTTGTTTGTTTGTTTTTTATTTTTATTTTATTATTTATTTATTTATTTATTTATTTATTTATTTATTTATTTATTTATTTTTCCCTATTGCCCTCCCCACCCTCCAGTACATGCCCTCATCTGTCTCCCCTGCCCCCATTGCCCTGTATCCACTGGCTATGCCTACACACACATGTATATAAGTCCTTCCGTTGATCTCCTACAGGCCCCTCCCCCAAACCTCCCCTGCCTTCCCACTGTAGCAAGACAGGCTGTTCATTGCTGCCTCTGCATCTGCTTCCCCCCCCAACCCCTGATTCTTATCTTTAAAAACATCTTGCCCCTGTAGGCTAGAAATAAACTCACAAGAGCAAAAAGAAAAATGTTTGAGTCCCAATTTCAATGTCAAATAGTTTCTTATGTGTACATGTCATCAATGGTATCTGGATCGTGGACAAATGGTGGCAATGCCAGTCCGACCCTCTCTGGTTTGGTCCTAGGCATCCTGAATGTATTACTAATAACTTTGGACACGTACTTACTGAAAGGTGGTTCAAAAGTGAGCTGTGATTTACTGATAACTCCAGCTTTAGGTCTAGCTAGAGCCCCTCAGTTTCCTCTCTTTACCCCTCATGCCATCCAAATACTATCATTTCTTCTCTGTGCCATGACTTAAAAAAAAGGATGGGAAGTACTAGGTTAGTGTCTAGAGTCCTGCAATTATCATGGAGTGGCTTGTCAATAGAGATCAACAGTTTAAGCACACACACAATATAACTTGGTGATTCTATTTCTAGAAACCCCAAAAATTACTGGAAAAATGCACAAAGATCCAAGTTTAAGATGTTTATTACAGAATTGATTATAAAAGCACTAAAATTTGCATTAATCCATTTTTAATTGATATACGTTTATGTAGGGACTATACAATATCATAGTGTACATTTTTTTAAAAGATGAAGGCAGTATATGTGTACTGTAATGTTGCTAAATATGCATAGTAAACAAAAGAACAAAAAATGTTTTAAAGTAACAAAAATGCAGTATTGTTTATTGGCATGAATTATTGAAAGTCAAAATGTAAGCATTGGGGGTTAAACAAAGGCGGCTAAAAATTTCATTTTGAAAAGAAAAGATACCTCATAATTTTTTTAAAAAAATATCAAAAGGTATTTTAAGAGTAAAGTATTATCATCAACATCTGTTGTATATTTCAGGTAGACAGTGGATACAGGCTTTCATATGGGTGCCTACTCTACGTTTTTTATGTCTGGATATAACGCAGGCACAGTTCACAAACAAAAAGTAGAAGACAGCTTAATGTCATCCTCTAAAGAGATTACATAGCACAGCCAGGGATGCAAGCGTAATACTATTGCTTTGGAAACAGGAATTCTGAGGAGAAACAAGCCTCGCTATTTCCAACTTAATTAGAGAAATCTTCAGAATTAGCTTTGAGAATTGCAAAGCCAGCGTCTTCCAAGAATTCTATTCATCTCCCAGTATTTTCCCCCTTTCATGGGATTAAAGAACTAATTCAGTAAGATTGTTGAACAGATTTTTATCAGGCTCAGCTTGTGGATGTGCCAACATTTGAGTGTGTATATTACAGATACATAACTAACAGGTTTGCCTTCTTTCTTTTCCTGCCAAAATTCAAAACATTGACAACAAAGACATAAAATGTGATGAAAACAAAGACATACGTTATTTGGAGTCTGAAAAGGCAGCCAGCCTTCTGGTGGAAGAAATAAACATGCCTTATCACATCCTAGGCTATTAGTGAGATGCTTCCCATGCACATTTATTGAGCATCTTCTATGGACAAGGCATTCTTGAAAGCTTTAGGAACTGTGTGAACAAATACATAAATAGAGATAGAGGGGCTTATAGATTATAGAGGAGAAAAAAAAGGACAGACAAGTCAAAAAATTTTACATTATACTTAGTCATGCAAAAATGGAAGGGTTCTGCGTTTTCTCTATTGCCTCCTACAGGAAACTCATTCTTAAGTTTCAAAGGCTGTGTGCGGCTGCTTGAGGAAGAAACAGGGACACAAACTTGACATTGAACTCCTTTGACTTCTCACCTTTCAGGTTGATCATTCTCCCTTGGGTAAATAGTCAGGTAATTCAAACTTGCATTTCCTGCCAGGGCTGACTGGCGGGCCTCCCACTGTTTATTTCCCAAGGTGGAGTCTTATTTCAAAGGAGAGCTGACAAGACCCAGGATGGGGATTTGGCTTGATTTTCACTTTGTCTCCTAATGAAGCCTCTCACATTGGAGGGCATGTGATGCTTCTGGATCCCTTCCGCACCAGAGGCCTTAGGAGCCAGGGTTACCATCTCCAATCTGGGGCTCATATAACAAGATACCTGTGAGCTAGTCCCTGGGACAGTGGCTGCTTCCCAGTGGACACTGGCAACCATGACTTGCAGACCACCTTGTCACCACTTAAGGCTTGGTCAAGCACACTCCTATCTGTAATAATAAAAGCGTCATTGCTAATTAGACTGGATATCCTTCCGTACATCCACAAAGCCATGGTGGGCAGGGGGCCAAGGCTGAGGTGGATGCCATCCACTGCAGAGGCCAAGACTCTTACAAGAATTTCATGAATCGGGCCTCTAGTTTTACTATATGCCGTTAGGATCAGCACTTGTACTTTATTTCTATCTGCAGTCGAGGAAACTAAAGCACATAATTAATTCCACCTAAACCAAAGAAAAAAACAACAACAGTAAAAATTAAAAAAAAAACAAAGTTCAGTAGATTTTAATTTAGGTATATATACTCTGTACCAGCCTGGTTCTGATTAGACAAACAAAAGAGAACAGCTTATCACATCTCCATGATTTATGCCTTAATATATAACTTTATTATACTACCGGGGAATAATAAAGTGTTGACTGCACTATGATTCTTTTTAATATTAAAACATGAGATGTTACCCATTTTGTTATTGACTCAC
>JAAGEH010000076.1:7957314-7996136 GCA_011751065.1 Lasiurus cinereus
AGTGGTCCGGCGCATGAAATTTGTGCACATTAAAAGAGAATAACAGCACTGTTCATGACCTGTGGTTGTGCTGAGGCTGAGAGGGTTCCATTCCAGTGCAACAACAGCCCCATGGCCACCACAGTGACTGACTGATGGTGGTTGTCAGTTTCAGGTCTTAGAGACAAGCATAAAGGGGGGCAGAAAAAAAAAATTACACCCCTAACCGGTGTGGTTCAGTGGTTAGAGCATCGGCCTATGAACCAGGAGATTCTGGTTCAATTCCTGATCAGGGCACATGCCTTGGTTGCAGGTTCTGTTCCATCCAGTAAGGGGCATGCAGGAGCACTGATCTATGATTCTCTCATTGATGTTTCTATTCCTCTCCGAAATCAATAATTACATAAAAAAAGAGAATTAATTGGGAAAAACCAAGATGGTGGCATAGGTGAACACCTAAACTGCTGCCTCATACAACAATTTTAAAACTATAGCTAAAAGATAGGAAAGCTGGCTGAGTGGAAATTCTACAAAAAGAAGGAAAGAGAGGGGCTTACGGAGACTCAGAGAAGCTGCAAAAAGCTGAGGTATGGAGACATGCGCGTAGAGAGGACGGGTGCTGGAGGGCCTGGCTGGCTTCCTCTAGTGGGAGGGAGACAGAAACTCACGACTGCACTGAGCCCCATTTCGGGATAAGACTCATATGGGGCGAGTCTGGACTGTCGAAAAAAGGGAGGAGTGCACGAAAACTCAGGGAAACTCAGGGGAGCCACAAAAGGCAGAGATCTGGAGGCATGCGTGCCATTACATGTAGAGAGGAGTGACTGCTGATTGTGCCACTGACTTTCTCTAGTGGGAGAGAAACCAAACCTCCCAACTGCACTGAATTCCGCTTCCAACTGTACTGAACCCAAGTTTCAGGCAAGATCCTGGGGACCCAGACTCATATGGATTCCCAGAGCGCATGGAAACTCAGAAAAGATGCGAAAGGCAGAGGTCTGGAGGCGCACATGCATGTACACAGAGATGGCTGCAGTGATTACCAAGGGACACTGAGACCCAGGGGCCACATAGGGCAGGACTGACTGGAAGCCAAAGCTGTCTGCTCATCCCTGAGATTCCACCCCATCCAAGCTGAACACAGAGGATTTTGCAATTTTGCAAGTCTTGTCTCATAAGGCTGACTCATTATGATACAGAAGTTCTCCCAGCATAGATACAGCTGATCCTCACAACCAATTGGCCTGGAGGTCAATTCCCCCCAGTGATACCAACAACAATCAAGACTTAACTACAGCAAGGCTGTACACACAGTCCACAAAGGGGTGCACCAAGAGAATCCACCTCAGGTAACTGGGGAGGCAGAGCTACGGACCATATAGGACACCTAGCACACAAAGCTACTCTACCAACTCAGGATAGCAGCGAAAATGCCGAGACAAAGAAACAGATTACAAACAAAAGAAATGGAGGAAAACAAACGACTGGATATAGAGTTCAAAACCACTGTTATAAGGTTTTCCTAGAAAAGATGGATAAGTTTAGTGTGACCCAAGAGGAGATGAAAAAGCACCAACTAGAAATTAAACATACACTGACTGAAATAAAAATATTATACAGAGATCTAACAGCAGACCAGAGGAACACAATAATCAAGTCAAAGATTTAAAATACAAAGAAACAGAAAACACTCAACTGGAAAAGAAAAAAATGAAAAAGAATAAAATAATTTGAAGATAGTATAAGGAGCCTCTGGGACAACTTCAAGAATACCAACATCAGAATTATGGGGGTGCCAGAAGAAGAGAGAGAGCAAAATACTGAAAACCTATTTGAAAAAATAATGACTGAAAATTTCCCCCACCTGGTGAAAGAAATAGACTTACAAGACCAGAAAGAGCACAGAACCCCAAATAAAAGGAATCCAAAAGACCACACCAAGACACATCATAATTAAAATGCCAAGAGCAAAAGACAAAGAGAGAATATTGAAAGCAGCAAGAAAAAAATAGTTAATTACCTACAAGGGAGCACCCATATGATTGTTAGCTATTTTCTCAACAGAAACTATGCAGGTCAGAAGGGAGTGGCAAGAAATATTCAAAGTGATGAATAGCAAAAACCTACAATCAAGAGTACTATATTCAGCAAAGCTATCATTCAGAATTGAAGGGCAGATAAAAAGTTTCACAGATAAGAAAAAAACTAAAGGGGTTCATCAACACCAAATCAGTATTATATGAAATGTTGAAAGATACTCTTTAAGAAGATTTTAAGAAGATGAAAAAGAAGAAAAAGGTAAAGATAAAAATTAGGAACAACAAATATATATCTATCAATAAGTGAATCTAAAAGTCAAGTGAATAAAAAATCTGATGAACAGAATAAACTGGTGAATATAATAGAATCTGGGACATAGAAAGGGAGTGGACTGACAATTCTCATGGGGAGAGGGGTGAGGGAGGTGCAGAGAGACTGGACAAAAATCGTACACCTATGGATGACTGGACAATTGAGGGGAGTTAAGGGAAGAGGGTATTGTGGGAGCCTGGTGGAGGGGAACTATGGCGGGGAAAGAGGAACAATTGTAATAATCTGAACATTAAAGATTTATTAAATTAAAAAAGGGAATTAATTAAAAGAAATATTTTAATATTGCTATTTGCCTTTTTTTCTATAATAGAAGTGTCAGAGATGAAAGAAAATTAGTAAAATGCATATGAAAATCCTCCTGTTAGAGTCTGGGGCATGCCATGTGACCTAGAATCAAGCCCCTGCCCACCATCCACAGGCACTTGAAAATGTAAGAGACCCAGACCTGGCCGGCCCCACTCCTGTCAAACCCCTCGGGGCCAGGGCACAGTCTCAGCTTCCCCATCAAGGTGCAGGGCTGGGAGCGCAGTCTCAGGTTCCCCATCAAGCCCCACCAGATGGGGGTGCAGCATGAGGTCTCCGGGCTGGGCACTGGGGTGGGGGGTGTGGCTTGAGGTCCCCAGTCAAGCCCAGTTCCCCCCTCCCTCCCCTACCTCTCCACCCACAGTGTCACATCAGTACTGAATGGGGGTGCAGGCAGGCAGTGTCACGTCCCTAGTGGGGATGCAGGCAGCCAGCTTCACCTCAGTTCTGGGTGGGGATGCATGTAGGCAGAGTGATGTTAGCATTGGGGGCCCCTGTCCTCATCCACAGACTGGTAGTGACTGGGACACTTAACGGACAAATTAGCATGTTACCTCTTTATATGTATAGATTACCTATCTTTTCCTGATTTCTTTAAACCTGAAGATAGGTTAGCTCTCTTTGCTCTTTAGAGGCTAAGTCACTAGGGTATATGGGAAGAAAAGCCAGAAGAAATGAACTTCCTCCCACTCCTTTAGATTTGCTGTACAAATTCAATATCTGTTAGAACCCCCAGGGCCTGCAGTGGAGCGATATATAAGTACAAAAGTATAAGACTGAAGAGCACCGCCTCATATGCTATTGCAATCACATACATACAACTTTTTTTTTTCTGTCTTCAAGAGAGAAACACATCCGACCATTTAAGGTACACTTAATTTGCATAGAGAAATGAGAATTTTAAGATGTTTCCATGAGGAGCTGAAAATAGAGTTCGGGTTCCTCTCTCCATCACAGCTAATGTCAAAATAGCAAACTGAATAAATTCCTTTTTGCAAAAGTGTTCTGTCTTGGGAACAAAAAATATATTTGCAGGAATATTTTTTAAAAAACAATACAATTTAGAATATTTTTTATTGAGGGAACTACAAACCCTTTGGAATATCAGAACAATGCTCCCCAATTACTTCAAATGGCTCTTTATCAGTTTAATCAGAAAGATTTTTCTCATTGAAACTGGCGTGTTTTCTTGCTCCTGTTGTCTACCCCCACCTTGCATTACAGTGAAGAACTGTACATCTTTCTCCAAATCTAAACCCTACCCTAGTTGAAAAAATGTCTTTGATATGTCTTTTGTCCACCTGAGTAAAAAGCAATCACTTCCATCTATTAATTCCATAGAGGAAATATTCCATAGAGAATTACTGCAGCTTTATCTAGTACAAAGAGGTCTTTGATCAGCCATGAGTTTGGCTTTCTTAAGTCCATGGTGAAATAGCAATCTTTAAAGCTAGATGGTATGGATAGAAAGCAGGGTTTTTCTAAATTCCAACAATCCTGAATTCATATAAAGAACTAAATATAAAGCACAATGCCATCAAAATTAAAATTTTTATGCTTCAAAGGATAGTATAAAAAATGAAGAAACAACTGTTAAATTGGGAGAAAATATTTGCAAATCATATATCTGATAAGGGACTTGCATCTAGAATATATATATATATTAAAAAAACATACAACTCAGCAATAAAAAGAATAGAATTTATCCAAAGAAGACATGTGAATGGCCAGCAAGCAACATGAAAAGGTGATTAACATCACTAGCCTTCAGGGAAATGCAAATCAAAAGCATAAGGAGATACCAATCATACGCAGTAGAATGGCTATAAGCAGAAATATATGTAAGAACTATTGGCAAGAGTGTGGATAATGGAAATCTATATACTGCTGGTTGGAATGTAAAACAGTATGGCCTCCTTACAAAACAGTCCCACAGTTCTTTAAAAGGTGAACCACAAACTTACCATGTGTTAACATAAAAAAAAGCATAGAAACCTGTAAAGAAATCTTGTGAGTTTATTTGAGCCAAACTGTCAACATATGTCGGGATGCAAAACCTCAAGGAATTGAAATGCTGCTCTGGAGAATGGCGGGTTACATCTGTATTTATACATTGCAATCAAAGAAAGGGATGTAGGTGGGTTACATGAAATCCATTGATGAAAGACTAGAGAAGCAGGAGAAACCCTGGAACTGCATAAAAAGTACAATGATAGACACATACTTAGGTGGGTGCTGGAACAATTAACATAACAATGAAGGAATTTATGTTATATGTCCTGGAGCCCAGGCGCATTAGGTTGTGCCCCAATGGGTCCAGAAAAAGGGAAGTTGTAAGTTACCCAGACATTTCAAAGATATCCTATATCATAAAGAGTTAATTTGGAAAAAAGGTAAACATTCAAGATGGCTGTCCCCATGTGATCAAAGATGGCTGCCCTCCTGTGGACACAAGATGGACACCACAAGATGGCCGGTAGTGGGGGGAAGTTATGGGCAATTGGGCCATGAGTTTGGGTGGGCAGTTGGGAGGAACCAGGCCTGCAAGGGAGGGCAGTTGGGGACAATCAGGCAGGCAGGGGAGGGCAGTTGGGAGTGACCAGCCTGCAGGGGGAGAGCAGTTGGGGGAAACCAGGCCTGCAAGGGAGGGCAGTTAGGTGTGACCAGGCCAACAGGGAAGCAGTTAGGTGTCAATCAGGCTAATGGGAGTGGTTAAGGGGATGATCAGGATGGCAGGCAGAAGCAGTTAGGGGCAATCAGGCAAACAGGCAGGCAAGCAGTTGGGAGTCAGCAGTCCTGGATGGTGAGAGGGATGTCTGACTGCCCGTTTAGGCCTGATCCTGGTAGAGTTCCCAGATTGGAGAGGGTGCAGGCTGGACGAAGGGACATCCTCCCCATACATCGTGCACAAATTTCATGCACCAAGCCTCTAGTGTTGTTATAGATGCAAAAAGACAGATAGGCTCAGTTAAGGTAAAGGTTGACCTAGTCAGTGAAGATACTGGCCTAGGTTGTAACTACCCACTATAACTGCATTTAATTAAAGTTTAATTTCAGACCATCCTTTGTGGTTACTTTAGGTCTCTGAATTTGCAAGACTGCCATGAAAGCCTTCCCTGAGCTTGTCAGGTTAGCATGTGGCCCTTTTTCTCTACACATGGAACCCTACAATACCACTCCTAGTTATAAACTCAAGAGAATTGAAAACCAGTATCTACACTAAAATCTATGCATGAACATTCATGGCAACAATATTTATAACAGCCAAATAGAGGGTAGAATCTATACCTGCATTGACTGAAAAAAAAAACAAAAAAAACAAATAAACACAAGTGATATATTGATACAATGGAATATTATTTAGAGGAAAAAAGGTCAAAATATTGACATATGCTATAATGTGGATGAACCTATGTGAATTTTATATCAATAAAACATTTATTTAAAAAATGCTACTGGAAACAATGTGTGAGTTTTAAAAAAATCAAGCATGGAAGGCTTGTATACCTGAGTGTTATTAAAATAATAAGATAGGACAAATAAAATAATGTCAGAGTGACTTTTCTACAATTTGGAGAGAAATAAGATGGTTTTATTTTTATTGATTAACTGATTGATTTAGAGAGGAAGAGAAAGAAGCATAGATTTGTTGTTCTACTTTTTAATTCATTCACTGGTTGATTATTTCTGTTTTTAAAATAGGCATTTTTTAATTGATATTTTTATAGAGAGAAAGGAGGAGAGAAAGAGACATTGATTTATTGTTATATTTTCTTATGTATTCATTGGTTGATTTTTTTTTCAATATTTGTTGTTGTTTTTTTGACTATTTTAGAGAGAAAGGAAGGGAGAGGGAGAAAGAGATAAAAACATCTGTTACTTGCCTTCTGCCTGGCCTCTTACTAGTAATCTAGCCTGCAACCCAGGCATGTGCTCTAACTGTGAATGGAACTGTTGACTTCTTGGTGCATGGGATAATGATCAACCAACTGAGCCACACCAGCGGGGTGGTTGATTCTTTCTTGTATGTGCCCTGACTGGGGATCAAACCTGCAACCTTGGCATATTGGGATGATGCTCTAACCAACTGAGCTATCCAGAAAGAGCAAGAAAATAAAGTTTTAAACAATAAATAGAAATCAGAGAAAAAAAGAAAAAAAAATGAGGGTAAGGGGAAGATGAAGCCTGGGTCCCTCAGTAATCCCAGATTAAAAAAAAAAAAATAGACATTCTGCTAGAAAACCCAAATATCAACTTGAGAAAAAGCCTGAGACTTTTGTGTTGATCTGCTTTGCTGCCCTCTCCCACAGGCAGCTCTTCTACTTCAAAGGCTTTGACTTTTTGCTCCTTGCAATAATTGACCTTAGAAATCTATACACTTAAGTTTTTCCAACTTTCCGGGCTTCTGTTATGAACCTTACTTTAATTTCAGAATGTCCTCTATTTGCTAGAATATATCTGAGTCCCTGAGCTTTTGCACAGCTCTTTAGCCCTGCCACTACCCGGACCTAGACAAAGAAGTAAGGCACGTAGAATAGAGTAAGAATATGAAAAGGAAAATTAAAGTACCCCCAAGGGCCTCTTGCCTGGGATATCAGCAGTTTATAAGCCACCATGTTTGCATATTAGGCCACTCTGTTATATTCTTTGATCCTCAGCATGGGACTAAGGGAGAGTCTTTGAAAGGACATGAGAAAAAGAGCATCAGAAAGAAGATTTATGGTCCTAGGGGGACCGTCATCATATTCAGATGCTGGCTATCTCTTTCTGCTTGCTCACACTACAGCAACAGAATAAATAGCCTATGAGTCTTGAGATGAGGACACAAATGGGATCTTTGGTTCCAAGGTCAGAAGGATTTCAATATTTCCCATTAGGCCAGTGCAACCAAAATCATCAGTAAAACTTGAAAAAAAAAAGTAAATGTTTAAGTCATTGACCCAGTAGCCAAAAGTTTCATAGTGGTAGAATGAGCATGTAATCACTTCTCCTGCTATCCCAAATACTTTGATATATATATATATTTATATATCCTATCTAATAAAAGAATAATATGCAAATTGAGCATACCTCCACTACAATCACAAGCCACACCCACAAGCTACACCCACCAGCCAATCAGGAGCAACTATGCAAATTAACCCAACCAAGATGGCTACAGCCACAGAGAGAGCAGGAGGGTTGCTTGGGTTGCCCCGGCGATGGAGGAAGCCAAGCTTTCCACATACCCTGGCAAGCCCAGGCCTCCACTTAAGGCTACAAAGTTTCAATTATAGAAGATAAATAAATCCCAAGAGAAATGGCTACAGCCATGGAGCCAGCAGAGGGTTTAGCACAGCTCCAGGTTACAAAATTTCAATTGGAGAAGATAAATAAATCCCAGATACCAGGGCCTCCTCTTGGGTCACCGGGGGGTGTTGCCAGCCTGCAAACCATCACAGGCCCCTTGCCCAGGCTGCCCCACGACACAAGGGAACCCTCACCCTGATCCAGGACACACTTCAGGGCAAACCAGCTGGCCCCCACCTGTGCCCCAGGCCTCTATCGTATCTAATAAAAGAGTAATATGCAGATTGATTATTACTCCAACACACAAGATGACTGCCCCCATGGGGACACAAAATGGCCACCACCAGATGGAAATTGGGGGTGACCAGGCCTGCAGGGAAGGGCAGTTGTAGGGGACCCAGGCTTGCAGGAGAGAGCAGTTGGTGGGGACCAGTTCTGCAAGAAAGGGCAGTTAGGAGTGACCAGGCCTACAGGGGAGGGCAGTTAGAGGTGACCAGGCCCACAAGGGAGGGCAGTTAGGGAAAAACAGGCTGGCAGGGGAGCAGTTAGGCATCAATCAGGCTGGCAGGGGAGTGGTTAAAGGGTGATCAGGCTGACAGGCACAAGTGGTCAGGGGCAGTTAGGAAGGCAGACAGGAGAGCAGTTGGGAGCCAATAGTCCTGGATTGTGAGAAGGATGTCTGACTGCCCGTTTAGGCACGATCCTACCAGGCCTAAATGGGCACTTGGACATCTCTCAAGGGGTTCCAGATTGGAGAGGGTGCAGGCTTGACTGAAAGACCCCCCCCCCCCCCGCAGCACGAATTTCATGCACCAGGCCTCTAGTGTACTAATAAAAGGCTAATATGCAAATTGGTCAGGATGCTCTCACATTAATGACCAAATAGCAGGCTGCTTGGGGTGTCCAAGCTGGCAGGGGGGTTAGTGAGAGACAACCTAATTACTGAACAACAGACTATTTGGGGTGACTAGGCTGGCAGGGGTGGCAGTGAGAGGCAACAAGGCTGGCAGGGGCAACAAGGCTGGCATGGAGGGGCAGTTAGGGGCAACCAGGTTAGCAGAGGGGGACAGTGAGGGGTGACTAGGCCACGGGGGGCAAGCAGTAAAGGGTGACCAGGTGCCAGGGGGGCAGTTAAGGGCCGGGAGGCAGAGGCAGTTAGAGGCAGTTAGGGGGCATTAGTCTGTCAGGGGAGGCAGTTAGGAGCAATCAGGCAGGCAGGTAAGCAGTTAGGAGCCAGTGGTCCTGGATTGTGAGCGGGATGTCCTACTGCCAGTTTAGGCATGATCCTTCTCACTTTTATGTCCTTTTCTAAGCTCCCACACCAAAGGCCAGGTATCCTTATGTTCTTAGAATACCCAGAGGGGTGCCTCTCTCCTATGGAGCAGGTAGTAGCTTAGAAAGAAATTTATATATTTATATTTATATATATTTATATATTTATATGTTTTTATAGATTATTTTAGATATAAAGGATATCAGAATAATACTAAAACATAAAAATGTACCATCAATAGCCAAAAATTTGTGATAAATTCCTTAAAGGAAGAAAGTAGAGAGAATCCAAATGATGAAGAGAAAAGATCACAAGATTCCATGACCCAAAGGCACCAAAGGATATGGCAGCTATGATGGTGGCAATGATTTTGGATGCTCCTATTTAATTCAGTTAACAGAGAAAATAGTTTTGAGATTCAGGCGATTGACGTTATAAATAAATGGGTACAGTAACTGCATTCATAACACTTGGGTCTATTGGAGGAACACCTGGAGATGTCTACTGCATAAGCCTAATGCACTGAGCATGTTTGCTGGAGCCAGTGACAAGGGTGACAATGTTTGCAGATAACAGACTCTCTAGAAGGCAGGATTTTCAGTCTCATGTATTGATGCTCTCGATAGTAGCCCTATATTCTATTACTAAATTACTCGCAGTTCCCTAAATATGTCTACTTTTGCTAGGCCATCATGTTTGTACCTAGAATGCCTCCCTACCCTATGTAAAGTGCTTGTAACCCGGCCTCATACATAAAAGTTCTCAAGGGATCTTTGCTGGTTTTTATTATCTTTATTAATTATTACTATTACTCAGTGAAGTCTCATTTCAGGAATCACCTCAAGAAAATAAGGGCCTTCCAAAACATTTATTTTTTTTTTATGTGGGGAGGAAAGATCCATATTGATTTGATTCTCTATTTCAGTTGTGAGGGGGGGGACTTTTAAGTTATTAATCTCTATATGGTGTGTATCTAACTCACATACTAGTCCATAATTATATATTCAACAATTTTTACTGAGTTAACAAATATGACTGTAAAAGTGATCATTTTCTTCAGATAATCTGCAAGGTATATGTCTATCAGCAGATTATTGAACATTAATTATTGTATCCCAGTGGTTAAAATTGACATCTGTGTGAGCTTAATTACTTTTGGCATAGGGCACAATATTTTATGTCTTCAAATTACATGGCTCAATGAACTGCCCTGAAAAAGACAAAGGCCATCATCTTGTCAAATCTTCATTGTGTATCACAATTCTATGATCATAGCTTTTGAGAAGAATAATTGAAAAATTCATCTAGAGAGCCCATCTATTCCCCCACCCTCTCCCCCCTTTTATTTTTTTGTTAAGCAATACAGGGTCAGAGGATATGGTCCTAAGACCACTAGCTTTTTCTCCATCTTGGCCACAGAGAATGGGATAGTTCATGTTATATGTCAATTTGGCTAGGCCTCAGATGATCATGTACAAGTATATTTAGGTAAAATTACCCTTTATACTGTAGGTGGGCCTCATTCAGTTAACTGAAGGCATTGATAGAAAAAAGAATGACCTTCCTACAGGAAGAGGAATTCTGCTAGCAGAGTACAACAGCAACTCTTTCTAGATCTCCAGCCTATACTGCATATTTTAGACTTGCCAGCTTCCACAACTGTGTGATCGAATTCCTTAAACTCTCTCTCTCTCTCTCTCTCTCCCTACACACACACACACCTCTTATTGGTTCTGTTTCTCTGGAGAGCCCTGACTATTACAGTGAAGATGAGTTCTAAAACCACGGCTGACAAACCAATGTGAGATCATAGGCTAAAACTTAGATTGCTGTCTTCTAGCAAATGAGTAGGGGATTCCCTTGACCAAATTATTGAAGTAAGCAGTTTGTCATTAATTCCATCCTTCTCACTTTTATGTCCTTCTCTAAGTGCCCACCCCAAAGGCCAGGTATTCTTATGTTCTTAAAATATCCATGGGGCTGCCTCTCTCCTATGGAGCAGGTAGTAGCTTAGAAAGAAACCACAAAACTCATTTCCTAGGCATTGATGTGTGTCTGAGAACCCATTCTGGGAGTATTTACTCTTTGTTGTGACAAAAACCTTATCTGGAAGCATCTCTCTTATGGGATTTCAGCCTTTATGTAAAGTTAAGGGGGCATTTTGGGAACATAATTGGCTTTGACACCTCTCAAGTCATGCCAAGGAACAGGAGCTGCCTCATGAGGAAGCTGTTTATAAAGAAACAGTGTGAACTAACAGGAATTGTGCCAATTCTTGGATCCTCTGGGGAACTTTTACCTTTTGGCTGAGGCTGCTGTTGACACAGGCACTCCCTGTGCCCTAATGGGCTCCGTGGAATACTACAGGGCTGCTTTTTCCTATGTAGGGTCCTCCACCTCTGCTTTTTCCTATGTGGGTCTCTTCCCAGCTGCCATTCAGTTAAGCAGATGCTTCAAACCTTTGTGAGAGATCGCTGCCTTACAAAAGTCCTCTAAAGCAGGGAGGAGCAAATCTCTGTCATATCAATCCACTTTGGGGAAATTGTGGTCTAAGTTTGGGACATGTTACTATCAAACTTGGATAAACAAAAGGGAACATATGCCATAAAAGGGCACAGTGAATCATGTATTTTCAATTTTAAAATTGAAATCAGGCATGATTTTATGATGGGGTTTGATGTTATTCCTCTTCAGTGGCTATAGGAACAACAAACATTAGGCTTTGTTACCTATTCAATTATGCAATTTCAACTGCTACTGTGAAGGTCAGAGACATGCAAGACTGTTGTTTCAACACTTATTAAATTCAGACTGCCTTTAGCCATATGTAAATTTTAATATTCTATACTTTGACATGACTCCTGGTCAGGAGCATCAGTGGTCAAGTAATCCTAAATCATTCATCAATGATTATCCAGAAGCACTGGCTAACTATATGTTTGTGTATGATATTGGAATTAGCACTATATAAAGTAAAATTGAGAAACATGATTCCTGCCCTCTAGGGAATATAATCTAAGACATGCTAACATATCTATCAGGTGTGTGTATACATGGATATTATAGTAGATATTGGTTGTTTGACGCATTAGCATGAATTCTACTTCCTTTAAGGAATCTCTTTTTTTTATGCAGAGGTATGTTGTTCTCCCCTCTTTACTTTATGTGGTCTAGGTCTGGCTCTACTATTAGTTTTAGAGGTGGAACATGCGACTCAGAGGTAAGCAAACAGCATATCAACATGATAGAATGTGGTCACTAAAGCTGGCATCATCTCCAACTCAAGAGAAGAGCCTGCCTAATCCTAAAATCAACCAACAGAAAGCTGAATATGGACACGGGAGGAAAAGAGAACTCCAATCCTGAAAACATTGCTTGAGTCTTTAGTAACTTTCTTCTAATAGATTGAATATGGCAGAAGTAGTGCTGTTTAACTTTTGAGGCTAGATCATAGAAAGGATATATTTCTCTTAGCTTGCTCTCTCTTAGATCATTCCATCTGGGGGAAATCAGTACCATTCATGAGGACACTCAAACAGTCCTGTGGAGAGACCCTGTGGGGGGAAACTGAGGTCTTATCCCCACCACCTTGACAGGTGAATTACCTTGAGACCTCGGGAGCAGAACATGGAGCCCTAATCAAATATTCAGTTGACTGCAACTCTAGGCGAGTCTTGACCTCAGTCTCATGAGAGACCCTGAGGCAGAACCACTCAGACAAGTCACTCCATGATTCATGACCTGCAGAAACTGCAGGATAATAATGCTTATTTTTATTTTAAGTCATTATGTTGTATAGGATGGCTTTAAATTTATTTTTTAACACAGTAACAGATATCTATTACACTTACATCAAAAGAATGTTTACTAAACATAGTTAATGAAACAAAAGTAAGCAAATTTACCATTTCTCACAAGTCAAATTACTTATTTTTTGACTCTGTCACCACTGCACTTTGCATGATCAATGACTGCAAAACCAATGATATAAATCATGAAAACTTTTCGAGGTAGCTACTTACAACACAGTTCCAAATAAAATAATTAAATGTAAAAAAATAAGAAGAAGAATAAATAATCTTGAAAAGGGAGTTATAAATGTGTCCAGTAACCCATGAATCCACATTGGAAATGTTTATCAGAATTGTCTATGTTAAAACTAGAAGCCTGGTGCATGGAATTCATGCATCTGGAAGGTTGTCTGAAAGGGTGTCTGGTGTAATTAGCATATTATACTTTTATTATTAATTTTTAAAAAATATTTTTATTGATTTTTTTACAGAAAGGAAGGGAGAGGGATAGAAAGATAGAAATTTCAATCAGCTGCCTTCTGCACACCCCCCACTGGGGATGTGCCCACAACCAAGGTACATGCCCTTGACCGGAATCGAACCTGGGACCTTTTAGTCTGCAGGCCAATACTCTATCCACTGAGCTAAAATGGTTTCGGCTATGCTTTTATTATTATAGATGTAAAACAACAAGCAGAATAAAACCACATATTAAATTCAAAGATAGGAAAACTTAGACAACAAAAGAAATAACAACCCTAATTTTAAAATGTTTAAACATAAAAAAAATAAATGGACAGTTAGCAAAAGATAATACACATATGAAAAAACTTCCAATATTACTAATAATCAAGAGAAATAATTTTTAAAATTCTTTTCTTTTTTTGTTAATCTTCACCCAAGGATAATTTTCCATTGATTGCCTTCCACACATGTCCCTGACCAGTGCTAGAGACTGAGTCTGCAACTGAGGTACAGGTATGTGCCCTTGACTGGAATCGAACCCAGGACCCCTCAGTCCATGGGCTGACACTATCCACTGAGCCAAACCAGCTAGGGCTTATGTTTTAAATTGATGAAAAATTGACAGTTCTCACCAGTAGCAAGGCTTTGAGGAACTAGATATTCCTATTCTAGTAAGAATCCCATCAGTAAATGTTGTATTGTTTTTCTTAAGATAGTTTAAATTGAGTTTCTCTCACTTGCAATAGAATAAGTATAAAATTTCCCATGTAAAATTGTTTTCTTTATTCTTATAACTTTTCTTATAGGCTCACCAAAATGAAAATATATTATCCCTGTCCATATTCAAGATTTCAATCCAAATATTTTAAATTTGGCTCAAAAGGAAAATAGGAAAAAACTAATTTCACTTATTCACAGTTCTCAGTTACGAAGTCCAACCTGTCTGCTCTTGCTTGTTTTTGAGTAGTCTGATAGCTCAATTTCATCTGGTGTGTGATGAATTTTAAAACAGAAAACTCTAGACGTGCCTTGCTTAAAGCAAGTCTAAAATAAGAAAAAAAAATTTATACATGAACATCAAATCAAAGACCATTTTATTTTGCCAAATAGGTGCCTTGCTTTTTAAAAAGGGTTTCTTATGTAATTTCTTTAGAGAACAATTTTCTCTAGTGAGCCGCTGACGTGATTCAATTTATAAATAACTTTCTGGAAACATCTATATACATATGGCTAGGTACTAATCACATGATCCAGGAATTCAACCCCATACTTGACTATTGAGATTAACATGCAGGAACAGAAGCAGGACTGAGGATGAAGCCAAATGGGGTGGGGCAAACTTTCATACATTCTCTGTGTAAAATGAGACTTTTTAGCAACATGGCACTCTTACTACCTTTAGATGAATTGTTTTATCCTTGAGCTGGTATAGTTTTTGTCTTGTGAGGAGCAAATTTTTTGTTTGTTTGTGTGTCATTGCAATAAAAAAAAACTTTAGAGAAAGCATGTGTTAAAGCAAACAGTCTGATTGTATTGCTTGGTTGATTGAGTTCTCTCTCTGTATAGTCATAAATGCAGGCATCTCAAGGGCTAGAAAAATACCAACTTACCAGTATAGACTGCATGAAACTGAGAATAATTTTGAATCTCTATGTGGGTTGTATAAATCCTCTAATCACTATTGTAAGACATAGGTTACCTACTCTCCTGGACTGTTAGTTGATTGTGTTTTTAATCTCTCAATGAAGTATTTTGGTTTGGGGATACACTATGAATAATAAAAAAAAAAAACTTCTGGAAAAGCACAAATAGCAAGCATATTCTAAACAAAAATGTTTCTTTTCTTAGTGAGGAAAAAAGCACACTATAGCATGTTATTTATATTTGAGAGAGGTGACGATAGTTCAAATTATTAGCCTGTAGCCAAGTAGAGCCTAGAGCTGTAGTTTGCCCCCTAAAGCCTAAGGATAATGACAGATGGAGAATATAATCTCAGCTATGGTATTTACCAATGATTTCCTTTTGAAGTCGTTTGCATTCTATAATATTATGAAGATAATGTAGATTTCAATCAGAGAGAACAACTGAAATGACTGAAGAAATAAGGGAATACATTGGTCATTACTTGAAAAGGCCCAGATTACAGCTTTCTGCATTCCTGGCTGAATTTAGGAACTCAAGCCAATTAGCGAAGGTAACTAATCTTTCTCTCTTGGATGATTAATTTTATGTCAACTTGATTGAGTCATGGGGTGCCTGAATAACTGGCACACTTTATTCTAGATGTGTTTATAAGGGTGTTTTTAAATGATATTAAAGTTTGGATTAGTAGACTGAGTAAAGCAGACCCTCCTCCCTCAACCCATCATAGTGGGCCTCATATAATCAGTTGAAAGCCTGTAGAGGTTGACCCTCTTGTGAGCAAGAGGGAATTATTCCTGCCTGACTGTTTGAGCTAGAATATCAGTCTTTTCTTGTCTTTGGATTTGAATTGAAAAATAGTCTTTAGGGTATAAAGTCTGCCAACTTTCTCACTGGAACTGATACACTCTTCCAGTTTTTAGGTCTTCAGACTCAAACTGGAACTACATCACCAGCTTTATTGAGTCTTCAGCTTGCTGGCTGCAGACTTTCAACTTCTTGGCCTCAGTAATTGCATGACCCAATTTCTTATAATGAATCTATATAGAGATAAACATAGATGTATAGAATCTATCTATCTTTCTATCTATGTATCTCTCCAATGGTTTGTTTCTGTGGAGGAACCTGGCTAATGTCAGCTCCACACTCCTGCATCCATTGGCACCCATTCATGGCACGAATGCTGCTAGTAGTGAGTCCAGGTTTTCTATTACCAGGTTTAAGTCCAACAGACAAAAAATTAAACAAAACAAAACTAAACAAACCAGCAAAATGACCATTGTATTTATTCACTCTGATTCATACATATGCATAGGCCTGAACTACACAGCTTGAGCCAGAGAGTGATGCTCTAATTGACTAGGCCTTAGCCATATGCCTGTCTTCTGAGACAAAAATGGAGTCAGATTCATCCAAAGACTGAGAATGACAGTTGGATGGGTTGCTTCAAAATAAATAAATAAATAAATAATAAAAACAAACAAACAAATAAATAAATAAATAAATAAGATACGTTAAAGTCCTAACTTCTATATCTCAGCATGTGATCTGGAAACAGGTGATTTGTAGATGTAATCAATTAAGATTAGGTCATACTGAAATAGAGCGGGTCCTTAATGAAATATGGCTGGTGTCTTTTACTTTTTAGTCCTCACCTGAGGATATTTTCCCCATTGATCATTGATTTTTAGGGAAGAAGACAAAAAGGGAGGGAGAAGGGAGAAAAGAGAGAGGAAAAGAAAAAAGAAGAGGAAGAAGAGGAAGAAGAAGAAGAAGAAGAAGAAGAAGAAGAAGAAGAAGAAGAAGAAGAAGAAGAAAGAGAGTGAGAAAGCAAGAGCGAGAGCGAGAGAGCAAGAGAGAGAGAGAGAGAAAGAGAGCAAGAGAGAGAGAGAGAGATTGAGAGAGAGAGAGAGAGAGAGAGAGAGAGAGAGAGAGAGATTGATTGGTTGCATCCCCCACATACTCTGACTCTGAGGCCAGGGAACCTACAACTGAGGTATATGCCCTTGACTGTGAATCAAACCCATGACCCTATGGTCTGAGGGCTGATGCTCTAACCACTGAAGCAACCCTACCAGGTCTGGTTGGTGTCCTATAAGAAGACAATATGAAAAGAAAGCTGGTGAACATCCATGATTATGAAGGCAGAGATTGTAATAATGCAACTGTAAGCCAAGGCATATCATGGAATGCCAATGAACTACCAGAATCTGGGAAGAGACAAGTAAGGACTCTCCTCTTCAGCTTTCAGAAACAGCATATACCTGTTGACACCTTGATTTTAGACTTCTCGCCTGCAGAGCTGAGAGACAATATATTTCTGTTATTATAAGCCACCCCATCTGTGGTACTTCATTATGGTTACATTAGAAAACTAATACAGGTGGAGAGGTTGTTTATTAAATGAGTAGAAAAGTATGGTTATCAGAGAATGAAAGTTAAGGGAGGAGGGACATAGAAACATATATCTTGGTATATGCTTCACAGATGATTTTCACTATTTTTAAAGAAAACAAATATTGTTTGTTTATCTATGAAACTATAACCACACTAACCAACCCACAAATAGTTGTGTTTTAATCAATTCTTTTAATCTAGTTGTTGTTCTTACCAGAAACTGCTTGCCAATTATGCCTTTTGCCCTATTTAAATGAAAAAGAAAATTACTTGTAACCAAATATTTCCAAACATGGAATCATGGGGTATATAGGAAGTAATAAAGAAAAATTTTATATAAAACAACTTAAATGTTTGGAATCCTCTATAGACATAATGAGACTATCATGGAGATCTAGGAATTTGTGGCTTCCAGTGACACATGATCAGGGCCTCGTCCATGTTCCAAAATGAGCATACTTGCTGGGTATCCTTTTTAGATACAGTATAGATGGAGTTAAGTGCATATAACATGGTTAGTGAAAAGACATAAGTTAAGCAAACAATAGTGCAAGTGACATAATGATAGATCCTCCCTTCTCCCAACTGGTAGAGGGCGTATGATGTAATCTGCACCTGTGGCCTAGACATTCCTGGCACCTAAACAGGCACCCTATATGGACTATACATTGAACCACCAATCAGCACCTGCCAAATACCCTAAACCCTTGATTCCTAAGTACCTAAGTGCCTAATCATGTGCCTTATATGAAGCCACCAATCAGCTCGTACCAAGTACTCTAAGCCCCATCCCTTCCCATTCCTCCCCTCATAAGGCTTGTTCCCCTCTGCAGGTGTGGCTACTCTCCCCTTGGGAGACACACCAGTAGGGGTCCTTCTCCTCTAATAAAACCTGTAGTCCTGGTTTTCAGCCCTCTGTCTCATCTTTCACATGAAAATAATACTGGAGTAATTGAATGAATGTGAAATCCATTTGTCAAATACTCAATAAGGTAAGCACTTGAGATATTTAACAATTTATTTGGCTGATGGTATGCATTTTCTAATTTATTGGATGCTTGCTTCTTCCATAAAGTTAAATTATATATCATTAATCTTTCTAGGATGCTGTTGTCCTGGAGTTAATTTAGTGATGATTTTTTTTTTCAGATAATATACCTGTGAGACAAGTAGTATGTAATCAATACAGGAAAGTAATCAGGTGAGGATTTGACTATGCTCCCCCTCTTCTCTTTTATAATCAGTAGAATATACTGCAGGTTTGGGATAAAAAGAAGGAAGTATTCAAACAAAAGACAGAAATAGATACAACTTAATTTGAGTATCAGACAGTCCTGACACGAATTTTCTTCTGCATTGGAACTTCCTTTATTTTCGTAGTTGTTTCATAGCTTAGTACCTTGCCTCCAGTCAAGCTCTGGTCCTCTACTTCCAACCTTCATTCCTCTCCTTCTCTTATTTTAGAGCCACTCATTTTATTATGCATAACAATTTTTGTCTCCTATTTGTTCTAATACTTCTTATCCCTTCTCACCCTGGAAGTAACATTTACATAAGCAAAGGGACCATTAAAGTATTCCCCCAAGAGTTCTTTCCTTAAGAGAAATGCTGCCCTCTTTTTATCAATAGGCTCCAGCTATAAGAATCTTTTAAATACTTTGTTTTTCACTGCAGATAACTACAAACTGAATAGCATATAACCAAGCACCTGAAAGCACAGGAGAATAATAGAGACCGGTCCTAAAGGAAATAGGACACTTGGGAGAAGCAAAAGGCACTGGATACATTTCAAATCTCTCCTCCCCTCCTCCTCCTGCTCCTCCTCCTCCGTTTTTTTAATCACCTTTTAGCTTAAGGCAGGTGGGAGACTGAACCAGGCAGTAGAGGTAAAAGTTGAACAAGCTAAAGACCAGAGAACAGAGTTGGGGAATTGCAGTCTCTGAAAAGCTAACTATATGGTGGGGTTGGGAGCGGGAGACAATCCCAGAAAGAAGAGAGACAGAGAGTCAGGGCTGCATATTCTGTGCATAAACTTTACCCAAAGAGCTCACTGGCACAGGAGTAATGTATGCCTGGTATAAACTCCAATAGATTCAGACAAGAATAAAAAGAGTGGAACTGAAATTTGAATTAGCATCCATAGGCTAGTCTTTGCAGGTAGAATCTAGCCAAGTTTATTGCCTATAAAAACACAACAAGCGAAACTATCAACTCATTTTAGGGGAACATAAAATCCAGAGCCTCTACAGCACAATTTGCATAATGTATGGGATGCAATCCAGAACTACTTGACATAGGAAGGTACTAGAAAATGTGAAGGAGACTGATCCCAAGATGCTTGACTCCGATATTGAAAGTAGCCGATAAGTATTTTAAGCATTTCTCAAAACTATATTCAATAAACTAAAGAGAAATATGCTGTTAGTGGATGAAAAGAGAAATGAAAATAGAAATTCAAGAAAAAAACACGCAAATGGAAACTTTAGATTTGAAAATACAATAGAAGAAATTTTAAAATCACTGGATGACCTTAATTACAGAATGGAAACTTGACATTAGTAAGATGTTTTTCTTCTAACATGCCTATCGATGGAATGCAATTCCAATCAGAAACGCAGGAGGTTTTCCCCTACCCCAGAAATTAGACTCTAAAAGTTATACAAAAAGGCCGAAACCAGTTTGGCTCAGTGGATAGAGCGTCAGCCTTCAGACTAAAGTGTCTCAGGTTCCATTCCAGTCAGGGCCACGTACCTTGGTTGCAGACACATCCCCAGTGGGGGGCATGCAGGTGGCAGCTGATCGATGTTTCTCATTGTTGTTTCTAACTCTCTATCTCTCTCCTTTCTTCTCTGTGAAAAATTAATAAAATATATTAAAAAATAAAAGTTATACAAAAAGGTAGAGGATCTGGAAGAGTAAAAAAGAGTTATTGTGAAACAGAAAAATAAAACATTAGAACTTACAACCAAATTATAGTAATAAAGACAGTGGGGTATTGGTGTAAGAAAAATCCTATAAATCAATGAAACAGAATAGAAAGGCCAGAAAGAAAAACACATATGGGGTCCATTAAATTTCAACAAAGTAACAAGATAATACAATGGAGGAAAAAGAGAGGTAATCTTTTAGAATAAGTGCTGAAAAACTAGATACCCTTATGGAAAGCATGAATCTCTTATTCTTACTTTTGTATCATACACAAAAATCAACTCCAAAGAGGTCATAGACATTAACATAGCTGTACAAATTAATCAAGAGAAAGAAGAACATGTTGGCAAAAATATCCTACCTAATAAAGAGGGAATATGCTAATTGACTTTCCCATCCTCAAAGATGGTGGTGCCCACAGCCACAAGATGGTGGTGCCCAGTTCCCTTAACCCCCCAGCTGCCCAGGGCTGCCTGAGGCTCGGGTAAACAGGGCCAGCCGAGGCTTGTGCTGTCGTCAGTGGCAGCAGCAGAGGTGTGATGGGGCATCACCTTCCCCTGATCGCCAGGTCACCTCCTGCCCCTGAGGGTTCCCGGACTCTGAGAGGGGGCTGGCCAGGCTGAAGGACGTACCCTCCAGTACATGAATTTTTATGCACCAGGCCTCTAGTTTGTATATAAATGTTTCTAGAAATTTTATTCATAGTGCCCAAACTGAGAAGAGTTGAGGAGTCCATCGATAGGAAAATAAATTTAAAAAATTGTGGTATACTTATACATAGTCATAAAATGGACTACTACTCTGCAAAATGGATATTAATATATGCAGCAACATAGATAAATCTCAAAACCATCATGTTGAGTAAAAAAAGCCTTCCACGGAAAAGAACATCTCATATCACTTAATGTGTATAAGTTCTAGAACAGGAATACTAACTAGTATCTAACCTAGGGTAGAAAAGTCAGGACTAGTTTGTCTCTGGATTGATGGTATTGTTTAGAATCTTGATAGGGTTTGGATTTATTGAGACTTAGCAAACATTTGTAGAACTTGAAATAATTTCTATTTTATCAAAAACTTTGTTCAAAGTTGCTTTATTTATGAAATTATTTTTGTGGGAAAAAAAAACTCATTGCCCCAGCTAATGCCTATTTAAGATAGTTCCTGTTTTGTCTTACACTTTATTTTTGGTGGTGGCTGTAATGGTGCTGAATAGAATGTCAAAACAAAATAAATACATTCTATAGGTGAGAAAACTTAACTAGAGAAGCAAAGTAAGCTGTCTATAATCATGATTTGGCAACATGTGAGCCAGAACTTGATTCAACTCTCCTGACCTATAGGCATTTGGGGGTTTTATTGCACCAGCATGGGATGTGTGGGTACACTAACAGTGACATAATTAAAGCTAGAAGCTGCCGAGACCAGTTTGGCTCAATGGATAGAGTGTTGGCCTGCGGACTGAAAGGCCCCAGGTTCGATTCTGGTTGGGGGCATGTACCTTGGTTGCGGGCACATCTCCAGTGTGGGACGTGCAGGAGGCGGCATTTTGATGTCTCTCTCTCATTGATGTTTCTGACTTTCTATTCCTCTACCTTCCTCTCTGTAAAAAATCAATAAAATGTATTAAAAAAAAAAAGCTAGAAGCTGAAGTAACTTAGGGAGCAATTGGAAATTGTTATCTGCGATATAAGGCAAATCATCTATGATACATTTCCTTACCATTACTGACACTGAAAGTTTTCAATCCTTTAGACCAGTGGTCGGCAAACTGAGGCTCGCGAGCCACATGCGGTTCTTTGGCCCCTTGATTGTGGCTCTTCCACAAAATACCACAGCCTGGGCAAGTCTATTTTGAAGAAATGGCGTTAGAAGAAGTTTAAGTTTAAAAAATTTGGCTCTCAAAAGAAATTTCAATCGTTGTACTGTTGATATTTGGCTCTGTTGACTAATGAGTTTGCCAACCACTGCTTTGGACAAACATTATTTAGAAAAAATAATATATTTACACAATTGTGCTATTGACAATAGTTTATACCAGTGCTTTTCAAACAATCCATGGTGATAGATAAAGTTTATTGAATTATTTAATTCAGCACTATTATTTAGTTAAGGCTCTCTAAATGGGATTATCTGAATGGACCCGAAATCCAATGCCAAGTGTCTTATAATAAAAGAAAAAGACACACATAGAAACCCAGGGAGACATATGATGTGAATATAGAGGCAGAGATTTGTGTGAAGTCTCTACAAATCAAGGAATGGCAGGGAGCACCAACAGCCACCAGAAGCTGAGAAGCAGAAGGCAGTTTCTCTCTCAGAACTTTCAGAAGGAACCTACCCTCAGGCCCTTGATTTTTTTTTAATTTTATATTTTATTGATTTTTTACAGAGAGGAAGGGAGAGGGATAGAGAGTTAGAAACATCGATGAGAGGGAGACATTGGTCAGCCACCTTCTGCAGGCCTCCTACTGGGGGATGTGCCTGCAACCAAGGTACATGCCCTTGACCGGAATCGAACCTGGGACCTTTCAGTCCACAGGCTGACGCTCTATCCACTGAGCCAAACCGGTTTTGGCAGGTCCTTGATTTTTGACTCTAACCTCCAGATCTATGAAAGAATACATTTCTATTGCTTTAAGCTACCCAGTGTGTTGTTATTTCTTATAGTAGCCCAAAGATACTAACATACACTCTGTGAAGAATTGGTGGGGTCTAGACCAGATCCTGGAAATTTCATTTTACTGAGACCTGGATGGAACAGATTGTCTAGAGAGTTAAGATTGAGAAAGTAGGTTTCGCTGTAAGCTACAATGAAATAAAATACTAAACCAATAAAAAATGATCAATCTCACATTCAAATACCTTATTTAATATTACAGCCCCCAATACTATCAATCCCCCTTACTTTAGCATGTTTTTAAATTTATTCTTTGATTACTATTTTTTTTTTCAGAGAGGAAGGGAGAGAGAGAGAGTTAGAAACATCAATGAGAGAGAAACATCAATCAGCTGCCTCCTGCACACCCCCAACTGGGGATATGCCCACAAGCAAGGTACATGCCCTTGACTGGGTTTGAACCCAGGACCCTTCAGTCCAAAAGCTGACACTCTATCCACTGAGCCAAACCATTTAGGGCCTATTTTATTTATTAATGATAAGATCCTATAGCACAATGATGCCCAGATACAACTAGATAGAAACAATAATTATTTCATATGCACACTATTTATTCCCTCTGTCAATCTTTTTTTTTTTTTTAATTTGGGTAAGTATCCCTGGCTATTATTGCATCTTAGTTTTAATAAGCAATTTCACTCAGAATTTCGGAGGAAAGAATAAACACCTAACAGTGATTACCTAATGCTCCTTAAGATGAGTGACTTTCAATTTTCAAGAATGTTCAGCCTAAATTATGTTGATCCTTTCCCTTCCTACCTATAAAGAAGAAATCTGATAATCATCCTTATAAAATAAATTGAAGTATTTTAAAATATCAGAATGCAATGTGCTTCATGCAACTAGAATTTCAGTAAAATTATTCTCTCAAAAGTGGCAGAAAATCACTATGATGAGCCAAGAAATCTTCCAAAATCCTGGGCCATTCCTACCAAGGGTACAGAGGATTTTCACTCTGTAGGGGAGCTGGGGAGATGCCAGACAAAGTAATCACGTTCTGCTTGCTCAACTTCTGCCTGCCGTTTTCAATTGGATGTAGTTCTTTCCAATCCCCATCCTAAAGTGTTGCTAAGGGCTTGGAATGAATGCACACTTTTACTTCAGAGGGAGCTAGACATTTATAGCCAAAAGATGAATTTATTGAGTAGTAAGGAAATTACTAACAGTCGGTAGAGATAAATGTCAACAAATAAGCCCTTGGGGACAAAGATGTTAACTATGACTGTTGGTTAAAAAAAAAAAATAACAATAGCTACTACTTACAGAGTATTAACTATGGGAGAGACACAGAACTAAGAGATTTGCCTACATCATTTTATTTAGCCCTCACACCAACCCTATGATATAGCTACAATGTTTATCCTGTCTTTTCAGGAGAGGAAGCTTACAATGGCTAGGTCACTTACTTAAGTTCATACAATACGTGGATGGTGGAGCTGGCATTTGAATCCAGAAGGTCTTACTTTATAAGTTGCACTTTAATCATACAGAACACATACAGTCTTAAAAATTACCTAAGTATAAACATTATAGCAAACAAGTGAGATTCCTTAGAGTGTTAGAAGAAAGTGGGGGAAAAAAAACCCACAAAACAAAATAATACCCTTTTAAGACATCTGTGTAGACTATTTTGTCACTAGTGGAAATTCTCACGGCTCTTCACTAATAATAATAAAATGTTATCTCCTACTTCTCAATGCAATCTCAATGCAACAATCTCATTTCAGAATTAAAATGGTCAGTCCATGATCATAACCAAGATTCCAAGGTTTGTATGAGGCTAACTTCCTATTCCACCCTACTACAATAAGTTGCCTCTGACTAATCCAATTTAGGAGCAGTGTGGCAGGGAGGAGCAGGGGAAGGGTAAGAGGAAGAAGACAGATGAAGGCCAAGAAATGTTTAATATGGCTAGTACCGTCATGTGGTCATGATCTCATTCTGTGAGCTGGAAAAGCTAACTCTTCTCTTGGAGAGCCTGTCTGTATTTCTCAATGATTTCCACTCTGAGAACCTCCAGTTACATGTCTGGGATTAAGGCAATGCTTCTTTTCTAGGTGTCTGCTTATAATTCCTCATGAGATCATGGACATCCAGTGGTCTATTCTGTTGGAATCCCATGATCCCATCAGGCAGCCCTTTTGAATTCCATGCTGGATCCCAGTTGGAGTTCTTCAATTAATCTCTGGGGATCGTGGGTTTGAATGCTGCTATTTACCAAGGCAGACTTCACCATTTCCCATTCTGGAAATGGATATGGTATCAGTCTTATGTATTTCACAGACTTCTAGGGAGGACGATTAAATGCTCCGAGCAGTTTGCTTCAGCTCCACTTACTTGGTGGTGAGGTATGTGTGTTTGAGTCAGAAGTGAAGGCAGATTTTAGAGTACTCCAAAAATTCTCTCCAAAATAATTCTCTCTGAAAATAATACTCTTTGTTGGTCTTTCCAACCTTCTAAATATCTTTGAGGCTGTTATTATGCTAAGAATTTTCAAAGCAAGTTTCCAGAATGTCTCTTTGCAAGTCTTGCATCTATGGCTCAGCTTCTCATTTTAGATGGTGGAGATATTTGGCAACTATTATTTTATTCTCAACCTTTGCATCTTAACATGCATCTATGTTTTGGTTAAAAGTTTTGTTTTGTTTTTTTAAATAGAGAATAGAAAGTTTAAAAATGAATGGTTGTCCTGTAATTTTGAAACATCTAGCTAGTTTATTTTCCCTAATCTTCATGTGAGGATATGTTTTTATTGATTTTTAGAGAGATAGAAAGGGAGAGAGAAAGATTGAGAGATCAATATCAACGTGGGAGAGAAGCATCAACTGGTTGCTTCCTGTATGCACCTCAACTGGGGATTGAACCCTCAACCTTTTGGTGTATGGGATGATGTTCCAACCACTGAACAACATCAGTCAGGGTGGCCTCTTTAGTTTTTAACCAAAATTTATCCTCCCATAATTGAAGATAAGCTTATCCTCTATCATTTCGTTTCAAAACTTGGAGCTTCTGAACCCTCAATTAAGCCTCGCTAACTTAATTATCTTAGCTAAGTGTTTCTTTCTCATTCAGCTTATAGTTCATTTATTCCTTCCTGAGATATGAGTCA
Source organism: Lasiurus cinereus (assembly GCA_011751065.1). Taxonomy (NCBI): domain Eukaryota; kingdom Metazoa; phylum Chordata; class Mammalia; order Chiroptera; family Vespertilionidae; genus Lasiurus; species Lasiurus cinereus. The sequence continues at coordinate 7,983,543 of JAAGEH010000076.1, forward strand.
TTATGATAGAGCTATATAACCAATATACTTTGTTTGTCTGGAAGTCATTTTAATATCTTTGAAAGATTGAATTATCGTGGTTTATCTGATTTCCATATAAACAGAAAGAATAAACTTTATTCAATCCCAATAAAACAATCTCTCTTGGGCTTTATCCTCCTTGACTACCCTACATCAATCACACATTAAAGCTCCCGACCACATCGTATTCCAGTGAGCTGTCTTTGACTATTCCACAGTTGGAGTGCCTTTTTAGAAATGTTCTCTTTCCTTGACCTCTGTGGCTTGTTCTCTTTCTACTTCCTTAGACTTTCCTCTTACCAATTTCTTTGAATCTCCATGAGTGTCTTTGGCCATCTCTCCCCCTATCTTTCCCTTGCATCCATACCCTGGTGTGATGGCTACCCATATAGAGGAAATCCCTGGAGTGTCATCTTTACTTTCTTCTTTTTTTCCTCTTGTACCTAGAGCAGTGGTTCTCAACCTTCCTAAGGCTATGACCCTTGCATACAGTTCCTCAACCATGAAATTTTGCTACTGTTATGCATCGTGATGTAAATATCTGCATTTTCCGATGGTCTTAGGCGACCCCTGTGAAAGGGTCGTTCGACCCCAAAGGGGTCGCGACCCACAGCTTGAGAACCACTGACCTAGAGTATTTACTTTTCTTGTGGCTCTTATCACATCAAAGTGTAATAATTTCCCTATAGTTTTGTCTCTGATCGTTGAAATTAGAGGTATGGTTTCTTATTCACTAACTAGTACCAGGCACATAGCAAATGCTCAAAAACATTTAAATAAATAAGTAAAAGTTTTCTGTATTTATCCTGCTTGCTGGGTAACATCTGTATGTTTAGATGGTCCCTCAAATGAAACATGGGTAGAATGAATAAAATTGTTTTCCTTCCTTTTGACTCCTCAAATTCAGTCTTAAAAGAATCCCCTTTGATTCTTCCGTTGGCATTATCAACCTCAGCTAAACAGTCATCAATTTCTATCTATTCTACCTGGGCAACATTTTTGCATTTGACCCTTCTTTTACTTCCAGCTTACATTATCAAATTTTTATTACCATTGGCCTGGCTAAATTGGGAAATAGTTGTGCTACAAATAAAACATAATTTTGGAGTCAGGCAGATCCAGGCTCATATCTTGAGTCAGCGATATATCCCACCTTTTTGAACTTCAGTTTCCCCATACATGATTTTCATTATAATCATTGATTAATGTCTCCACTAGATATAAACTCTGTTAGGTCAGGAATCATGTCTTATTTGACTCATTATTTTCATAAATCAACCATAGTTCCTGGAACACAGCTGCTACTGGTTGATGCTGTTTGCTAAATAAATAAATGAATGAGGATGGATCATATCTACCTCACCATGCTAAAGAAGAGATAAATGAAATGTGATAAAACATCTCAGGAAGCTGAAACAGATATGTGAAAGGGCCCAGGTGAAGATCTCAGCTGAAACCATGAGATGAGCTATCTCTCAGCTGCCAATAGCAGCTGCCATCCATGTGAGTGATGCCATTCTGGAGTCCCCGTTTATCCTGGCATTACAACTAATACCATAGGAAACGAAAGAACCATGTTGTCAATTGACAGAATCTTGACCCATAAAAATTGTTATTGCTTTAAGCAATTAAGTTTTAGAGCATCATAGAGAGGGTTATATTAATTATATATTCCTCTACTCACAGTCCAATCTTAAAGCCAATGCCATGTGTTTTAGGTTTATATTATGGGATTATATAAACCTAAAACACATGGCATTGACTTTGAGATTAGACTGTGAGTGGTGGAATGAAGAGTAAGGAGATGTGCTGGAGGCTGAAAAGGCAATGAAATTAGTATTAGAGGCTGAAAAAAAAGGCAACCAGTATCCCATAGTGATAGATTTGATAACACTGTTACCTGTTGTAGCATGGATAACAGAATATACAAATAATGAACTTGTGGACTTAGCTAAAGCAATTCCAGGCAGAAGGCTGAAAGTGTAAATTGGCTTTAATTGCTAATAATGAGTTGATGAAAGAGAAAGAATACCTAGAAAAACAATATGGATTTCAAGCAGAATTTAGAGAAAAAAATTTATGTTAAAGTTTCAAGGTTGGACAATAAAACTGTTACTCATTTCAAACCTCTCCAGGTGGCAAAAAAGTTGGCAAAGTGATACTTGGAAAAAATCAAACTCAGGGTATTGCTAGTTCAAGGGTTGGCAAAAGTAAATGTACAGTGGCATTGTGACATTCTTTTGATTTAATAACGCTACTGCAATCATCATAACCTGCATATCTTTTCCCATGCAAACAACTATAAACCTTTTATCTACCCCTGTGTAATGTGGTCTCTAGTCAAGGCCAACTACAAACATGGATCATTCCTATGGAAAAGAAAAGGTGATTTAGTAGGAAGAGCCTGGAGTTCAGAAGATAGAGCTCTAAATCCAGAAAAAAACCTTTAGAGGGAGCAGAATTGGATACCAACCAATGTCCATTTCTTGATGCTGGAGCAGGGAAATTAGCAACATGTGCCCTGGCTGAGTATCAGAATTTCTATAAACAGTGACTGCTAAGTGCTGCTTGTATTCCTCTTTTGAGTGGGAATATCTATTATGATTATCCTCTCCCCACTGTTTGCTGGGCATGAGTGGGGGAGACAGTTTACAGGTTTCTGCATCCAAGAAGACTCGTTCTCTACTAGATCTTAATTTAGTTGAAACATCTTGGACCTTGAGTGTGTTACATGTTATAGGCCCACCAATGCATGCCACAAACATGAAGGAACCCAGCTACTCCTGCCTTAATGCCAGGAAGAAGCTACATATACCTGATGAGATAATCATGGAAATATTGCCAGCATGAGATCAGTTAAAATGCCTCAGTATTTTCCATTCATCATTCCTGTGTAGGAACTGTGGAAATACAGTGAGTGAAGGAATCTGGGTACAGAAAAGAATGGATAGAGACAGTGCTTGGAATTAGTACCTTGTTATACTTTCATAGAAAAAAATACATTTCTTTCTTTCTCTCTTTTTCTCTGAAATTGCATGTCACATTTCAGTGCTTTTTCACTTGAAATGGGTATTAGAGAAGTGATTTCATTGTCCACAAGTCATAGAAAGGCAGGTTCAACTAGATTAAAAGGAAAGCCAAGAAAAAACTGAAAGTGAACTCATATCTTTTCATTTCTGAAAGGGGTGATTTTCCCTTCATGTGTGAGTTGTGTTGGTTCACACATAGAAAACCAGAGTTAAACTTTAACTGAAATCAGTCTTATTCCCATATGAATATCCCCAAACGCAGGCATGGTGTTAGGGAAGACTAGTTTTAGCTGCTAGTGATAAAAGATGTTCGGGTAAGAGTGGCTTTAAATCGATTGCTCTCAGATATAAATGATTCTGGAAATAAGCATTTCAGGACTCAAATAGTATTCATTCCATGATTATTAAGAGATACAGCCTCCTTATGTTTTATTGTTCTATCATCTTCAATATGTAGCTTCCATCCTATCATCCAAAACGACCTAAGCACCATGATGTCCACAATTCAGCAGCAGGATGGAGAAAAACCTTAAAAGTTCTCAATCCCATCTTTTAAGAAAATTTCCAGAAGCTGAAAGTGACACTTCTATTTATATCTAATTGGACAGAAATTAGTTACTCGGTCATATCTGGTTTCAAGGAAAGCTGAGGAATATAGTTCAGATTTTGGTTGGTCATATGCCCCAGCTAAAAGAAATGATTCTAGTATGAAAAATGAGGGGTGAATCAATCTCTGTTATAGGTTCTATACAGTAGTGAGTGGTCTTTTATGACTGCCCCAAATCCTTCCAACATGCTGACTTTTTTTCTTCTTTTCTAAAATTTCCATCATTGCAAATTCCTAGTGAGAGTGGTTGAGAGGCAAGAAATGAGGCTGGAGAGAGGGCAGAGACATAGCTTTGGAGGGTCTCCTGATGCCACCCATCCCTGATTTCTTGTCCCAGCCTGGGGGCCAGACCAATTGAGTGGGCAATAGGGTAATTGGGGTCTGTTGGCCTGGGGGAGGGAGTGGGAGGGTGAGGGACTGCCGGAGGTTGGCCAGCGCGGGAGGTTGGCTGTGGGAGTGCACTGATCACCAGGGGGCAACTCCTGCATTGAGCGTCTGACCCTTGGTAGTCGTCAGTGTCCATCATAGCAACTGGCTCTTCCAGTCATTCCAGTCTTTCTCGGTCTCTATATAATATATATTTTAGATCCAAGTTTATATGGAATCTTTTTTTTTTTTTCAGCCTGAAAAGCTCCTTTATCATTTCTTAACATTCAGGGCTGCTGACAAGAAATTTTCAGTTTTTGTTTGTCTGAATATATCTTTATTATTCTTTCATGATGAAAGATATTTTTGATGTATTTTGAATGCTAATTTGATAGCATTTTTAAAAATCTATCATCTATAAAGTAGTTTTTCATTTTCCTTTGGCCTATCTCATTTCTTTAGACATGTCTGTAGTAATTTTTTTTTCTTCATTCCTCTATGCCGTGTCTTAAAATACTGTTTTCAGGAGTTTATTTGTGATGTGATTTGATCTAATATGTGTGTGTGTGTGTGTGTGTGTGTGTGTGTGTGTGTGTATCCTATTTAGGATTCATTGAGCTCCTTGAATCTATAGATTTAGAGTTTTTTTTCAAATTTTGAAAATTGGGAAGCATTATTTCTTCATAGCCCACACACTTTTCCTTTTCTTCTGGGACTCTGTATAGACATGTGTTAGACCACTTGATATTGTCACATTAGTCCCTGAGGTTGTATTTATTTAGTCTTTTTTCTCTGTGTTTCAGATTGGATTGTTTCAATTCCAATGTCTTCAAGTTCACTGGTTTTATTTCTGCCAGACTCATCTGCTGTCAATACTATTCACTACATTTTTTTTTCCTTTGGATATTATATTTTTCTTCTTTATAATTTCTACTGGGAACCTGATGACATATTTCCTTTTCCTTCATATTCTATTTATAGTCTTTGTTTAACTCTTAAAATGAGCATATTCATACTAGCAGCTTTAAAATCTCTGATAATTTTATTATTTCCACCATCTTTTGTCTATTTCTGCTGACTAATTTTTTGCCTGGTCCTTGGTTCACATTTTCTTTCACATATTATGCCTAGTGATTTTTGGTTTGACTGTTCGATACTATAAATTTTGTTATTTAGGGTCTGATTTCTTTTGTACTCCTACAGTGTTGAAAAAAAAATTGGCAGTCCTCAAAGTTACTTGCAGATTGGCTCCATCATTTATTAAACTTTGTTATTAATAACCTATTGTGGTCATTACTATAGAGCTAGTTTAACTTGACTACTGAGTGCCCTCTGCCGCCCACTCTGGCTGATTGAAATTCAAATATCCCACAGCCTTGTTTGAGCTCTAAGAATTGTTCTAATTATAGCTCCATGAGAATTTTTTATCTTGCTTTATGAATTTCTATTTAGTGATGTGTAGCTTGGTATTCAATAGCAGAATGAATGGTACCCTATGCAGATTTCTCAAGCTTTGCCTCTATGTAGTTTCCTTCTGTCTAGAACACTGTCCACAATTCCCACTGTCCAGCCTCCCTAAACTCTGATCTCTCTTCTATGAATTAAAAAAATTGTGCTCTGCATGAACTCTATCTCTCTTTCTGTCAAAATCTGGATGGTAATTCTAAACAGAAAACCTGATTTATTTTTCTTCTCTCAGGAACTACAGTCCCATGCTACCTGTTGTTCAATGTCTGAAAATAGTTGTTTCATCTGTTTTTCTTAATTTTTCAGTTGTTTACATCAGAGAACAAATCTTATAATTCTTCTATGTGACTGGGAAGTCAAAATCTCCATATACTTTTTTGGAAAGTTTGCCTTACATGCATGCAATAAATTAGATACTTTTCCTCTCTTCTATATGGTGTAAATAACTGATTGTTACAATTCTTTAAGTTTCTGAGAGACATACCAATATTTATGTTACGTAAGCTCTACTTGGGTATTAAATGGCCACAGCTCCTTGAAAGGGGTTCTGGCCCTTTTTACAAAGCAAAAAATGTTTTATCTTTGTAATTCCTGAGGAAACTGTCTGTACTGGGTCCCAATACAAGCACATTTATTTGGTTTCACTTTTAGCTGGTTGGTATTTTTTTTCATTTCTTGTAGTTGCCAGATCAATCTATGTTCAGTGGTGGCAGGAGCAGTTAATGTAATGCTACTCATTGTGACTAAATTACACTGTTTACATTTAATTGTATAATTCAGTGAGTAGTTGTCACAAGAATAAGCATTCTTATAAATCACCAAAATAAATAATGATTGTCTATTCCAATGACAGTTCCAGGCTTAGAGAGTTTGAGTAAGGGGGGAAAAAAGGAAAGGAAGAGAAAGTGGAAAGAGGGAGGAAAGACAGTAACAAGTAATTCAGCAAAGAATATTTTGCTTCTCTGATTTACAAAATAACTTCTAATGTGCCTTCACAAATCTACAGTCTTCTATGTGGTCCATACCCTCAATAGTCTCTTCTAATCTAGGGTAAAAGTCTTCCCATGTTTTTCTTCTCTTCAATCTTACAAGGTAATTTCAAAATAATATCTATTCGTATTAAATATGTGAGCAGATGACTCAAACATCAACGGACAGATCTCTACATAAAAATCATTGATTAATAGCGATCTATGGCAGAGTGTGGAATGGGAAATGGACCAGGAGACAGCAAGAAGCTTGGAGAGGAAAGTCCTCGCTCAGTGGGAGGCCATCAAGATCAATTCAATTAGGTACTAAATTATTGAATGGCTTTATTGATAACTTGCAAAAAAGCTTTGCACGTGTTTGAAGTGAAATCTTTTTAGCTTGCAAAAGAATGTAAAAAGCAATAAACATTAAAGGAGAGAAAGAGCCAATGCTAGACTTCTAATGGGTAGGAAATCTCTGAAAGCTGAAACACTTGAAGACACATAGCAGGCAGTATCAAATTGTAAATGAGTCAGAAAGCATCAGCCAGTTTAAAAAACAACAACAAACTTCTAATTTATGATATTCCTGAAGATAGATCTGTCTCTTGCTACTAAGTAAAACATTTTAATTTGGGGCATTTCTAATAGATATTCAGTAAAAACTGAAGTGTGTGTATATATTTTATTTCTTCACATTTCAGTTTAGAACTTGTAGGCATGATATACTTTTTCAAAGAGCAAAAGTTTATTTATGTAGATCATGCCTATTTATGCTGCCCTTGACCATCCTATACATGTTCTGATGGGGTGTTTTGTCTTTTATCTTATTGAACTTGGGCAAGGCCATGAGACTTGCTGGCCAATGTAGCTCATCACGGTTGTCCTCACCTTGAACTCACACTACTCATAGAGTCTAATATAAAATTTGTTTTGAAACATTTAGTCTTTATGGTCCTTAAAAAAGTATGCATTATCACACTTCATTGGAAACATGGAATTATAAGTTCACCAGGGCCAGCTCTGCATTTTTGCTGTCTCCCTTGCTAGATACAGAAAAAGATAGTAAAGATTTAGCTGGTGGTTTCAGTTCCAAATCTCTCATGATAAATGTGGAGAGAAGACTTTCTAATATCAAGAACCATTTCTGTTTGTTATCTCTTTAAATTTAATGTCTTCTATGGCATTACACTTATTACTTATGGTAGGCAACGAAGACACTGAAAATGCTTAAAAGTAAGTTCAAATATCATTAGGGGATTGGCATGTAATGAGGTAAGCATTTGGGCCCAGGACAAAACAAATGTGGGGCTTGTGGGAAACCCAGGAAGTTTAATTCTCATACTAAACCCAATGAAATAAAAAGTGTACTAACTGCATTTTATTGGTGGGGGAACTGAGGCAGAGAGAGATTAAATAATTTACTCAAGGTCACAAAGCTATTTATGATTAGAGCTAAATTTCACCCATGCTGTCTGCTATAAGAATCTATGCTCTGAGTAGTTAGAAATGTCACTTGGGAACCCAAATAGTAGGGAGGCTACAAAGACAGAATATTGCAAAAAAGATAAAACAGTTAAATTTGGTTGTAATGGCCACAGTCAAGGAAATAAAAAAGAGACTATAATACCAAAGCTCATCTCTTTTCTCAATCAAGAAACTTTTACAACCTTCTTCTTATATGAGGGTTCCATCCCCGAGTGAGATCAGGTTAGGACATGCAGAGCAAGCATCTGGTAGGAGCTCATATCAAGAGTGCAATGTTATAAAATGAAGGGTCCTGGAGAGTATGGGAGGTGTGTATAATGTGGCAAGGATGTTCAAAATGGGCAAGAGGAACTCATGAAGAGGAGGATCATCTATTCTATCAACTAACTACAGAATCCATCACAGAGCTTAGAAAATATCTCAACAGAAAATACCCATATAAAAACATTGAGCTGGAAATTGAGGGACACACAGGAAATTATCAATTTAGAGATGATTCTTAAGGTAGGAGAAATATTGACAAATTATTTGACTTCCTGAAGTCAAGTAATTTTCTTATTAATACCTATTAATAATGAATCATATTAGTTAATATCTTCATTAGAAATGATGGCATATAACTACTTGCTAGTTCATTGATCTTCATCATTGCTAAGATGCTGAAGAAAGATAAAGATCACTAGTGATTCCCACTATATAGCTCCTCCTCGGTTTTCAGGCTCCTCCCCCCACTTTTTTTGTTTGTTTTGTTGCCATTTTATGACCTTGAAATCCCCCAATCCCTCACCAGTACCACCATAGGCTTTACAGTGTCCCTCAAATTTTAGAGAGCAGAGGTGCATGCCTGAACATAGGCTTGATCTGACTCCTGTCTGGTCATACAAATTGTAGAGAGAAAAAATATGGTGATACAAGGGTCCTATGCGTGAGTGATTAATTTGGTCAGCATTATTTATTTAACAATCCCCATTCCAAAGTTTTGAGTGGACATGTTATTAGTAAAATAAATTTTAGAGACAAGACAGGCTGTTTTATGGAAAAGGGGGGGTGTCCATGGGAGAGGAATGCATATGTGCTGGGAAGGAGATAGCTCCAAGACACCAGAATGCATATCTATTACAGAGGACAGAGAAATGTTATAGGAGAAAGGCATCCATTTACAGAGAATAGAGGAATATTGCAAGACAAAGGGAAGAAGAAAAAGGAAGTGCCATGTGGGCTTTGACCTTTGAAACTGATATTCTGCAAAAGAATAACCAATTAGGAAAGGACAGGAGTCACACATTAAAGAAGAGTCCAATTAGAAAGGGTCATGTACAGACAAAGAGCTACAGTCTTTATAAACTTGGGGACAAAGAGACTCAGGAGATTCTCTTTAGATTTTTCCCCCATTTTAGAGACAGAACAGGCTTTTCCCAGACACCTCCTCAGGGAGAGTTTGTATATACTTGTAGTAAACTTCCACATTTTGATTTTAGTCAATGAATTTATTCTTTAAAATCTATGAGATAAAGACTCACAGGGGTTAAATCTGCTCCCTGAACCTCACATATCATTAGTACATTAATATCACCATAAGCACCTTTGATGACCGATAGTATATTACAGTAATTCTGAAAAAAAATGTTTTCTACTTTTGCTGATTTCCCTGGGGATGCTCTGTTGACTTAGACACAAAAAATCTTTCTGTCTTTCGGTCTTTTATCTACATTCTCTGATGGAGCTAATTGCAGACTTAGTCACTTTGATATACCTGTCTGCTGCCTGGAAGAAGAAGAAAGAAAAAGTTTTCAAGTTATTTGCTAGAGCTCAATGCTAAATCAATGGTTCTGGAGCTTTAACGAAAAGGTACATGTGTATGTGTTACTGCTAACTTGAGTATACATAACTTCAATTTGGGGCTGGCAGCCATGGAGTGGGAAATGGCTTTCACAGCTGAGTAGCTTTTTAATTTTTCTCGACAAAACATGTACTGGTGTTAGTAGGGCTCTGTTGGTAATCGTGGCTGGCAGCATTATGTGGTACCTTGGCTGGCATTCCCTTACATGGTTTCCAAGTGTTTGTGTATGAAGATTTGTGAATCCTAAGAACACAGAAGCATTGGGATAAAGGGGCTGGTCTCTATTTGGTGTGACACAAATGCTCTGATGTCTGGTCTTTGATGAAATGGAGAGGCATGCCAGGACTGTCAAAGCTTCCGGGGTGGGTGCTTTGGGTCTCTGAAATCATTCTCTATTCTAAAAGGCAATGAACCAGAATTTAAAAAGAAGCCAAGATACTTGGAAATGAATATACTTGTTTGGTAGAAAAGGGATATTCCAGTCTCACTTTTCTATAATTCTCAGGTAAGTGTCCATGAATAGAACTTATCATGCCCTCATGTCTTCCCTTATGCCCTGTGCAGAAGCAACATCTTCCTCTCCCCTCCCCCGCCCCCGCCTTTTTTAAGCCCTCCCCCTCCCCCGAGGATATGCTTGAAGAGAAGAAGGAAGAAAAAATGTGTATAGAAACATTGATCAGTTGTCCTCCATATGCATCCCCAACCAGGGACCAAATCTGCTCTGATCTAGAACCAAACTGGCAATCCTTTGGTGCATAGGACAATGCTCAACCAACTGAGCCAATCCAGTCTAGCAGAAGCAACATATTTTTTTTAACTTGTGAAACTGCCTATTACATATTTGTTTTTTAGACTGACTCTCTGCCATTGCTTGCATTGAGATAGCTCAAAATTATTTTTTTTAATGCTCAGCTGAATAAAACATCTCTTTCATTGGTAAACAAATTTTAATCCTTCTATAGTATAGAATCACATGCCCCATTTCCATGGCAACATATTTATATAGGATAGTTTCTTTTATCCTGGGTGTTACTTAGTCTGTGGAAGAGATTTATTATTAATTTTCTAAACTCTCCTTATCCCAGAGCCAATCTTGCTCTCTCCTTAACTCTAGTTATCACCTCTATTGATTAACTGCATAGCTATTGAGTCAGTCCACAATAGCCATGCCCTCTGCTTAGCCATGGGCATCATCAGTCCTTTTCTCATATTTAGTTGCTTATTTATTAAAAGAGTATTTATTGTTGTGCCAGTTACACAGGAAGGGTTACACAATCTCTTTTTGCAAAGAGCCTGTGGTCTAATAAAAAAAAAAGATGAATATGAACAAAAATGACTCCAGAAAGCATATTTGATTTGGAAGTCAACCTAGAAAAAGTTAGCATCCTATATAATAAAGAGGTAATATGCAAATTGACCATCACACTCTCACAAGGTGGCCACCACAAGATGGCTGGCAGGGGAGTACAGTTGTGGATAACCAGGCCAGCAGGGGAGGGCAGTTAGTGACAACTGGGCTGGCAGGTAAGGGCAGTTAGGGGGTGACTGGGCTGGCAGGAGAGGGTAGTTGGGGGCAATCAGGCTGGCAGGGGAGCAGTTAGGCATCGATCAGGTTGGCAGGGAAGTAGTTAGGGGTTGATCAGGCTGGCAGGCAGTTGGGAGCCAGCAGTCCTGGATTGTAATAGGGATGTCCAACTGCTGGTTTAGGCCTGATCCCTGTGGATCAGCAGGGGGTTGGGCAGTTAGGGGTGACCAGGCTGGTAAAGGAGGGCAGGTAGGATTGTCCCTAAACTGGCAGACAGACATCCCCCAGATTGGAGAGGGTAGAGGCTTAGTTGAGGGGCACCCCCAGTGCATGAATTTTGTGCACCAGACCTCTAATTTAAAGATAACTCATTACTTGTGTGTGTGTGTGTGTGTGTGTGTGTGTGTGTGTGTGTGTGTGTATGCTAAAGTGCTGAAGTAATTACATGGGATTTGAAAACCTAAATTATATTAGTTATTGAAAGTAATTATTGTTGACTGGACAGCACTAGGTACATTAATTCAATAAAAATGCTTATTTTGGTATATCTCCATTGGTCATAAAGACCCTGCAGATACCCAAGTGATGCCATCTGTACTCTACTTCAGGAAGGTCATAGTCTAGTAGCTAAGAGGAGGAATTGAACATTATATTAGAAGTGCTAAGAAATGAGTCCCAGGGGGGCCTAGTACCAATGGGCACTCAACCTATCTGGGAAGTGGCTAGGTTCTCAAGGAAGGCTTTCCTCCTTCAGGATTGAGCTTTATCCAAATGAAAAAGTAGAAAAGCATTTCAAATAGTGAAAAGAGTATGCGGAAAAAGTCTAAAACAGAAAAGCAGCACGGCTCTTTCTACATAGTTATAAACATAGACGAATGCTATTACTCAATACAGTTTTTTAAAAATAAATCTTTATTGTTCAGTTTATTACAGATGTTCCTCTTTTTTTCCCTCCATAGCTCCCCTCTACCTGATCCCCACCCCCTACCCCATACCCTTACCCCCTGCCACTGAACTCATCCTTAGGTGTAAGATTTTTGTCCAGTCTCTTCCTGCACCCCTCACTCCTCCTTTCCCCTGAGAATTGTTAGTCCATTCTCTTTCTATACCCCTAATTATGTTATATTCCCCAGTTTATTCTGTTCATCGAATTTTTTTATTCACTTGATTTTTAGATTCACTTGTTAATAGGTATGTATTTGTTATCACTTTGTTATTCATAATTTGTATCATTACCTTCTTCTTCTTCTTCTTCTTCTTCTTCTTCTTCTTCTTCTTCTTCT
>JAAGEH010000076.1:7996146-8054960 GCA_011751065.1 Lasiurus cinereus
CTTCTTCTTCTTCTTCTTCTTCTTCTTCTTCTTCTTCTTCTTCTTCTTCTTCTTCTTCTTCATCCTCCTCTTCAGGAAAACCCTTCAGCATTTCATATAATCCTGGTTGAGGGTTGATGAACTCCTTTAGCTTTTTCTTATCTGTGAAGCTCTTTATCTGACCTGCAATTGCTGGGTAGAGCACTCCTGGTTGTAGGTTCTTGCTATTCATCATGTTGAATATTTCCTGCCACTCCCTTCTGGCCTGCATAGTTTCTGTTGAGAAATCAGCTGACAATCATATGGGTACTCCCTTGTAGGTAACTAACTGTTTTTCTCTTGCTGCTTTTAATATTCTCTCTTTGTCTTTTGCCCTTGGCATTTTAATTATGATGTGTCTTGGTGTGTTCCTCTTTGGATTCTTTTTGTTTGCTGTTCTGTGTGCTTCTTGGACTTGTAAATCCATTTCTTTCACCAAGTAGGGAAAGTTTTCAGTCATTATTTCTTCAAATAAGTTTTCAGTGTCTTTCTCTCTCTCTTCTGGCACCCCCATAATTCTGATGTTGGTACGCTTGAAGTTGTCCCAAAGGCTCCTTACATTATCTTCACATTTTTGGGTTCTTTTTTCTTTTTGTTTTTCTGTTAGTGTGTTTTTTGCTTCCTCATATTTCAGATCTTTGATTTGATTCTTGGGGTCCTCTAGTCTGCTGTTGGATTTCTATATATTATTCTTTATTTCAGACAGTGCATGCTTAATTTCTGACTGGTCCTTTTCCATTTTTTTGGCATTCTCATTAAGATCTTTGAAGGTCTCACTAAGTTTCTCAGAGGTCTCAATAAGTTTGTTGGCGGTTTGTAGAAGATTCTTGAGTAACCTTATAAATGTGGTTTTGAACTCTATGTCCAGTCATTTGTTTTTCTCCATTTCTTTCATTCATGACATGTTTCTTGGTCTCCGCATTTTGGCTGTTTCCTGGTGTTGATGGAGTGGCTTTGTGTGCTAATTGTCCTTAGGGCCCAGTAGCTCTGCCTCCCCAGGGGACCTTTTTGTGGGCTGGGTTCACAGTCTTGTTGTAGTTAAGCCTCGATTGCTATTGGTACACTGGGAGGAATTGACCTCCAGGCCAATTGACTGTGAAGATTAGCTGTGTCTATTAATGGAAGAACTGATGTGCTGGAGATACCCCTATGGGGCAGAACTTGCTTTAGTGGGGCTTTGTTGCTCACCAAGTCTACCTCTTGAGTATGTCACTTATGTATGTGAAGAGTTAAAATCTCACACTGACCTCTAGGTACACTGGTTCCTGGATCTCCAAGGAGATGCAAGTCAACTAGTGTCTGAGGCCATCCAGCAGGAGCGATAGGGAGCTCTGCAGATTTCTCCCCTTTGCTTGGAGTTTGGAAGTTTTGGAGTTGATTTCTCCTTTTTGCTTGGAGTTTGGAAGTTTTGGAGCTGTTTGACCCAGTTGCAATTTGTTAGGTTAATTTGCCAGAGGGCAGGCCATTCATATGCAAAAGTAGCTGCACAGCTGGGTGGGCTTGTAAATTGGGAAGGTCAGGGTCTCAGGGAGTCTCTAGGCTAGGGCGTGGCAAATAGCAATGGCTGCCAGTCAGCCCTCTCTGCTGAGTTCTGTTCAGTGTCCTGGGTCCTGCGCCCCAGCACAGTAAACAATGATTCCTGTGTGCACCTCTGCAAGAGAGCCACCCTCCCTTTCTGACCTGATGGCAGACAGTCCAGTTTCTCCCTGTATGAGTCTGGGTATCCAGAATCTCACCAGAAACTGGAAACTTGTAACTCCCTCCCAGTTGGAAAACAACAGCGCACACTAGCCAGATTTGCGCTTCTCCATACCTCTGCCTTTCTGAGCCTCTACAACATCCTACCAGGTCTGGATGCACTTTTTTCTTTCTTCTAGTTGTAGAACTTCCACTCCGCCAGCTTTCTCATGGTTCTGGGGGATAGTTGTTTTGTCTTTTAGTTGTAGTTTTGGAGTGGTTGCGAGAGACAGCATGTACAGATGTATATCTTATGACACCATCTTGATTCTCTCCCAATACAATTTATTTTAGAACAAGATTTTATTTTCAAAGCACCTGTTGTGCATCATGAAATTTAACCTGCATTTTGATTGGGAAAAAAAAAGAAAAGAAAGGATAGGTATTATTTTATCAATCAAGAGGAAGCAAGAAAAATCCATGGTTACAAAAAGCTTGTCTATCCTGAGTTCTGTGGCCATATTGCCACTGGGATGGAGCTGCTGGGGTTATTGTATCTTTCCTCTGAGATGAGTACTTCACCTTGAGCTTTGTCAGAGACAGCACTGGCCTGAGGAGGGTTGCCCTAGAGACAGGAACATTCCCCTTCAATATTCACAAATGATCATTTAGATCAGTGGTTCTCAACCTGTGGGTTGTAACCTTTTTGGGGGTCGAACAACACTTTTACAGGGGTCGCCTAAGACCATTGGAAGGCATAGATACGATTCATAACAGTTGCAAAATTACAGTTATGAAGTAGCAACAAAAATAATTTTATGGTTGGGGGTCACCACAACATGAAGAACTGTATTAAAGGGTTGCAGCATTAGAAAGGTTGAGAACCATTGATTTAGATGTTATCTGGAGCCTGGCGACTCAGGCACATTTTTGTTAAAACCATCTTAACAAACTATTAACTTAGTGGAATCTCCACTAGAAGCTAAAATGCATGCATATGACCTGAGGATAGTTACTCAAGAGACTTCCTGGGAACCAGCCTAGGTGAACCTATAAGAAGTGAGTGGCTCTCAAGAGAGATTTAAAACTGAAAATGATACCATCAAAGCTGTTTCAGCTACACTGATAAGAATCTCCCCATCCAGCAAAGTAGAAATATCTGAGAATGAAATCAAGTGTGAAAATATTCTTGACATTAAGGAAGACCTGAGGAGTACAAACTTGACGTGGGACGTAACTGGCAATTAGTATTTTTGTCAGTCTCCAGGCCCTTTTTTTAATCTGCTCCATGAACACGTTGTAGAGTATGTAAGTATTCTAAACATGTGCCATATGCTGGAACTAAATTGAATTTTACTTATTTGCTTTTACTATGATGAAACCTAAAGAACAGGTAGGTAAGTGGAATTGCCTTAGGCCACTGGGTTTTTAAGCTTTGGAATTGGAAATGTATTTTAGTCATCCTCTCTCTATTTCTTACTCCAACTATTAGGATGTACTCCCTGCTGTACTTGCATTAATTGAGTCACTACTGGAAATTCTCTTTGATTTTCCTTTGCTAATTGAAAAAGAGTTCCAATTCCCAAGTTTCCCTGAGGGCTTCAGGCAGACATTATCTTGGAAGTCAACACTGAAGAGAGAAATTTGCTTGTGTTTCTTGTGTTTTGTTTTTTTCTTTTGAAAATTAAGACAGATGTTGACTGACCAAACCATGAGCAGACTTTTAAGGTCAACGCTTATGTATATAGCAGATTATTGATTTGTGTACTATTATGTTCCAATGTCAATCTAAAGAAAAAGCAAACATGGAAAGGTATGATCTTCTTCCCAAAAGGTAGTTAAGGTACCTATAGTTACAGTATATTTTGTCATTCTGATCTTTAATATTTCTCTAAAAGGTAAATATTAAATTATTTATGAATTTATAGAGGGCCTGAGTTCACAATGTATTTGCTAGATCAAGTTTACTTGCATTTTGAAGAACTCACTCCACTAGAAAATGTGTTTCTACCTTTCCAAATTCTTCAAAATGTCATGGTTATTAATAACTTTGCTTTCTTTAAGAGATAATTGACTATATTTTTCTTAGAAAGATTAATAAGTTAAAAGTATTTCTTTTAAAGATATAACAAACATCCTTATATCTCCACTTTTATTCATTGGTACTCAAATCTTTTTGTTAATAAATTAGATCACTGTCAGTCTCTTTTCTCTTAGTTCAAGTCAAAACTCAAGACCAACTTTTTCTCCTTTTTTTTAATACATTTTTATTGATTTTAGAGGGGAAGGTAGAGGGAGAGATAGAAACATCAATATGAGAAAGAATCATTGATTGGCTGCCTCTTGCAAGCTCCCCACTGGGATTGAGCCCACAACCCCAGCATGTGCCCTTAACCAAAATCAAACCCAGGATCCTTCAGTCTGCAGGCCGATCCTCTATCCACTGAGCCAGACTAGCTAGGGCAAGAACAACTTTTTCTTTGCATGCATTTTAAAAGTTCCAAATGCTCAGAATTAAGAGGATTTAGGGATCTTTAAAAATAATAATTTTATTTCATACTGATTGGATGCAATGATTTGATGGTTAGTTCATGGCCACCTGGACAAACTATCTGAAAATACCAGGAGCAGAGAGTATTTACCATAACATAACTTTAGTGTTTCAGACACAAGAAATTCTAGATTAGTCAGTCAAATTCTTTTTCTACCCTATCTCTTGCCTTTGTCTCCTTTTCCTGCCTTTAAACATCTTAAAATAGGTTCTGTGAGATGAAAAACTCAATTGATGACTTGTTAGAAATAATTTACTTATAAGTAACAGTAAACCAAATTTCTACCAGTTCAAACAAAACTTGAACTACAAGAGATTTTCCAGGACAATTATCTCTTGATCTGTGTTCCAAATAGCAGTGGTACTGATTAATCCTCTAATTGCTATGGTAATAGGAAACTGAACCAGGAAGAAAATTATAAAATATTTTTTATGATGGAGAAAGTATTCTATAACATTTATAAACTTCTGCAAAATATGAAGGTCTGACTTAGAAGTCCACAGGAGCAACCATCATGGGATTTCCAAGAGTTTGCAAACAGGGGTTCTTAGGAACCATGGGTGTAGAAAAGAGAGCCCTGGACTAATAACCAAGGCAAACTTTACTTTTTTCATTATTATGTGAGCTCCAATTTCTTGCAATGTGAAAATGTGACTACAGGGATACTGACATAATATGGTACAGGAGTCTGAATGGCTCAAACTAAGAGTATAATCTGCATGGCTAGAGGAAGGTTGTAGAGTATAAGAAGCCATGTGCATGGCACAGTGGAGGGTAAGAGCCACATGTGATGGTAGAAAGGCATTGTAAGTCATCACAGCAAGGGCCTGCAGTGTTCAAGGAATGATAATTACAATAACGTATTAGGAAAAAGAATTTCAGTTCAAAAGAGATGATATAATTATATGGCAGTGTGTAAGGACTTCCGGTCTTGAAAATTGTCCCACTCTATTTTAAAAAGAGTGCAAGGTTCTGGTCATTTAGCTTCCTTTGCTGAGGACTCGAGTATGGTCATAGAGTTACCTTACAGTGGTACTCAACCTTCCTAATGCCGCGACCCTTTAATACAGTTCCTCATGTTGTGGTGAATCCCAACCATAAAACTATTTTTGTTGCTACTTCAGGATTGTAATTTTGCTACTGTTATGAATCATAATGTAAATATCTGTGTTTTCCTATGGTCTTAGGTGACGCTGCTGGCAGTTCTCATCCTGTGGGCCATGACCCACAGGTTGAGAACCACTGTTGTAGACTCTAAGACCATCAGAGCACCAAGCCTTAGGAGCACCAAGGAAAGCTGAACAAACCAATAAATTTGGTTTGGGTTCATGAAATTTTAACAGGGTTTCTCAACTTCATCCAACTGGTTTGGCTTATGAAGAGATAAACTAAAAATGTAGCAACTAAAAAACCATCCTTGTCTGGTGCCTCTGATATAAGCAAAAACAATAACAAAACCATTCAAACTCTTCTACATCCTGTGCTCAAGTCCTTGTTGAGACAATAAGGAATCTATGGTTTAGATAGATGAAGTTTGAATGGCTTATTAATGGATAAGTTAGTAAAGCTGATACAGTTTTTTTTTATTTAATAAACCTTTATTGTTCAGATTATTACAATTGTTCCTCTTTTTTTCCCCCATAGCTTCCCTCCATCAGGCTCCCACAATACTCTCTGCCCTTACCTCCCTTTCATTGACCTCATCCATAGGTGTATGATTTTTGTCCAGTCTCTCCCTGAACCCCTCTCACCCCTTTCCCCCTGAGAATTGTCAGTCCACTCCCTTTCTATGCCCCTGATTTTATTCTATTCACCAGTTTATTCTGTTCATCCAATTTTTAATTCACTTGATTTTTAGATTTACTTGTTAATAGGTATGTATTTGTTATCACTTTGTTGTTCATAATTAGTTTCTCTACCTTTTTATTCTTCTTCCTCTTCTTAAAGAAAACCCTTTAGCATTTCATATAATCCTGGTTGGATGGTGATGAACTCCTTTAGCTTTTTCTTATCTGTGAAGCTCTTTATCTGACCTTCAATTCTGAATGATAGCTTTGCTGAGTAGAGCACTCTTGGTTGTAGGTTCTTGCTATTCATCACTTTGAATATTTCTTGCCACTCCCATCTGGGCTGCACAATTTCTGTTGAGAAATCAGCTGACAGTCATATGGGTGCTCCCTTGTAGATAATTAACTGTTTTTCTCTTGCTGCTTTTAATATTCTCTCTTTGTATTTTGCTCTTGCTATTTTGATTATGATGTGTCTTGATGTGGTCCTCTTTGGATTTCTTTTGTTTGGGGTTCTGTGCACTCCCTGGACTTGTTAATCTATTTATTTCACCAGGTGGGGGAAGTTTTTGGTCATTATTTCTTCAAATAGGTTTTCAATATCTTGCTCTCTCTCTTCTTCTGGTACCCCCTGTAATTCTGATGTTGTCCCAGAGCCTCCTTACACTATCTTCACATTTTTGGGTCCTTTTTTCTTTGTGCTTTTCCATTGGAGTGTTTTCTGCTTCTTTATATTTCAAATCTTTGACTTGATTCTTGCATTTCTCTAGTCTGCTGTTAGGCCTCTATATAATTTATTTTATTTTATTTTAGTCAGTGTATGTTTAATTTCTAGTTGATCCTTTTTCAATCCTCTTGGGTCTCGCTAAATTTATCCATCTTTTCTAGGAAATTCCTAAAAAACCTTATAACCGTGGTTTTGAACTCTATAACCAGTTGTTGTTTTCCTCCATTTCTTTTGTTTGTGATCTGTTCTTTTGTCTCCATATTTTCACTGCTTCCCTGAGTTGGTAGAGTAGCTTTGTGTGCTAGGTGTCCTATATGGCCTAGTAGCTTTGGCTCCCTAGTTACCTGAGGTGGACTCTCTTGGTGCACCCCTTTGTGGACTATGTGTACAGTCTTGTTGTACTTAAGTCTTGATTGTTGTTGGTATCACTGGAGGGATTTGACTTCCAAGCCAATTGGTTGTGAGGATCTGCTGTGTCAATTCTGGGAGAACTTATGTGCTGGACTCTGCCTTAAGACTTACAAGACTGCAAAAGCCTCTGTGCTAGGTTTAGATGGGGTGGAGTCTCAGGGCTGAGCAGACAGCCTTGGCTTCCTGTCAGCCCTGGCTCTCAGTGTCCCTTGGTAATCGCTGCAGCCCTCTCTGCATATAGTCATGCTTGTGTGCCTCCAGATCTCTGCCTTTTTTGCTCCCCTGAGTTTCTGTGTACTCTGGGGACCTGTATAAGTCTGGATCCCCAGAGTCTCACCCAAAACTGGGGTTCAGTGTAGTTGGAAGTGGATTTCAGTGCAGTTGGGAGGTTCTGTCTTCCTCCCACTAGAGAAAGCCAGTGGCACAATCAGCAGTCAACCCTCTGTGCATGCACTTTTGCATGCATCTCCAGACCCCTGTCTTTCACGGCTCCCTAAGTTTCCCTGCACTCCTCCCTTTTCACACCAGTCCAGACTCCCCTATATGAGTCTCTCCCAGAAATGGGGTTCAGTGCAGTCAGAAGTAGGGTTCAGTGCAGTCAGGAGTTTCCATCTCCCTCCTGTTAGAGGAAGCCAGCCAGGTACTCCACCACTTGTCCTCTCCATGTGCTCTACCTCAACTTTTTGCATCTCCTCTGAGTCTCTGTGAGCCCCTCTCTTTCCTTCTAGTTGTAGAATTTCCACTCAGCCAGATTTCCTGTGGTTCTGGATGATGTTTCTTCTGTCTTTTAGTTGTAATTTTGAAATTGTTGTGCAAAGCAGCAGTTTAGGTGTTCACCTATGCTGTCATCTTGGTTTCTCTCTCCTGATACAGTTTTAAAATAATTTTCATTCTATCTGAGTAATGACCTCAGGATTTTATTTTTCCGATGGAAATTTTACTCTATTTCCCTGCTTGATTAATTAATATCGACTGTGACAGTGCTTGATTAAAACATCATTGTTTGATTTTTCAATTTAGGATTAAGTTTTATTTAAATATTCTTAATTATTTTATTTAATAGTGGTTTGGGTCAATTTCTGGGTTCTCTATTCTGTTCCATTAGTCTGTATGTCTGTTCTTGTGCCAATACTAGGCAGTTTTGAAAACAGTGGCTTTGTAATACAGCTTGATACCTAGTATTGAGATCCCTCCTACTTTGTTCTTCTTTCTGAGGTTTTTCTGCAGCTATTGGGGTCTTTTTTTATTCCAGATAAATTTTTGGAGAGTTCGTTCTAGGTCCATAAAATATGCTCTTGGTAATTTAATGGGGAGTGCATTAAATCTATAGATTGCTTTGGGTAGTATGGAAATTTTAATTATGTTGATTCTGCCAATCAATGAACATGGTATGTTCTTCCATTTGTTTATGTCTTCCTCTATCTTTTTTTTCAGTGTCCTATAGGTTTTTGAGTATCAGTCTTTTACATCCTTGGTTAAGTTTATTCCTAGGTATCTTAAATTTTGGTGCAATAGTAAATGGGTTTGTTTTCTTAAATTTCTTTTTCTGTAAGTTTACTATTGGTGTATAAAAATGCCATAGATTTCTTGGCATTATTTTTGTATTCTGCTACATCTCCAACATTTACAGGGAACTTATACAACTTAACAAAAGGAAGGTAAACGACCCAATCAAAAAATGAACAATGGACCTAAATAGATACTTTTCAAAAGAGGGCATAAGGAGGGCCAAGAGACATATGAAAACATGCTCAAGGTCACTAATCATTAGAGAGATGCAAATAAAATGACAATGAGGTACCATCTCACACCTGTCAGAATGGCTATCATCAACAAATCAACAAATGAAAAGTGCTGGTGAGGATGCAGAGAAAAAGAAACCTTTGTGCACTGCTGCTGGGAATGCAGAATGGTGCAGCCACTGTGAAGAACAGTATGGAGTTTCCTCAAAAAACTAAAAATGGAACTCCCATTTGACCCAGTGACCTACTTCTTGGAATATATCCCAAGAAACTGAAAATGCCAATCAGAAAGGATATATGCACCCCTATCTTCATAGCAATACAATTTACCATAGCTAAGATTTGGAAACAGCATAAGTGCCCATCAGCAGATGAGTGGATTAAAAAACTATGCTGCTATAAAAAAGAAGGAATTCTTACCATTTGCAACAACATGGATAAACCTGGAGGGAATTATGCTAAGTGAAATAAGCCAGTCAGAGAAAGATAAATATCACATGATCTCACTCATTTATGGCATATAATGAACAACATAAACTGATGACCAAAAACAGATCTAGAGATAGAGAAACATCTATCAGTCCATTAAACTTCAGAGAGAAGGTAGTGGAGGGAGGGGGTAAGAGAGAGAGATCAGCCAAAGGACTTTTATACGTGCATATAAGGCTAAGCCATGGACATAGACACCAGGGGGTATGAGGGGTAATGGGGGGATAAGGACACATATGTAATACCTTAATCAATAAAGGAAAAAATTTTGAAGGTCTATAAAAAGTAGATAAATAACAGAAAAATATTTAGAAAGAGTGATTAGAAAAGCAGAGAAATGTAACAGTTAATGCAGTAAATGAAGAGATCATCCAATAATGTTAAATGCTGTGGTGAAACAAAATAAAGATAGGAAGGGGTATATGATGTTTAGATTATAAATTGGTTGTCTGGAAACTCAGGAGTAGTATCTGTAAGATGGGGAATGGTAGCCATATTGCACTGACTTGAAGAACAGGGAGCTTGTGAGGAAATGAAGAACAAATATAACTAATTTATTTCTGCAGGGGAGTAGGAAATATAAAAGCATGTTTTATCATTTATTTTTTAAAAAAGATTAACAAGAAAAACATGTGTTGTAAATCCCATGAGTTCAGCTGATATGGTCTTGATCTTTTTCTTTGGAAACTGACCAAGCCAGCTTTGGAGAGATGATGTTGCTATTGCTCCTTAGGTAGCTATGGTCTCTCCAGAGCTAGCTGCCTTGAACAGAATGAAGAATCATAGGCTTGATGGATGGCTACCATTTAAAAGGTTGTCATCTGGATCTCTTTACTGTTCTGAGAGTGGACATTTGTGTGTGGCTTTTAAGGGAGGGTTCAGTGGACTACTAGGTTTGTTTGTTTAATTTTGTTGAGATAATCACAGTATTCAGTGAAGCCAATTTGTTCAAAAGACTTTCCAACACTCCCTTTGCTTTCTCTCTCCAAGGCATTTGATCACCCCACCCATCAGGGGATTTAAACACGGATCTCTGAAATGCTAGACTTCCTCAGAAGACCAGATGTTGGAAGAGAAAACCACTGGGCTGTTCTACTTCATCACATTCTTGAGTTACTGTGACATATGGTATGAAGCAAATATTAGTGCATGGGAGTCTAAAACATCATGATGCATCTGAATTATTACTCCCCAGTTGCGTTTGATCTGTGAATGCCGGAAATACTCCATTTCATAACCACATTTGTCATTCAAACTAAATCATGCATTTGGGGGACATAAAATGAGATGCTTTAGAATGCATGAGATTACCAACTATTGTATATTTCTCCAAAGAAAGGTTTGAATTATTTGGTCAGTGAGAAGAGTGTCTGCTTTAGGATGTAGCAATCAGAAGCTGGTGATGGATACATTCTAATAGACTAGAGGCCTGGCACATGAAATCTGTGTGCAGGTATGGTCCCTAGGCCTAGCCTGCAATCAGGATCATCTTCCCCAGATACCTGCAGCCAAATCTGTCCCCTGCCGCCACCCGCCCCCAGTTACCCATTCACCATCAGGTGATCTGAGCCTGATGGCTGGAGTGGGGAGCTCAGCCACTCCTGCCTGCTCACTGGCCCCTCCCCTGCCACAGGTCGCCCTTGTGTGTGGGTAAACTGGTGGGGCAGGTGTCTTGGCCTGGTGTCATTCATGTCCCCATTCGCCATCAGGTGATCAAAGCCTGCCAGCCGGGGAAAGAGACCAAGAGATGTCAGTGTGCCTCATAGTGACTGGTCAAGCAGTCGTTTTTGTTTTTCTGCCATTAAGGTCAATTTGCATATTATTCTTTTATTATAAAGGATAGAGGCCCAGTGTACGGGTGGGAGGCTGACCAGCCTGCCCTTATGGGGCCCTGGATTGGGGTGGGGGTCCCCACTGGGGGATGAGGGGCCATGCCATGTCCCTGATCAGTGTGGAGGTCCCCACGGGGCTACGGGGGTGGAACCAGCCTGGGCAAGGGGCTGTGTGGGTGATCTGAAGGCTGGCCATGCCCCTGATCAGGGTGAGGGTCCCTGCTAGGAGGGGTGGGGCCAGCTGGGGTGAGGAGCCACTGTTGTTCTGGTCTCTGGTTATTTCAGCATTTTGGTCATTGGGCTTTTATTATATAGGATTAATATTAAACATATATTATTTTCCCTTTCCTATTCAATCCCAGAAACCAATCCCTACCTTTGTGAGGTATTTTTGTTTTGTTCAATTTTTTTTAAGAAACAATTCTTTTTTTTTCTTTTTTTTAATATATATTTTATTGATATTTTACAGAGAGGAAGGGAGAGGGATAGAAAGTCAGAAACATCGATGAGAGAGAGACATGGATCTGCTGCCTCCTGCACGCCCTCTACTGGAGATGTGCCTGCAACCAAGGTACATGCCCCTGACCGGAATCGAACCCAGGACCCTTCAGTCCGCAGGCTGACGCTCTATCCACTGAGCCAAACTGGTCTTGGCTGTTTTGTTCATTTTTAAAATTTTAAAATATTCTTGAAATTTAAAATCTGAAAATCAGATTTTTATAAATCAAATACTTATATATTTCCATTATATTTGAAGAGTTCTATTTGTATAGAAATGTATTTGGCTCTAAGATATGCTAGAAATTACATTTAAAATAATTGCTAATGTTAGAAGGTTTTAAGATAGAAAATCATGAATAAATATTAGAGAAATGTGAGTAGATGCTAAATTTAGTGTTAGAGGTAAAGAAAAAGTTCAGGACCAATGTGAAGGTCAGGTTAGTTTCCAGAGGTTAAATGAACAAAGACAAGAGTCCTTGAGTCTAAATTAGAAATCAGCAAAAGCACTAAAGCCTGCTGAAACCAGTTTGGCTCAGTGGATGGAGCACCAGCCTGTGAACTGAAGGGTCCCAGGTTCGATTCCAGTCAAGGGCATGTACCTTGGTTGTGGGCACATCCCCAGTGGGGGCATGCAATAGGTGGCTGATTGATGTCTTTTTCTCATCAGTGTTTCTAACTCTCTATCCCTGTCCCTTTCTCTCTGTGAAAATTAATAAAAATATATTTTTAAAAAAGGACTAAAGTCAAAGGTATAGAAACCTCTTAAGGCGGAAATCCCAAACTGTCCCTCCTTATCTTGCTATCTTAGTGCTTCTTCCCTTGCCCTTTGACTTGCACTACAAAACACACATAGTAGCTATAGGGTAAAAATTCTGAAATATATACAAAAACATTGCTCTGAAAATTAAAGCCAGGTGAATACCACCCTAAGCTCCTTATTGCCTGTCAATGTCAGAAACAGAATAGAGACTAGTTACAATTTCATTTTTAGAAACTACTTTAAACATTATTGCCTTAACTAACCTAATGGGTTAGCTTTCCCTCAGAAGACCTTTCTATACTCTTTTCTCTCTCCCTCTTCCCACTAGTATCCCACCCCCAAAACCCACACCCAAGATACGTTATTATGCCTTTTTTGATTATCTTGATTATATGTATATCCCATCTAGAAATCACCATTTTGCTTTAAAAAATATCAACTTATCTTTTAATCAAACTGTTTTTGGTGCTAACGACTTTTTAAATGTAGTGATCTTATGTTTACATTGAAGAATTTGGTGAGGAAAAAGTCTTGGCTTTCTTAGGGGCAATAAAACCTTCTTGTTGTGTGTGTGTGTGTGTGTGTGCACGTAATATCCAAATAATTTTGGCTCACTTAACAGGGAAGCCTATATGTATTCATTCTTGCTTTTCCCACTGCCTTCCTCAACTCTAAGTCCTCAAGGTTTGGTATGCATATTAAAGTATTGGTTCCAGATTTATGTCTTTTGCAATGAATTGGCCTCTACTCTCCTGGAAGACATGTACTGTCCTTCCTTCCTAAGTGTTTCCATAGGATATTTTTATTAAAACATTAAAGGACATTTTCCATTGTACTATAATTTTATATCCACTCTTCCCAAACCACAGCACTCTTTAAATCAAAGCTCTTTCTTATTCTTGCCATTATCCTTAGCACTTATATAGCACATCCTATCTAATAAAAGACTAATATGCAAATTGACCACATTGCCTCTACACCCATAAGCCATGCCCACCAGCCATGCCCACCAGCCAATCAGAGTGAGTATGCAAATTAACCCAACCAAAATGACTATGGCCACAGAGAGAGCAGAAGGGAAGCTTGGGTTGCCCCTGGTGGTGGAGGAAGACAAGCTTTCCACACACCCTGGCTGGGCAAGGGGCTGTGGGTGATCTGTTGCCTTTACTTAAGGCAACAAAGTTTCAATGACTGTGCCAGCAGAAGGCTTGGCTCTGCTCCAGGCTACAAAGTTTCAATTGTAGAAGATAAATAAATCCCAGGTATCAGGGCCTCTGCTTGGGTTGCCAGAGGGCATGGCCAGCCTGCAAACCACCACAGGCCCCTCACCCAGGCCACCCCACACCCAAAGGGAACACCCACCCTGATATATGACACCCTTCAGGACAAACAAGCTGACCCCCATCCATGCACCAGGCCTCTATCCTATCCAATAAAAGAGTAATA
The DNA here is from genome assembly GCA_011751065.1 of Lasiurus cinereus. NCBI lineage: Eukaryota > Metazoa > Chordata > Mammalia > Chiroptera > Vespertilionidae > Lasiurus > Lasiurus cinereus. The sequence goes on from JAAGEH010000076.1 coordinate 8,010,089, forward strand.
TGCAGATTGACCACTACTGCAACACACAAGATGACTACCCCCATGTGGTCAAAAGATCCTGCCCCCATATGAACACAAGATGGCCACCACAAGATGACCAGCAGGGGAGGTGTTGGCAGGGACCAGGCCTGCAAGGGAGGGCAGTTGTGGGTGATCAGGCCAGTAGGGGAGGGCAGTTAGGAGTGACCAGGCTGGCAGAGGAGGGAAGTTGGGGGTGAATGGACCTGCAGGATAGGGCAGTTGGGGGGAACCCAGGCCTGCAGGGTAGGGCAGTTAGGGGTGACCAATCCCACAGGGCAGGGCAGTTAGGGGCAAACAGGCTGGCAGGGGAGCAGTTAGGCATCAATCAGGCTGGCAGGGGAGTGGTTAGGGGGTTATCAGGCTGGTAGGTGGAAGCAGTTAGGGGCAATCAGGAAGGCAGGCAGTTGTGCAGTTGGGAGCCAGCAATCCTGGATTGTGAGAGGGATGCCCAACTGCTCCTTTAGGCCTGATCCAAGTAGGGACTCTGCTTAGGTTGCTGGGGGGCATGGGATCGGGCCTAAATGGGCAGTTGGACATTCCTCAAGGGGTTCCAGATTGGAGAGGGAGCAGGCTAGGCTGAAGGAGAGTCCCCGCTCCCTCCATGCACGAATTTCATACACCGGGCCTCTAGTAATATATAACAACAATGCAACAAGAAGACACAGAAATAGGAAAAAAAGTGAAAGCAATGACAATAAAAGAAAGTAAAAGATAATATTTACTTATAATGTTCCAAAGTTTTGTCTTGATCCATTTATTTAGTTATTTTTTAATATATTTTATTGATTTTTTTATAGAGAGGAAGGGAGAGTGATAGAGAGTTAGAAACATCGATGAGAGAAAAACATCAATCAGCTGCCTCCTGCACCCTACCCACTGGGGATGTACCCGAAACCAAGGCACATGCCTTTGACTGGAATTGAACCTTGGACCCTTGAGTCCATAGGCCGACACTTTATTCACTGAGCCAAACTAATTAGGGTTGTCTTGATAATTTCATATGTTAAAATCATTAGTAATAGGTATTGGTGCAAGGAACAGAAACCTCCAAATCATGGTGAATTTAAAGTCACATAAGTTTACTTTTTCCCTCTCATTGAAGAAATTCAGAGGTAATAGGTCTCGGTATGATATGTCACTCTGTGTTAGCAAGAACCCAGGCTGTTTTTACTCTGTGATCCTCCAGAATTAATCTCTACCCTCAAGGCCATCTTATGCTTCCAGATGGAAGCTGGAACGTATGTAGGTCCAGCTATCATGTCCACATTCCAGCCCTCAGGGAAGCAGAAGGGGACAAACTTCTCTCCACCACTCACTTCTTTTAAAATATTTTCTCAGAAGTTGCATCTGACCCTTTTGCTTATGCCTTACTGGTTAGAACTAGTCATATGATCAGTTTTAAATAAAAGGCATCATGGGAAGTAGTCTTTATTCTAGGCAGCCATGTGCTCAAATAAAAATTGAGGATTTTATGAGGAAGTAAGGAATGAAGAATTGACATTAGGAAATAGTAGTATTTGGCATGTGTGCATTATCAAATTTAAACCTCTCAACAACTTTATGAGTTCTAACTCTATAGCTCTATTGTCATCACCACTTATTAATTTGACAAATATGATTGTGCATTACTGTGGATTAGGTCTAGCACCTTGGGATTGGCAGAAAAGAAGGCATGCAAACCCTTGTTCTCTTGGAGGTTTTATCCTAATAGGGACAACAGACATTAAACAAATGCACATATAATATGATGCTAGACAGTGATAACATTTATAAAGAAAAGTTAATCAGTGTAGGAAAATAGTATGTAATGAAGTTAATTTAAGGGTGATCCTGAAAGGACTTTGAAGAGGTAACTTCTGAACAATGATCTAGATGGAGCTATAGGAGCATCTGGAAGAGAAGGTTTTAGGGAAATGAACAAAAACACCTTCAGTAGGACAGAGCCAGACTACATAAATTGTAGACAATGATAGAAAGTTTGGGTTTCATTTTGAGATTGATGGGTGCCACTTTGAGCTGGTGAGTGAAGTGATTAGATTTAGGTCTTACATAAATTATTTTGGTGACTGCACAAATCAACTCAGACAGTAGAAGACCAGTGGGATAGGAGGCAGAATAGAAGCAAAGAAAGTAAATAGGCACTATTTAGAGAATTTAGGCAAGAGATGATGGAAGCTTTGACTAAGAAGAAGGTGATAATGATAAATGTGATAAATTATATTTTGAAAGTGGAGTTGATGGATCAAATGAATTATGAGAATAAAAGACATTAAGGATGATTTATAGATTTTTATGATGGTTAATTTATGTGATAACTTGGCTGCCATAGTACGCAGTTGAAATTAGTTTTCTAATTGGATTAAATTAAAGATACTAATGGACTATTTCTACTAGTAGTATGATCAGTTCATGGTGTGATTGGCAATAGGACTTTGTAAAATATCACCATTGGATTCTCCTAATCAATACTTATAAGAAGCAAGTTTCTGAGTAACCTTGTATTTGATGTCTTAGATCGTTTTTGTCAAAATAATGAATTTGAGATTTGCTCCAAAGTGGGGATAGAGAAGGGTGAGCTCAGGGATTCCAACTCCCAACTTATGTGCTGCATAAATGACTAAAAGTTGCTGTGTCTGTCGTAAGAAAAACTCTTATTACCCTTAGCTAAAGAGCTGAGATTGCCAAAACCAAACCCAGAATTCATCCTGCAAGTGATTGAATTACAATGCAAATTAAATTTCCATTCTCACAGGGTGTCTGCTGTTAAAGTGAGGGCATTGATTAGGAAGGAATGGTATCCTGAAAATTGGAATGGGACATATGGGAAGATCCTGTTGAAGCTGGGGGTATTGAACCCTAAATTCTGATGAGTCTCTTTTGTCATTAGAAGCAGCTGCTCCATCCCTGTCTCAGATGAAAACCCTGCTTTGCCCAAGGAAATTGTAATGACCTCTGAGGTAGTTGCCTTGCAAGACATGGCTGACACTCCTCAGGACCCACCCCACACTCCTCTTTGCTTTTAGGGCTATTACTAGTCTCAAGTTCCCATAAGCCCCTAGAGGTGAGGTACAAAGTGTGATTCATGACATTCCACATGACTTTTTAAGTCATATGGACACAAACTCACATATAAGTGTGTGAGAGTAAATATTAAAGGTTTGGTATAGTGGTGGAAGAAGCTTAAATCAGGCAGAAATATTGATATGGGCACACTAAACAGAAATCTGAATTTAATGTTGCAACTTAGGAGGTTAACAAAATTCTAAGTGTGGTTGGCTGGCTGAAACACGAACCAGGAGGTAGCCAACATTAAATGCCAGAACTTCCTTTATAGGCCATAGAGGAGGAGATTCAAAAGCTTAGGGAGACTGGACTATTAGAGTTGACTTATCACTTAAGATCTGCTCACCCACTCTAGGAGGGTTCAGAGAACATAACTTTAATCATGATCATGAGAAATAAATTTGTGAAGGGAGCTCCAACATAATTTTTTTAAATATATGTTTTTATTGATTTTAGAGAGAGAGAGAGAGAGAGAGAGAGAGAAAGAGGGGGAAAAAGGAAAACATTGATTGGTTTCCTCCTGCACAGCCCCTACTTTGGATTTAACCTCTACCCAGAGAGCTTCAACATTCTTGAAGAGCTCAGTGATCACTGTTCTCTGTAAGTCAGAAATTAGAGTGGAATTGCTGTCACTAAATTGAAAAATTAAATGCAATGAAAGTAATTAGATCCTAGGGAGTCATCTAATCACCAAAGATAATGTGGGCAACAATCAGCATATTATGACTTGCAGGAGACCCATAACATTGGCTAGTTGATCATGGTATTTCTAGGAGTAAAATAAATGTTAAGTATATTAAATTTTCTATCTGTATAAGCAGAGAGTGCTAGGTTAAAGGAAAAAAAAAGTCAAGCTTGGATCATAAAAGCAGAATCAAAACCCCATAAGTATGACATTATGGTGTTTATTTGGAGATTGAATATAGTTTAAGGAGATGAGTATGGGTTGACAAGGAGTGGACCATGATGGTTAATTTTATGTTAGCTTGGCCTGATGTTGTACAAAGACCTTTAGACAATGTGGTTAAAATTTAAATAAGGAGACATTGAATAAAGTAGATTACTCTTTGTAGGATGGATAAGCCTCATTCAAGCAATTGAAGATATTAAAAGAAAAGATTAAGGTTTCCCAAGGAATATGGAATTCTGCCTCCATCTGTGACATCAAAACCCTTCCCCATCTCCAGACTATTGGCCTTCCCTGTAGATTTCAAATTTGCCAGCCCTCAAGACTATATGAGCTAATTATTTAAGACATCTTTCTTTCTATATGTTTACACATCTTATTGATTTGCTTTGATATGAGAAAATAAATGAATGCTTATTAACACTGACTAAGATGTAACAGACAGAGAAATAAGTTGTGGTGGGGAGGAGGGAGAGAGGAAATGGAGGAGAGCGTGAGTTTTAGACATGCTAATTTTGAGAACCTTATTAGACAACCAAGTGGACATATTGAATAAGCAATCAGTAAATGAGTTTAATGCTCAGGGGAAAGGTCAGAACTAGAAATCTAAAATTGAGAGTTATCTGCATATAGAAGATGTTTAAAACATTGGGACTAATGAGCTAAACTATAAAGAGAATGTTGATAGGAAAGAGAAGAGAGCTGAAGATGGTCCTGAGGAAGTCCAAAATTTAGAGGTTAGTTAAAAGGAGAATCATGCAAAGGAAACTGGAGAAGAACAGACACAAATACAAGAAAGCACCAGAGAATATAGTGACCCAGAATATAAATAAAGATATCATAAGAACAAGGTATTCATTCACCAATTGTAGCTGTTGCTCCTGAGAATTGGAAATTATTCATTGGCTTTGGCATATTGGAAGTTCACAGACCTTGGGAAGTATACTAACAGTAAATGATAAAGACAAAATCTGACTGGGATGGATTTAAGAGAAAATAGTTACTAAAGAGCAAAGATAGTAAGTATAAACAACTTTCTAGGGAGTTTTGCTATAAATATGAGCAGAGAAATGGAGAGTGCTGATGGAATTCTTAGAATTTTCAGCAGATTGGTGGGGATGCAGAAGGCTTTTTTTAAAAAAATTTTTTCTTTATTGATTAAAGTATTACATGTGTCCTTATCTCCCCATTACCCCCCCCCTAAACCCCTTCCCCACTCTCAAGCCCTCACCCCACCCCTAGTGTCTGTGTCCATTGTTTAGGTTTATATGCATGCATACAAGCCCTGTGGTTGATCTCTCTCCCTTACCCCCACCATCTCCTACCTTCCCTCTGAGGTTTGATGGTCTGATCGATGCTTCCTGTTTCTGGATCTGTTTTTGGTCATCAATTTATGTTGTTCATTATATTCCACAAATGGGTGAGATAGTGTGATATTTATCTTTCTCTAAGTGGCTTATTTCACTTAGTATACTGCTCTCCAGTTCCATCCATGCTGTTGCAAATGGTAAGAATTCCTTATTTGTTTATAGCAGTGTAGTATTCTATTGTGTAGATGTACCACAGTTTTCTAATCCACTCATCTGCAGATAGGTACTTAGGCTGTTTCCAAATCTTAGCTATGGTAAATTGTGTGTTATAAACATAAGGGTGCATATATCCTTTTTGATTGGTGTTTCTATTTTGAGGGGATACATTCCTAGTAGTGGGTTCACTGGGTCAAATGGAAGTTCCATTTTTAGTTTTTTTGAGGAAACTCCAAACTATTCTCCACAGTGGCTGCACCATTCTCCATTACCACAGAAGAAGGCTTCTGTATTAATTATTAGTTGAAGTGGAAACCCAAAAGAAGTCACTTAGAAAACTTTAATTTCAGCTTGTCACTGTTAATATTTTCAAATTATTGAACCAAACATTGAATGCATGAATACTTACTTAGGTTTTTTATGCATTACCAAGCAAATTCTGGCAGAGTGCAGGGTAAGATGACTGTGGCTCATTACACTGCACCACAGCAAAGTCCAAGGAGGATTTTTTTTTTTAACATAGAAGATATTTCTACATTTTTATGTGGTGATGTTAGCAATAGAGTATGGAAGAGAAAAAAAGATGCAGGGGAAAAAGTGTCATTGCAATAGGAGAGTCATGGAACAGGCAAGAGAGGATGGGATTGAGTGCATTCATGAAGGTTGGTATTAAACTAGAGCAGAGAGTGTTAAATAGGAGCAAGGAGGCTGAAATATGCACAAAAATGCTGACAGATGACTAGATGTGATCAGGAGGAAATATTTTAGTTTTCTTATGATTACTTTAAATCATCCTTTAGAAGGGATAATAGGTAGTATAGTCCTATGCCATTTCCATTGCATTTGGGGATGTGGAGGGAAGAAATGATTTAAACATAATAACAAAAGATGGACAATCCCACCACAAAGCCCTGTATTATTACATGGAGTGGTGGTGGAGGAAAGAATATATCAGAAAGGATACATGCACCCCTGTGTTCATAGCAGCACAATTTACCATAGCCATCACAGAAGAAAGCATTAGGAAATCATTCATTTTCTTATAGGGAAAGAAGGTAGGGGGGCCACTTAAAAAGTGTTTTTTGTTTGTTTGTTTGTTTGTTTTCTGATGGTAGACCATGAATTCCAAAGAGAAAAGGGAAAAAGTTTAGTGCTTGGGAAAGAATGAGAGCTTGAGTTAGATTCAAGTTATATAGAACCATAGGAAAATAGGAGGGAGCCCTTGCAAAGAAGAATATCATATGGGTCTTAGACCTCTTGTGGAGATATAAGAAATTACAATCTTTGTTGAGAAGGTGGGACATTAATTCTAATTTTATCTTCCTTCTTGGGATTGATATTTTAAGGCAATGGGGCCGAGGTGGTAATATCATAGGGGTAGGGATTAACGGTTTAATTAGGTGCATGAGAAGTTCTCTGGACCTTCCTTAAATCCTGATGCTTTGTATTTAATTAAAATGAGACATAGAGAGATTGAGTATATCTCCTAAATTTTGTCAGGAAGTAAGCAGGAGAGCTGAGATGCAAATTCAAGCAATTGGACTCAAGAGCAGGGAGTTCTAACTATTGTGCGAGAGGCACTCAAAATGCTTGTTGACTAATTGGATGGATGTAGAGAAATTTCTTAATTGGGAAAATGTCCTTGTTGGGGGTCATGGTGATGTCAGTTTGCTGAAGACCCATCTCTAGTTAGATGAAAACCTGGGTTTGTGAGCTTTCCAAGACTGCATTTTATAATGAACATTATAATGTCATCTTCTTCTGTCTTGTGTTCTCTCTTAAAACACTTGTCCTAGAAACTCAGGTACCACAGTGTGAGGAAGCCTAGTTTGCATGGAGAGAATAGGAGGCGTCCAGGCTCTCAGACTTAGCTGATCTATCATTAGGTAAATAGCACCAACTTGACAGCCATAATGAGTCATCTTGGATAGGAATCTCCCAGCCCTAACTTCTGCTTCCCAACTGATGCCACAATTTTGTCTTGTCCAAATTACATATTCATGAGCAAAATAAATGAGTGTTGCTATTTTAAGCCACAACACTTAGGAGTTCGTAATGCACCAATAAGTAACTGAACATCTCAGACACATTGCTACTTGATGTGTCTGAGCCTTTGCTCTCTACCACCCCTCCCCCAGCTGTAAAATGATCACATCGGTCCAGAGGGTTGTCATACCGATTCCAGAAAAATGTGAAAATATAAATATCCTGGCACAAATAATAATCAAAATGGGCTCCCCCATCTCATCCCTTCTGTTGACTCCCAGATTTGACACAGCAACTAGGAGTGTTTTTGTAAGGAAATAATTTCCTCCCTCTGTGTATGAATGTAGACAAGCAAAGGGAGGAAAAAGAAAGGCTATTCTATCTGTTGATTCTCATTCCCCCAAATAACTTACATTCACTTCATTCAGAGCTCTGCTCAAAGGCCATTTTCCTAAAAAAAGGCTCACTGGGCTCTTCCATCTAAGATGGCAGCATCTGCATGTTCTCCATCTTGTCCCCACCCCCAATAATATCTATTATTGTTCTCCCTAGCATTAATCATAGCCTGAATGTTACATACTGTGCATTTATTACATGGTCTAATTCCACTAAAGTGGAAGTTCTGCCATAGTAGGAATTTTTTACTACTTTGTGCTCTAGTCTCTTCGCAGCACCTGGAACAGTGCCTGACATACATCAGAAATTCCATACATATTTGTTGAATGGTGAAGTGAGAGAACCCTTTGTGATGCAGCTCCTCCCCTTGTTTTAATGCACTCCTTTCAGATGGTGTGCGGAAGAGCCTGTGAAATGGAACACTGCCTTCACCATCAGAAAGTCAGACAGACTCTAACGCAGGAAGAAAAAGGCAGTGAAATATGCCAATTACTTCCGAAGGGTGATGGCATGTTTGGAAATTGGGAGGCTGCTTCATTAAAATTCATTCTGCGCTACATAAAACAAGGAATCGGGAGCCCGACAGAAATGAAACTCGAACAGGCATTTATTTCCTTTATCTTTTTACAAGACAGATCAATTAGTAATTTTATGGTTGAAAAAACTCATTTTTAAATGTTATGCGAGACTTCGCGTAATATCAAATCTGGCCAAATGTCACCTTTATTAAGGAATTGAAAGCACTTTTACATCTGTTCATTGCACTAAAAAAATACTGGGAAGCACACTTCTTCTTTTTTTTTTTTGCCATCTAAAGTTTATAATGGAGGAGAAAAAATGGGCACAGAAATGATCTTATTGCATAATTAACTCCCTCAAAAAGTAAGGCAAATGATCAGCACCGATCCGGAATGTTTTGAGCTGCACTTATATTTGGAAATCAAGCCACGGAAACCCTCCCCAACAGGTGTGTTCGAGAGTCCAGATGGCCTGGATGAGACAGGAAGCCAATGCCTTCTGCTGGTTTCTGGCCACTCTCAAGGGCTCACTGCGTTTGGCTCCATCAGTGCTTCACTGCGGGGCCACGCAGGTGGTGCCGGATGAGAAACAGGGTTTCCAAACAAGAGACTGCTGTGCTGCTGGAGAATTGCCTCCCTTCCCACCAACGGGTTATAAAACTAAGATCCTAAGATCCGAGTCATTTACGGCCGGTAAAGATCCTGGATGCCTTTTAGATAGGAGAGCATAGGAGTTATTTAACTTCGGTATCCTAGCTCGGGTAATTACATTCTGCCACCTGAAATTTCCCCTGTGAATTCCGTCAGATCTGGTTATTTACCTTTGCCCTTCAGTCCTGTGTAGGGCTGCTGTGCAGCTATTCAACAGCTGCTGAGCCCCACTTGACACAACACAAAAGGGGGATGTATTTTTTATGAGTTGGATGTTGGGGGTGAGGATGGGATGCTGGCAAGCCTCCAGGAGGATCTCCTTCTAGCAGGATGTTTCTCTGGCATAATTACAACCAAGGGCACCTTTGGCCTCTCATTGCAAACAGAGCCTGGGGAAAGTGATGGTGATGGATGCATCTGGTCCCTTTCAGTGAGAGTGAGGCAGCAAAGGAGCTTAGCAAGTCACAAACCTGATGATGGAATCTCTATGTGGTGGACCCTAAAGGATGATTACCATGCACACAGACCTGCTGAAGACAGCTCAAGGAGCCATACTCAAAGTACCACAAAGCAGCCACATCATTCCTCTTTTTCTTTAGTTCTCCCATCAACTTATCCTTCATCCAGCATCCATACTCTAGAAGAGGCTTTTCCATGGAGGCAGAACCAGTTTTTAAGAAGGCTGAAAGCCCCCAGTAACCCAAATACCAGCCTTCTCTTTCTCTTACAGCACTTGGTTAGGTTTACACTTTGCATTTTCAAAAAGGAGTGTGTTGCCCAGCTGGGTGTGGCTCAGCAGTTGAGCGGTGGTGACCCAGGAACCATTAGGTCACCAGATCAATTCCCGGTCAGGGCACATGACTGGGTTGTGGGCTTGACCCCCAGGAGGGGGTGTGCATGAGGCAGCCGATCAATGATTCTGTCATCATTGATGTTTCTATCTCTTTCTCCATTTTCCTTCCTCTCTGAAATCAATCAATCAATCAGTCAATCAAAAAGGAATGTGTTAATTCAGAAAATGAAACATAGATATACTTTTGATTTTATTGTTTTTTTTTCTATTCCAACAGTTTTTAAATAGTTCCTTGTGACAAATATACCAAAGGAAATTTGTCTAGAGGACAGACTCTGGGGTGTATCTAGGGCTGCATCTAATTCCAGGAGTGCTATTTAGACTTCCATTTTTCTATCTCAGCTAGAGAGTGTCAGTGGACAAGTGGGGGAGGGAAGAATTATTATAGGAATATTGTTCAATGTATTTTAATTTATATAAAGAGAAATAATTTACTAATGCCAGCTTCTTGACAATTAAAGAAAGTGAACAATCAAAAAGTCTGTTTATAAGTCCCTTTATTATTATTCTCTTTTTGCTAATCTACAGTTACAGAGAGAAATTTAACTTGCTCATCCAGTACACTTTCTGGTAGAGAAGTGTGAGCTAGTTTTTTAAAGTTTGATAATAAACTTTCCAAGTATTTTTTCCCCAAAATATTAAAATCTGCTAAAGCTATTTGTCTCTTAGCATTATGATAGCATCATGCAACAGAAGTCTTGATTATGGCTTAATCAAGTAGATATTTTTTTCTCACATAACCAGAACTCCAGAGGTGGGCAGTCTATAATGGGTGCTATCGCTCTAGGAAGTCATCAAAGAGCTAGGCTCCTTTTACTTCCTGGTCTACCATTTTTAGCTCATGTCTTTAAACATCTATACTAATAAAAGGGTAATAGGCAAATTGGTCATGATGCCCTCACAGTAACAACTGAACAGCAGGCTGCATGGGGTGACCAGGCTGGCAGGGGTTTAGCTAAGGATGACCAAATGACTGACCAGCAGCAGGCTATATCAAGCAGTGAGGGGTGACCAGGCTGACAGAGGGGGCAGTAAGGGGCAACCAGGCAAGGGGGTGGCAGTTGTGGGTGACCAGGCTGGTAGGGGCGGCAGTTTGGAGTAACCAGGTTGGCAGGGGGGCACTAAGGGGCAACTAGGCTGGTGGGGGGGGGGCAATTAGGGGTGATCTGGCTGGTAGGTAGAGGCGGTTAGGGATGATCAGCCTTGCGGGGGTGGGGGGGTGCAGTTAGCAGCAATCAGGCAGGCAGGCAGGTGAGCAATTAGGAGCCAGCAATCCCCATTATGAGAGGGGTGTTCAATTGCCGGCAGTCAGACATCCCGTGAGGGGTCCCAGATTTGAGAGGGTCCAGGTTGAGCTGAGGGGACTGCCCCTCCCGTGCACAAATTTGTGTACTGGGACTCTGGTCATGCTTATAAGATTGCTGCTATACTCAAGATACTGCATCTTTATTTCAGCAAGAAGAAAAACAAAAAATGAATAGCAATAGGTTTATACAGGCTTTTAACAGTTTTTAACAGGAAAATGATAATATTCTCAAAATCTCCACTTGGAAAACTCCTCTCATTATCCACAACTGGGATATATAATCCCCTTGTTACAAGGGGCCTGAGTTTTTTGTTTTATTTTTATTTATTTATTTATTTATTTATTTATTTATTTATTTATTTATTTATTTATTTATTTTAGAAAAGAGAAAGGGGGGAAAGAGAGAGAGAGAGAGAGAGAAACCTAGATTTGTTGTTCACTTATTTGTGCATTTATTAGTTGCTTTTTGTATGTGCTCTAACTTAAGATCAAACCTGCGACCTTGGCATAGGGGGATGATGTTCTCCAGGGGTTGGCAAACTCATTAGTCAACAGAGCCAAATATCAACAGTACAATGATTGAAATTTTTTTTTTTTTGAAAGCCAAATTTTTTAAACTTAAGCTTCTTCTAACGCCACTTCTTCAAAATAGACTTGCCCAGGCCGTGGTATTTTGTGGAAGAGCCACACGCAAGGGGCCAAAGAGCTGCATGTGGCTTGCAAGCTGCAGTTTGCAGACCACAGATCTAACCTATTGAGGGCTGTAATAAGATTTTTTTATTGGCATAAACAGTTAACCACTGCTGCCCTGAATGAAATAAGAACTAACAAGGAATTAAGAGTTATAAATAAGAAATTCAACTTATAAATAAAGAAGGAGGAGAAAGTAGATGTTGTAGGTTATCAAGCAGCAGATGGATGCCACATACATCATTAATGAACTTCTAATGAACAAACTCTATTAGGTATCTTCATTTTCCTTTGATCCTTACCATTGATCTTGATGATGCCAAGATGCAAATTACTTTGAATAGGAACCAACATCCATTGTCTCCAGGAAAATTTCCATACTACCACATGTAGGATTTAGTCTTAAACATACTCCTGTCCTCCCCCTGTATCAACTTTATTTTTAAATTTTTTTCCTATATTGATTAAAGTGTTACATATGTATTCTTACCCCACTCTTAACCCCTACCCCCACTCCCATTCATGCCCTCATCCCCCTAGTGTCTGAGTCCATTGGTTAGGCTTATATGCAGGCATACAATTCCTTTGGTTGATCTCTCCCCTTTCCCCCCACCCTCCACTACCTTCCCTTTAAAATTTGAGCATCTGATCGATGCTTCTCTGTCTCTGGATCTATTTTTGGTCATCAGTTTATGTTGTTCATTATATCTCACATATGAGTGAGATCATGTGATATTTATTTTTCTCTAACTGATTTATTTCACTTAGTATAATTCTTTCCAGCTCCATCCGTTCTGTTGCAAATGGTAGGAATTCCTTCTTTTTTTTTTTTTTTTTTTTTAGGAAGCATATTATTCCATTGTATGGATGTACTACTGTTTTTTAATCAACTCATCTGCTGATGGGCACTTAAACTGTTTTCAAATCTTAGCTATGGTAAATTGTGCTGCTATGAACATAGGGGTGCATATATTCCTTCTGATTGGTGTTTCTAGTTTCTTGAGATATATTCCTTAAAGTGGGATCACTGGGTGAAATGGGAGTTCCACCTTTAGGTTTTTGAGGAAACTCCATACTGTTCTCCACAGTGGCTGCACCAGTCTGCATTCCCAGCAGCAGTGCACAAGGGTTTCTTTTTCTCCACATCCTTGCCAGCACTTGTCATTTGTTGATTTATTGATGATAGCCATTCTGACAGGTCCCCTGTATCAACTTTAGACATACAGTTGATTGAAACAACTTCTGGACAGTATTGGGGAAAAAAATTCTACCTCTACTGTTTTATATTTAGTCTTGGGGGAGGGAAAGTCTGTGAATTAAATTAATTAAAGATAGATTAGGAAGAGTAAACATACAGTATTTTTATTAATAGTTATGGGACTTCATAGAAAAGAAATAACTTACACTCAAAGAAGTGGTTGGACTCAGGGGCTTAAACAGCACTGTAACAAAGGAAATAGGGTTTGAGCTTCAAAGGATGATTGATAAATCATGGCAAAGTGACTAGAAAATATATGGGGAAACTAATGGGAGATAAGGGTTTGTTTATACAAACTCATGTTGGTGTTGACTGTTCTATCCTTGTCATGTGATAGTCACTGTTCTCTTTCTGGTACATTAGAGTCACCCTCACCAAGGAAAAGAGGTTCTGCTCTTAGGCAGGTAAGGGGAGGGCAGAGAGTGCCTCCTACATCTATTGATTCTCAATTGCTATCAGCTCAAAATAATTGCTATGTCAAAATGGTATATTTTAGGGTTGCATATCTCCATATATGTTGATTTCAGAGAGGAAGGGAGAAGGAGAGAGAGAGAGAGAAACATCAATGATGAAAGAGAATCATTGATAGGCTGCCTCCTGCCCATGCCACCAGGGAGTGAGCTTGCAACCCGGGCATGTGCCCTAATTGGGAATCAAACCCTGACCTGATTCATAGGTTGACATTCAACCACTGAGCTATGCTGGCCAGATGGGTGGCATATTTGATCTCTGTTAACACCTATCTGCAGGATCCTCTGTATATGACCATTTGTTGAACACAGAAAATATATTATAGTATAATTTTGTGTCTATTAAAGTTCTGAAGTTGAATGTCCCTAAATAGGGAGTCTCTCTATATAGGTGTTAAATTAATTATAATAAACCTCACCATTGACTATGGCCCAGCAATGTACTATGCTGCTGCTGCTGAGAACTGTTGCACTAGACAGTGAGATTGGTCAGCTGTTCTTTACCATGGGGTCTACATATAATCCAATTGATAGAATGAGACCTGGGACACATTCTAGTAAACACTGATGGTTGGGTAAGAGAAGTGTAGAGAAGAGAAAATGCAAGAGGAGCATTGGTAATGATGCTATGCTAAGAGGTCATCGTAGGGGGAGACATAGCCAGCTGGAGAGTTGAAGGCAACTTTGAACTCCAACTTAACCTTTCCCTGAACCAAGAGACCAAATTTGCTTCTGTGAGCTACAGCCAGATGCCCACAATTATTACCCAGTTTGTTTTAAACTGAAGCCTTTTAGTTAAGCATTTTTATATTTAACTGAGAGGCTTTCACAAATTTATGAATTAGGTTTCAGTGGCCTCTTCATTTAGAAACATAGTCCCTTTCTTTTTGTCTTGATTTCAAGAGTTAGTAGATACAACTCTTGACCAAGATTGAGTCACCTCTATGAAATGCAAACTATGGTTGTTGAATTGAGGTGAGGAATCAGGTGTTTTTGGAAAAATGCAAACTCATTTTCACTTTCCTCCTGTCACTAATGGCCTTGAGGAAGAACTCTTCCAGAAAATACTATGATTAGCATTATGTACACAGAGCCTTAACCTAGGCTCTCAATGACCCCTCTGCCCATACACAGATCTAGGTAGGAAAAAACTTTATTCTTTACTAAAAAGTGTCTATTTAAAAGCCAATTCTTCCTCCACTGCTACTGAGAAATAGAAGAACTTCTGAACAGTCTATTAAGAGGCAATTTAAGTGTCTTAAGACAAAACACAGGATAACCGTTTCCAGTAAAACGGCAGGGAGAATCCAAGAAAGCAGGCCGAATTTTCTAAAATGGAACCTGGCCAAAACAAAGGTTAACTCACTTCTATTAGGTCTTTAATGGCCACAATTTTAGGGCCACTGCTTCTTCCATTAAAATGTCTCTGCTATAGAATTGAACCATCTCTCCTCAATGTTGCTGAATCCTAAGTCTTAAATTGGCCATTTTGCTTTCCATGCTTCATCAGGCTATTTCTTTGTAACCTCAAAGCCTCCCTTTTATTGTTCATTACTCCAGCTGACAGCAGACACCCCTATCTCCCTTTAGTCATTTCTGCTTGCCATAATTTCTGTCCTTAGCCTAAAGTGTATTTTAATTAAATGAAAGTATCATTTTCTGTTCAAGTTAGATAAAGAACTCAGAGCCTTACCTTAGGGTGGCTCACCTTATTAGATGGCCTGTATAAGACATGATGGCCTTGAGTTTGAAACTCTAACTTCAAAGATTTTCACATCTCTTAGGATCCTAAGAATGGGGTCACAGTTCAGAAGGCATGGAAACATTTTTGATTTTAAGAATAATAATAAAATGATCCTATCTTAATTGAGCCATGTTTAACCTGGAAATTGAATGAAATGGAAAGCCAGATTGTTTTATAATTGACAGCTTTGCCTCCCAGCAGATGGCTGTAATTTCCTGAATGTGCCAAGCACAGACTCCAAGATTTTTGAGTTTGTAGTGAAAACAGAAAGGACAAATATTTATTGAAATTATAACATTTGTGCATTAGATATAGTTTCACAGTCTTTTAATCCTCATGATTAGGAAATACAGAGGCACTTTGGTTTTCTTGCCAGTTGAGGAAGTTTGTTTACCAACACTGAGATACATTTCAAGTTTTAATAAATATAAAGCTAGGTGGTACAGAACTAGCTCTCTTTTTAGTTGACTTCCTATGCATTAGCTCATTCAAGAAGTTTGAATCAATATGGTATAGCCCCCAGTCAATAGTTACAGCCCTCAAATTCAAGTAATATTTTAGTCAACTCTGGATTTGTTTGGTGAAATGATTCACTCATTGTTGCTGGTTAGTTCTTGTCAAGAAGGTCAGCTGGGGATCTCTGGAGTGATTTACATAATTAGGTTCTCTGTGTAGTCTATGAAAATTACTTATGGGAGCCGAGACCGGTTTGGCTCAGTGGATAGAGCATTGGCCTGCGGACTGAAAGGTCCCAGGTTCGATTCCGGTCAAGGGCATGTACCTTACTTGCGGGCACAACTCCAGTAGGGGGCGTGCAGGAGGCGGCTGATCGATGTCTCTCTCTCATCGATATTTCTGACTTTCTATCCCTCTTCCTTCCTCTCTGTGAAAAAATCAATAAAATATATTTTTAAAATATTACTTATGGGAAAACATGATCCCTCTCCTGATTAATCCCATCTGATTAAGTCCACCTCCATCTTTAGCAAACCATTGGTCAGCATGGTTATCCTGAAAAGTACAAGCTATTTCCAGAGAAGAGCAAGTTGTAATTCAAATGTAAATTCTGTGGACTGAAATCAAGGATTTCTTTCAGCTTTGAGGAGTAATGGGTGAAAATATCCAATAGGATACAGCACTAGCAAATGTGAATTTGAGACATGCCAGGTCCACTTCATGTTTTGTTGCCTTGGGCAAATCAATGAACATTTCTTAGATTATTTCCAGGCTTTTTAAAATGCTAAACATTTAAAATTGTTACTTTGATGTAACATATGTCCCATTTGTAATATTTTGCATATCTCTATTGACAGATTAGCACCATGGGCTGTCAGTGCTCTCTGTACTACTCAAAATAGAGCCATCAATTTTTTTTTTTAATTTAACCAGATTACATAGTCAATTCTCAAAACTCCAAAACCAGTTCAGAAAATTCATCCTTAAGTTTTGTTCCTCTAGAATCACTGTAACCAAAATCTGTATTAGTCAGGGTTTTCCAGAGAAACAGAACCAAAAGGATGTGTGTTAATGTGTGTTTGTGTATAGCTATATCTATCTAATATTCTATAATCTATCTACATCTATATATCTAGAAAGAAATTAATTTATTATAAAGAAGTAGATCACACTATTATGAGCTAGATAGTCCAAAATCTGCAGGGTGAGCTGGCAGGCTGGAAATTCAGGAGTGCCGATATTCCAGTTGAGTTCAAAGATAGTCTGCTTTAGAATCAGGAGGAGCTAATGTTGTAAAATGAAGTCTAAAGGCACAGTGCTGGAGAATTTTCTCTTGCTCAAGGGAGACTAGTCCTTTTGTTCTATTCAGGCCCTCAACTGATTAGATGAGACTTACCCAATGGGGAGGGCAATCTGCTTCACTTAACTACCCATTTAAATGTTAATCTCATCCAAAATACTCTCATAAAACACCCAGAATAGTGGAATAGGGTTTGATCAAATATCTGGGCACTCCATGGCCCAAGAAAATTGATGCACAAGATTAACCATCACAAATAGTAAGAGTTTCCCCAAAACATTTTCCTACTCTTCCAATTCAGCATCCACTGGGGTGAAGCTTCTTAAGTGCAAAGTAGATGACATAACTATCTGCTTGAAAACCATTCAATTTTTTCACATTTTCCAAAAGACAAAAGGCCAACCCCCTTACTGTCAACCTCTCCTTCAGGTGCACCTACTATCCCTCAGAATTACTCCCATTCCACCACTGTGAGCACCCACTATTCCAGCCCACAGGGCCAATTACATTTCTTACATCACACCAAATACTCACACTTCCATCTTTATCATTCTATTTCCTCTTCAAAGAAGGCTCCTCATCTCACTACTGAGTTATCATTCCAAGCTATATTTGCTTGGAAAACATGAATTCAAAATTCCAGAACCACTTAAAAAAATCTCCCTCATCCACAGTAATGCCCTAATTTTTATCTTATCAAAGTTATTTCTGCCTTAATATTACCACTGAACTATGTGGTAATATGTGATGCACTACAGCATCACACTCATCACTCGGAAATGCCCATTTTCTCTTTGTGTCTGACTCACTTACTGAACTAGTAAGTCCTGGAACTATTTTCATTATTTCCTTATTTTCTCCTATGATGATGTCTGACCCCATTAAGTACTCAAAAATTGTTTGTAAAGTAAATAAAAGAAGAGAGATTAGATTAATAAAGTGGGGTCTATTTAGTAGTCAGTGGGGGAATCACTAAAGATTTTTAATTAAAAATCTCTCCTTGTAAGAAGAAAGAAGAAGTTGTACTTCAGGGAGATTCACCTTTCATTGATAGGGAAAAGAGCTGAGGAGCCCAGGAGGAAAGATACAGAAGGCAGGGAAGCTAAGTAGATTATGTTAATAGTCCAAGGAGGAGGTAAAAATTAGTTGAACTAGTTGTATGGAATAGAAATAGAAGATTCTCCCATTTATAAATATAGTCCCCTTCTTTAGAGTACATGGTAGAATTGCATTTCCTTTGACCCCTTTCAAATTAGATATGGACACATGATTTTCTTTAGTCAATGAGATATGATTGGAAGTGATATGTGCCACATATGAACAGAATCTCAAAAAGCCAATATGTGATCTACCACATCCTGATTTTAATGACTCACTGATCTTATATCCATGGGTCAAGATGGAGCCTCTGTCAGTCTGGTTCTCTAAAAGACAGTGTTGGGTATAGTTCCCCTTCCCATCTGCATTGGACATGTGATGTGGGAAATTCATTTTTGTTGTGTCAAACTAATGAGGTAAAGAAATGATCTGTTGTAGCA
The DNA here is from genome assembly GCA_011751065.1 of Lasiurus cinereus. Classification (NCBI taxonomy): domain Eukaryota; kingdom Metazoa; phylum Chordata; class Mammalia; order Chiroptera; family Vespertilionidae; genus Lasiurus; species Lasiurus cinereus. Next base: position 8,028,772 of record JAAGEH010000076.1, read on the forward strand.
GCAAATCTTAGCTTGTTCAGATTTATCAGAAATTGGCGACTGATGGTGGAGAGTATGAGTAGCAGAACATACAATTTAGCGTGAAGGAGTATCAAAAATTTAGCTGGAGTGACTGAAAATTTTAGCATAGACTGCCACATACTGTTGTTGATGGTATGCACTTCACAACTGCAGGGTTCTCATTCGCATCACCATCTATCTGAATTGCGGCTCTCAGATCTGTGCTGTGTAAAACTTACACAGATGTACCTAGAAACCCTAGGAATAATTCACGAGAGCAAATATGATTATTTGTTGTCCACTGACTCCCAAATAATATTCTGGAGTGTTGGAAATATAAAAGCGAACTAGAGTTGATCACTTTCTGTGATATGGTCAGAGGTCAGATGCTCTGATAGAGCCACTGTGCACAGATAGAGGAAGAGGCAATCAACTCAAGTTGTAGGTGAGGTAGAGTTGGAAGGCTAATTTGCAACTATTCATGCAGAGAAGGGAAATGAGTCATTTTAAACAGAAGAGACAAAGAGGTCCAAATTAGTGACCCATTGAAGAAACTGCAAGAGGTTCATATAGGTTTAGCTATAAATTTTGGAGATATGTGGAAATGGCGGAAGAAGAGACTGGAAAGTTAAATTGGGGTCTTTGAGGAAAATTTCATATTCTGCCAATGATTTAGGCTTTATTTCTGGAACAGGAGTTCTAGAAGATTTTTAATCAGTGTAGTGCTGTATTTAAATGTTATGTTTTAAAAATATATTAGTAAAAGATTGCTATCACATCATTGATAGAAATAAGGATATTTTATCTAAAAGCAGAAACTAATATATTCAGCTTGACATCTTTTGATTACTTTTTGGATTTGAAAGATTATTATTATTTGCAAAAAAATAAACTTGAGAATTAAATTTTCTTAATACTGATTTCAAGGATGGATCTAACTCTATCGGTGGTACTACTTTAAAAATTTATAGACTTGAATGTAGCTTGAAATACCAGGGCCATCATTCGAACCTGGAAATCTCTTTGTCATGCAAAGATTGCATCTGTGCAAGGGGATATGATATGCAATCAAGGAGACCATAAACAATACCACCCAGAGCTAGAGGACATTTGAGAACCTGTAAAGAGCTGAAACCACCCCCCTTTTAATCTGAATTTATAATTCCTCTGGAGTGAAAAGTTCAATTGGATGAGCTGTGTGTCTGATCAGTTTTGATTTTTGGCTTTTAAAGTCTTCCCCGTTGTGACATTTACTGTGACAGATTGCCACCTGTGTCATGGGCAATGATTTCTGGTTACTGTTTGGCAGTTCAGGCATTACTATCAAATGCTGGTGTCTAGATCTGCTGCATCATCAGAATTTGAAATAAGACCGTAGGCATTCTCCTTACAATGAAATTACAGCTTCCAGTCTTGTATAGCCCCTTTGGTACCCTGCTTATAAGCTGTTCAGATTTGTCATTCAGTGTTAATAGTTTTAACTGTCCAGTATTTCCTCTCCTTTCTTATTTCATAAACAAAAGCTTGACAACAAGGAATGTCTTAGTGATGTTGCAAATGACCACTGTTACTGAACTAAAGAGGCCTATTTGCCTATATGTATTAAAACCCAATCAAACACCAACAGGAGTTTTCAGCCAAGCAACTAACAGTTTTGGGGAAATGGCACCGCTCAGAGTTATAGGTGAGCTCCTGTCTCCAATGGCTTCAGAGGGGATGAGTTATAGGGGACCAGGAGATCCAGGGTTGTGGATAGGGTCATGGTCTCTACTGACTGGTCAGTGCTAGGGTCATTGAACAAGGCATCTGGTCTTGGTGTCAGCCTTATATGGTTTCATCTGATTTCTTAGTCTTTCTGAGCCTAGACCTGCAATACAACTGAGGCCTCAATGTTATCTCTAGTTTGATTGAAACTTTGTCTCTAGATAATAGATCCTAGACTTTATTCCTAAGAGTGTTGATGATTATGGCTTCACTGTCCTGTGTGTTTCATGAAGGGAAGGGTCATATAAAGGAGAAGGAGGCTGATGAGTCAGGGTGCTGGATAATTCCAGTTTAAATCAAAAGGAAATAAAGGAGAAAAGGTCATATTAAAGAAATGAAGTTTCTATTTAGTTACTCCATCATGAAAGCCCAGCTGATCCCTGGAAATCTGCATTTGACCATGAAAATCCACTGAACTTTAAAGCTTTGATACATCGGAGGGGAATTTGTGAGAAAATCAGAAAGAGAAAAATCAGAGCAAAGAGAAAATCAGAAAGTTATAAATGGCCTGGTGAGACATAGATGTCAAAGTAGCTGCCAGATGTTGGCATATCCAAAGTCAAAGAACTTGATTTGAATTTTGATTCATTTGAGGATAAAGCATGATAATTAATGCTTAGCCAAGAATTATTGTCCCAGGGACTCTACAGAACATTCCTTTAAATTGAGAAATATTTGTGCTAGGAAATATAGAGCCTGGCACAGAGTAATCACTCCATTAATATTAGTTATTAATATTACTATTCTGCTGAACTAAGAAATAAATCGAAAATTTCAAATTGAACTTAAAACCAAGTACTCCTTAAGCTTTTATACTAATTAACACATTGCTCATGATTCAAGCTGTACATTTTTAAATCCCTCTGCCAAATTAATACTGTGATGAGTTGGCAAGATAGGACTGCTGATGACTGATAATATGTGCTACCCCACCATGTACAATATTACTTTGGAAGATGTGATTTAACTGTAAGAGTCTCTGGAACTGAAATGACAAACCTTCTCATAATGAGATCGACCACTTTGTGGTCTTTCAAGATCACTATAGTTATAGTTTTAGAAGACTGCAACGTATTTCGGACACCTCACTAAGTTTCATATTTTATAACCATTACCTTGTTTGACTTTCTCTGCAGTCTTTTGAGATAGACATTCATATGAGGAAGAAAACTGAGATTCAGGAACTGGTCCTTACCATGCAGCCAGTCATTTGTGGACTGTATTTTGATCCTTAACTGGCTGAATTCAAATTCTGTGCCTTTAATCATTGCAAGTCCTGGTTTTTCCACTAGTGCAAGTTCAAAGGGAGCTTTGTTATTCTTTTTGAATTATTTTATGCATCAAGAGTCTTCACAAAAATGATTCCTTAGACGGTCTGAATGATTGAATACACCTCAATGCCAGGATTGTTTAGGGTTCTCGGAAACACCCTTTCTTTGATAAATTTCTCAAAGGGAATAGTCCAGGGATAATAAATCGAGGCATCTCTGGGACTCATGGGAATTTGCCTCTGTGATTGATGGAATGAGCTGGCTGTCACCTGCATACATGGTAAATAAAGCCATGGAAATGCATGAGATTGCCACCTGAAAATTGACATTGGTTTGCTCATTTTCTTACAGAAAAAAATGCAATTGAAATGAAGGGAGCTGAGGGGAGCCATAAGTGTGATTGATAGAAAGATAGAATTTAGATTAGGAAACTAGAAAAGAGAATGGGAGATTTTATTATTATTGCATTAATATGTCTTCAAAGTAAGCCAACATCTTATCCTCAGTGTAATCACAAGGTATATAGTATTCTACTTGGCACCATGAAAGAGAGAGATACAGACAGAGACAAAGAGATGCTCTCTGCCCTTGAGAAGTTAATAATTTATTAACAGATTAAAAATTAATTTTACTGGGTTAAAGGACATGCACCTGAATAGCACAGACACAAGTTTATCACTCAAGGCCACATTTGTTGATTATTTCATATAACCTGTCTCTCAGTAAACAAATGTATATTTTAGGAGAAAAATACTCAAGCTCTCTTGAACAGGAAAGGCTAGGCAAGATATGAAATGCAATGTGTTAAAGGTATGCAGACAAAATATACTTTTAATAGATAAATTAAAAAGAACTAAAGCAAAAGCCTTTCTTTTATTTTATAGCACAGGATAGTAGATAATTAATGACCCAAAGTGGCAGAAAACCTTGGTGTGTTCATTTACCTCAAATTTTAATAAGGGCATAATTTAGAGAATTGATTACAAAAGAAAGAAACCAACCCAGGATTATTTAAATATAGCTTACTCAGCCTTATATTTTACCTCAAAAATGTGCTTAACCTTAATCTGTATGTGATAAATCACAGACATTTTTGTGGGTCTGAGATAATTGTCAAGTTACCTTCCAAGGGAAGGAAGGTACTTGGCCAACTCCTTAGAAATTAAGTATCAATTTCCAAACCATAGTTACATGGAAATCACAATACAATAGAATAAGCTTTACCTCGAAAGAAATGACAGGAGTTGAAAGGTTCTTTGAAAAGGGAAAGAAAAGTATTATCTTTTAAATTCAAGGAAACAGGAGGATAGCAACTTCTAACAGACTAGACTATCTATGATTTGGACCTCCATAGGAAATTGTGAATAATTCCCTTTGAGACACTTCAAAGGAGGGTGAACCATGTGTTTAATAAAGTATTTTATAATCAAGTCTCATATCTGTCTATAGAGTATAAAATTAGTTGTGCCCTCGACTCCTATACCTTTTCTAGCATTGAATTCCAACTGGGAAACTTTAGTGTAAAACTACACTTCTATCTTTTAAAGTCATAGCTGTCAAGAATTTTATCATCAATGTGGTCTTATTGTCTCCGCTGAAGAAACAGTTGCCAGAGAGTGACTTGGCTCAAGGACAACCTTACACAAGGTAGTCAATCAACATGTGTCAAGTGTTTTTAAATAGACTCTGACCCCCGTTAGAGAATATCTCTTTCTTACTGAATCTCTGTAGTATGAAATATATCCCTATGTTATTATTCTCATGACAAGGGATATGTTTAGAATCCAAGTGTAGATTCTGTCAGTGGTCAAGCCCTTTGCCATTTAGAGAGTCACCACCCATCTGTTCACTTGGGTTTTAGAGGCAAATAATGATTGCCACTCCAGTTTAATGACAGTTTCTCTTTGAAGTGTTCAGAAGATAAAGAAACACTGAGCATAATGTTCTCCCTGGATTACTATGATCATTTGAGAAAAGAAGATGAAAAGAGAAGACCCTGTGTTAATGTAAACTGTTTATTATATACCAATACACAGCCCATTCTTTCTGGAAATAGGATATTACAGAGATCTAACCAAATGAGAAGGTTAAGAAGTTCTTGTAGGCAAACAGAGGTGATATTTTTATTGCATATACTTCTGCCTAGAGGAAGCTTCAATGATTCCTCACACCCTGGGCCACATGAAGACTTTAAATCTTACAAAGGATTGTTGAACATCTGGACTGATGTCTTCCAGAGCATATGTTAATCCTGGAAGACCAGATACACATATTGTCTTTTCATAGCAAAGATTTAAAAATTGCCTTGCATACTTCCAAAGTGTCTTTTAATTTTTGGATTAATGTCAGTGAAAAAGCTAACAGAATATCACTTGAAAAAGAAGGGTGCCAAGAGACTCAATGACTTAAAATCGACCTCGATTCCATTAATATTTAGGGTTTTTTTTCAATAAGAGAATGATTTAAAGTGAAATGAATGGAACTGTTGATTAGGTAAAGACTCTATCATCATTTCTAGAAGGATTAAAATAAGAACATAAATCATACTTTAGGCAGTTTAGAATTTAAATACATACACAAAATTCTTCCCTTGATTAGTTGAAAGCCTTAACATATCAGTGAGAATGACCAATATATTAAAATTTAAAAATTTTGGAAGTTAAATTTCACTGGCCTACATAATTGTTGTTCATTATTAAAATAGTTCAGGCACCTGGAAGATAAAAAAGTCTTTAAAGTTAGGTTACGTGTTTTGTTTTGTTTTTATGCTCATATTTTGATGTTTGTTTCTGTTTTCACTTTCTTTTTGCTATGTGATTGTCTCAAAGCTAACTTGTTTACGTTTTATTACATTGATATTACAAGAAATCTAATGACATACCAAATCATAAAATAGGTCGAATGTGGCAGAGAGTGAGTCCAAATCTGTTTGACACCAATAATTTTGCTATTTTCACTATGCATGTGACTATGATTTCCTCATTTGTAAAGCGGGACTCATATCTATTTCACAAAGATTAAGAAATGAACATATGCTTATCATCTAGAGCAATGTTTGACATCTGGTAGGTATCTACGAAAAAGGTCATGGTACTAGTACTAATGGTGCTTATTTCTGTTAAAGGAAAAAGTGGCAAAAAGACTTGCTACCTCAATGCATGAGAATAATACTCTGAGTCACCCCCACCCCCAAACAAATAAACAAACAAAACCCAACCTGTGACTATGGAGTACAAACTAATTATCTCCAAAATTTGCACTCATTTATTGAAAGAACAGATAGCTTCACCAATGGATTCAGTCACATATCATAGATCACAGCTAAATATTGACTGGGTGGAGGATATTTGGTAGTGGTACACAAAGAGGAAGCAAAAAAAGGATAGCCACTTCAAAAATTCTATCACAATGACTAGAGGGCACTGGATTATTTGCCTAATAAATACACCTTGAAAGTTCCTTACGGGGGCTAGAATAGAAAGCTCAATCAGAATCAGGAAACCTAGTCTAAACCAAGAAACAAATACAAAAAATACATTTTATGAGTACATGTATGTGCTTCAAGCCACTTATAGTTTAACATACAGTGAATGAAGATGTTCTAGTAATGTCCACCATGTCTCTTATCTGTATGACTATGTAAGAACTGTGGGAGAAAGGTTGGTAACTGCCAAAGAAAAAGACTTGTTGATATGAGAAGTGAAAGGGTTCAGAACAAGAATCCCTAAGATTGGCATAAACACGATTTTGAGCTACTACAGGGAATTGAGACTCTGCAGGCTCAAGATAAATTTTGCCTCTCCCGTAAATCATTTAAATTTGCGGCCTTGCCATAATAAAAGTCACCAACAAAAATAAATTTTTATGACCTATCTGTATGTCAGGGCAAACATCTAATTACTGAACATCTGCTCTTCTTATTCTGTAAATTACCCTTTTATCTCCTGAGGTTCCAGGCCCCTATCCCATTCCTTGGCATAATATGGCTTACATACTTAACTTTACATTTCTGTCTTTGAAGCTTTCATGTTTGTGAAATTATTGTATCTACAAAATTACATTTCTTTTTCTTCTTTTACTCTGTTTCATGTCTACTTATTATTAGACTAGCTGAAAGAACCTTTGGAGGATAGGAAAAATACTTTCTCCCCAGCAGAAGCTTGTAATGGTCTACTTATGAAGGGACAGAAGAAGCAGGTTTAACATCATGCTGTTATGGGTTCTGAGCTATCTGAAGGAATCATCCTGAAGTGGACTAGAGGGAAGGTTATGATGGTTTAAAACTTCAGGGGCTTCCCAGGAAAATCTGAAACTGGCCTGATACACAGAAGCCAAGGAGAGAATGTAGAAAGAGGCAGACCATTATAAGTTGGAAGATGGCAGGTGTAATAAACAAGGGTACTTACACATGAAGCTTCTCTTTGATAGTCATAAGACCAGTAAATTTTCACACCCAGAATCTTAAAAGATTATATAGAGGCCTTTTCTGAGTTCAGTTACATATTCAGTCCAGATAGGCTCAATAACAAATTGATCTCTTATGGATGTGTCCTTGAGAAGGCTCCTACTATGGGAACGGTGGGCAGAGAGGAGAGGGTAATGAGCCTCTGGTTGCCTGGATACAGTTCTCAGATCAACCAGTGGTCACATCCTTTTGAGAACTTCTTCCAACAGGTTATATATAACTCCAAAAGGGTAAAAGCTCTTTCTATGTTTATACAACTTCTCTCAGACAACAGAATTCTCTAGTCTTTGTTATATTTTAAAAACATGCAAATGTATACATACATACACACCCAAACTATAAACAAAGTAGTTGGTAATAGTAAGCATGTCTAGCTTTCAAGGCACTAGTCAGTAGATTATCATTGCTACATATTTCCCATGTGTAATCACTTTGGGCAATTTTTATTTGTGTGGCAGTGACTTAAAAGTAATACTAGACTATTTCACCCAACAAACTTCAAATTGTTATTTGATCCCTCCACTTCTCTAAAATATCCATTTTCAAAATGAGTAGCAGCATCCATTATCTATGAGTCCTCTAGGGGGAAAAAAGAACCAATATCGATAGAAAGTTTTCCATTTGATGAACATGGAAAAGGAGTATCTCTTAGATGCTTTAGATTCAACCCCAGCAGTAGAATCGAATTTAGTTTCCCAAGTCTTTCTCTGCCTCCTTCACACAGCCATATTGGGTAATTAAAGGAAAAACAGATTTAGAAAATTCATTTGAGAACATTAAATTAATATCCTGTGAAATTTCATTATTTTATCCATAAAAACTATGGTGGGGATTATAAATGTAATCAGAGAGTAATTGTATTAAAACGAGCTACAGTGTAAGTTTTCTTAAAGTACCAAATTTCATTATTACCACAAATGAATGTGGGCTTTTTAATCTTTGACTGACTATAAGCCTCACACTTAACTATGTGACTATTTTGTACATTATCATAAGGAGATAGACTTTACCATTAGCTGTTACATCAAGCTTTTAGTTCAAGAAAAAACCTTGCTTAATAAAACTAAAAACAAAGACCAGTATTACCCAATTTCATTTTACTTTGCAGGGTTGACCTAGTAACTGGCTTGTTAAAGCCGTTACTGTTTCTTTATTTGTTTGATATTTTTTAACAAGCTAAAGGGGAATGAATCATTAATAGCTGATCCTAAGTCATTCTGAAATATACTTATTAAATAATAAACTTATCTATTTCTCCCGAATGAATAAATTATTAATTCTCATCCAACTCTACCAAACCCAACAGTGAGAAAATGCAGGTGCCAAGGAAGATAAATTAATCTCAGCAAAGAGTATATAATATGCAATGGGAGTGTCAAAGCTGCCAAGTCATTAGGTAGAAATAGAAAGGACAATGTTTAAATAAACATTAGGAGAATCTATTGCAATTTTAAACATTTCCAACTAGAAACTAGAGAAAATGTTCAAAGATGGGGAAAAGTGCCCACCCAAAACTTTTAAGATCCATTGGTATTGATTCTAATCTCTAGTAAGAGAATTAATTCTACACTAGAACTAGCATTAGTAGTTGATGTATCCAGTATGCATGTATCCAGTTCTGCTGAGACCTAATGTTTTAAACATATATCTTTCAATATTGATTTCAATAGAACACAGCAAGTTTTCCATTTGTCTAAGGATATGGGTGTTTTTTTCTACTATTATTGTCTAAAGGACTTTCCTCCAATTTAATGATATAAATAATCCATTTATTGCAGGTTGTCTGTGTCAGGAATTTGAACAGAAAGCAGGAGAGATGGCCTGTCTCTGACCTACATGACGGAAGCTTCATCTGGAAGACACTTTGGAAGGCTGGAGTCTGGAATCAGTGGCTTCTATTTGTGGCCTGGGATTCTTCAAAATAATGTGGCTGGGATATAAAAGTGAGCATCTCTAGAAGGAAAGAGCCAGAAGGAAGCTGTATTACCATTTTTGTCCTAGTCTCAAAAGCCACAGTGTCTCTTCCTTTGCATTTCATTTATTGGGCAGTCACAAAGGCTGACTTACAATCTCAGGGTGGAAAATAAATTTCATCTTTTATTTTATTTTTTTATTTCTTAAATATATTTTATTGATTTTTTACAGAGAGGAAGGGTGAGGGATAGAGAGTTAGAAACATAGATGAGAGAGAGACATCAATCAGCCGTCTCCTGTATGCCCCCTACGGGGGATGTGCCCGCAACCAGGATACATGTCCTTGACCGGAATTGAACCTGGGACATTTCAGTCAGCAGGACGACGCTCTCTCCATTGAGCCAAACCAGTCTCTGCAAATTTCACCTTTTAAAAGAAGTAATGTAGCCCTCGCCCATTTGGCTCAGTGGCTAGAGTGTTGCCCTGTGAACTCAAGTGTCCTGGTTCAATTCTGGTCAAGGGCACATGCCTGGTTAGGAGCTCAACCCCCAATAGAAGGCATGCAGGAGGAAGCTGATCAATGATTCTCATCATTGATGTTTCTATTTCTCTCTTCCTCTCCCTTCCTCTCTGAAATCAATAAAAAATCCTAATATATAAAAACCCTGGTTCTATCATGACTGGAGGCTCAACCAACCAGAAGCTGTGGTGACCCAGACTGACTGCTAAAGCAGCAGGCACAGTGACCCAGAACTGACTGCTGAGGAGGCTGTGAATCAGGCTTGGAGAGAGGCCTGAAGAGAGAAGCAGGGTCTGATCCATAGACTTTTTGGCAGCTGTTGATCAGCACTTGCCTCTCTTTCTCTTCAGGCTGGGCCTCCATTTCTCTCCAAACCTTCACTGGGGCTGCTGATCAGCCCCGCCTTTCTGACCAGGTCCTATTGATAGGCCAAGAAACACTGACTGGCATAGAAATTGACCAATCAGAAACATATTGGCCCCCAGGGGAGGGCAGTTGGGGAGGAGATCAGGCCGGCAGGGGAGGGAAATTGGGTGTGAGATAAGGCTGGGAGAGGAGGGCAATTGGGGGCAACCAGGATGGCAGGGGAGAGCTGTGATCAGGCCAGCTGGGGAGCAGTTAGGTATTAATCAGGACAGCAGGGGAGCATTTAGGGGTTGATCAGGCTGGCAGGTAGAAGTGGTTAGGAGCCAGCAGTCCTGGCTTGTGAGAGGGATGCCTGATGGCTAGTTTAGGCCTGATCCCTAAATCAACAGTCTGACATCCCCCAAAGGATCCCAGATTGGAGAGGTTGCAGGCTGGGCTGAGGGACACCCACCATTGCACAAATTTTGTACACTGGGCCTCTAGTATATATTAAAAAATAGAAGTAATGTAAAAGTTCTGAAATTATGGGATTGGGAATGCAGCTATGAACATTTTTGGAAAACAGAGTCTTCTACAGTGATTGTTCATTTGTTATTTTTTTTCTTTTTGTCTTGCCTTTGCTTCTTTATAGTTTCTTTTAAAAAATATTTATTGTTGAAAATATTACAAAGTTTCCCTTTTTTCTTCCATTAACCTCTTATAGCCTGCCCCCACCCCCTATACTAGGCCTCTGCCACCCTTATAATTTCTAAGGAAAATAGCAAGTCACACATGGAGAGTACATTTGTAGTAAATTCTAATGATATTTTGGTCATCTTCTGTGAATCAGCTAGTTGCTGATTAATAATTTTTGTCCCGAGAACTAGTCTGGTAGATCTACCAAGTGTTTGTCCTAACACAGGCATTTTGGAGTTTATACTTAAGGATGAAATATGGGAACAGAATTTGGAAGTGTTGATTGTTGGACAGAAGTCCAAAGCAGAGGTAGAAAAGTTAAATGGAGACAGATGTTGGGGACTTAAGTCTGTTGAGAAAAAGGATTAGGATATGAAGGAAAGATCTCTGCTGAAAATAATTACATGTTTCTCGGAGTGTGTAAAGCTTCTGAGGAATTTAGAAATTATTTGAGTTCAGGACATGATATTTATTTTTTACATAATTCCAAGTAAATAATTTTATGAAAAAAATATTTATCCACAGATATTGAAGCTTTATTTATTTTTTAAAATATATTTTATTAATTTTTTTTTTTTTTACAGAAAGGAAGAGAGAGGGATAGAGAGTTACAAACATCAATGAGAAACATCAATCAACTGCTTCCTGCACATCCACCACTGGGAATGTGACTGTAACCAAGGTACATTCCCCTGACCAGATTGAACCTGGGACCCTTTAGTCCACAGGCTAACACTCTATCCATTGAGCCAAACCATTTAGTGCTGTAGCCTTATTTTTAATATTAAGGAAATACCTAACAGCTGCTGTTGCCCTTTCTTCCCCTTCTTCCTCTTCTTCTTCCTCTTCTTCTTCGTCTTCATCTTCATCTTCTTCGTCTTGTTTGTCTTCTTCTTCGTCTTCATCTTTTGGCCTTGTGTGTTTCCATGTCTTTGAATATTATTCTTTGCCTTAGTGCTATATCCTGACTCCAGTGAACGCTGAACCTGGAATGCAAGAATTAGAACTATGAAAATTTAAGCTAATGTAATTGGGTGTTAACAAAAACCTGGAGAAGAAAGAATTACTTGTTTTTTGAAAACTACATCTTATAAACATTCTCTTTGACAATACAAATTTCCATTGGAACAATATTCTTTAGAAATAATTTTGGAAGTGTATACAGATGCTCATAGGTATTGTTTGTAATAGTAAAAACTAAAACCAAATTAAAAAGGCCATCAACAGGAAAATGTCTATGAGGCATATTCATATCTAGAATACTATTTTAGCCTTAAAATAACATTATCTACTTTCATGTAAATATGCCTGTTCTATTGATATAGTAAAAAGCAATTTGCAAAACATTATGAGTAGCAAAATTCTATTTTGTTTCTAAAAAGAGACAACATTTTTATTATAGATAGCTGATTTTGCAGTCATAGCTTCCCCATTCCATACAAAATGTCTAGATCAGATAATGTATTTTCCTAGATTCACATCTAGTATGTAAATCAAGGACAACCCAGATGGATCAGACCTATAAAAATTTCTTAAAAAATTTGAAAGAATTGAAATTATATTAGAAAAATAAGTTTCCAAATTATAGAATATATTTTTTCCTGCTACAAAAGTTGGGAGCTTTATAACCAAGGGAGCATTATAATCAACAGTAATAGATATTGGGGTCAAGAGATCCTCAGAGTAACAAACTGTGTAACAAGAAGGGTGAAGCAACCAGATCAGGCTCTGAATATTCTACTTTCTTAGGGCAGAGAACAGCTAATTGGGTGTCAGGCTTCAGGTGATACGGGGGGAGTTATACTGTGAAAATTGAGGATCAAAGAATTGTGATAATATTATGGCTATATTATTGCACTAGTCACATTATTCTAAGCCTTCCCTCTCTGGAATAAAGTGCACAATCCATAGCAGCTCATCTCACCTGTCAAAAATGGACATCACAATCCAGCAGGGTTTCTCAGTATAAAGGGGAAAGCACATCAAGTCACCAATCATTGGAGAAAAGCCAATGTTTTATCACTTAATAAAAGATTAACTTAATCTTGAGGACAGAGACATAGAAGAATAAATATAACAGGAAAGTTTAGAATAAGTATGATTTATATCCTTAGAAATGTAAGGAGGTATCTGACCCATAATAAAATGAAGCTACTATATAATGGGAATTAAAGCTGTTATTATTGTGGAAAACCTGGAACCCTTGTACACTGTTGATGGGAATGTAAAATGGTTCAGTCACAATGGAAAAGCAGAATGGACAGTCCTCAAAAAGTTAAAACTATAACTACCATATTACCCAGCAATCTCACTTCTGGGTATTTATCCAAAAGTTGAAATCAGGATCTCAAAGAGATATTAGCTCTCTTATGTTCACTGAAGATCTATTCCCAAATAGCCAAGAAGTGGAAACAACCTAAATATCCATTGGTAGATGATTCAGTAAAGAAAAAGTGTTATATTCATAAAATTGAATTTTATTCAGTCTTAAAAAAAGGAAATCTTGTCATATGCCACAACATGGATGAACTTTGAAGACATTATACTAAGTGAAATAAACCAGTCACAGAAGGACAGCTATTTCATGATTCCACTTATATAAGGAGCAGAGTGTAGCATGGTGATTATCAGGGACTGGAGCGGAAATTTTGGGAAGAGGAAAAATTGGGAAGTTGCTATTCAATAGTATAAAGTTTCATTTATGTAAGATGAAAAAGTTCTAGTGATCTGCTGCACAGCACTGTGTCTATAGACCCTGATACAGTCATATGTCATTTAATTAGGAATGTCATCAGGTGATTTTGTTATTGTGTGAATATCATAGAGTGTAGTGTTCTTACATAAACCTAGATGGTATAGCCTATTACACACCTAGGCCATATGAGATATCACCATCATGTATGTGGTCTGCCATTAACATAATATTCTTATATGGCACATGACTATATTCTATTGTACACTTAAAATTTTAAGAGAGTAGGTCTCATGTTAAGTGTTCTTACCACAATAAAAAAAATGGCCACAATTGAAATAAAACTCAGTAGTTGGGCTAAACAGAAGAAAGACCATAGTTCAAGAGAAACTAGGGCACAAGGATATTGGACCAAGGAATTTTCTAGAATTCAAGTACTTGGAGAGGCAACAACATCTTGCAGTAGTTAAGAACAAAGATTCTGGAAAAGGGTGGTCAGTTGGGGAAAAAGAAGACATATGTAAAACTTTAGACAATAAAAAAATAATAAAAGAAAAAAACAGAGCAAAGACTCTGGAAACAAACTGCTTAGGTTTGAATACTAGGTCTGTATTTACCTAGCTGTGTGACATTGGGAAAAATCATTAATGTTTTTGTGCTTCTTCTTAGCCTTTTTTCCCTTCTAAATTCCAAATGTATCCTACAGTTTGTGAGGCTAGCACTTTGAAAACTTGACTTTTTTTTTAATCAATTTGTTTCCTGTAAAGTTATGCCAATAGAGGACAACAAAATAACAACTAAGAGGCAGAGGCAGAGGCAGGAACTTCTGGTTTGCTTGTAGTTCCTGCCAACATATCCTAACATCAGGAGGTAATCCTGGCAACAGAAGTTAGTGGTTCTAGTCTCTGTCTTCACTTGGCATTCCAGAATAATCTTCACATTCCTTTGCCAGTATTAGTGGGCACTCCCAGAAACTCTTCATAACCCTACCTGACCTAGAATGGCATCCCTTCCTCATAGTTCTATACTCTAACTCTACAGAGTTTCTAGGTTCTGATAATCTATACTAATAAAAGGGTATTATGCAAATTGGTCATGACACCCTCACAGTAACAACTGAACAGCAGGATTCATGGGGCAACAAGGCTGGCAGAGGGGTTAGTGAGGGATGAACAAATGATTCACCAGAAGGCTGCATGGAATGACCAGGTCAGCATGGGCTTTAGCAAGGGATGACAAAATGACTGAACAGCAGGCTGCATGGGGGCAACCAGGCCTGCAGGAGGTGGGAGTGATGGGTCACTAGGCAAGGAGAGGGAGACAGTGCAGGCTGACCAGATCGGCAGGGGGATAGTTGGGGGCAACCAGGCTGGCAGGGCCCGAAATTGGCAGTCAGACATCCCTCAAGGGATCCTGGATTGGAGAGGGTGCAGGCTGGGCTGAGGGGACACCCCACCTGTGCACAAATTTCATGCACTGGGCCTCTAGTACTATATAATAAAGAGCTAATATGCTAATTAGACTAGATAACAGAATAGCTTTCCAGAACGACCTTCTGGAACAATGAGTTGGGCAGGGGATGGATCCTCAAGGCAGCCATGGCTACAAGGCAGCCATGGCTGCAAGGGCCAAGCCCCTTGTATGGATTTTGTTCATTGGGCCTCTAGTCTTTGATAAGTTCCCCCAGACATAGGGGTAGTAGCCTTTATTATTTTCACTAGAGGCCTGGTGCATGAAACTTGTGCATGGGGGGATATTTGTCCCTCACCCAACCTGCACCCTCTCCAATCTGGAACACCTCGAGGGCAGTCAGATATCCTTCTCACAATTCAGGACTGCTGGCTCCTAACTGCTTGCCTGCCTGCTTGATTGCCCCTAACTGCTTCTGCCTGCCAGCCTGATCATCCCCTAACCACTCCCCTGCCAGCCTGATTGATGCCTAACTGTCCTCCCCTGCTGACCTGATCCCCTCAACTTCCCTCCCCTCCCAGCCTGATTGTCCCTAACTTTCTTCCCCTGATGGCCTGGTCACCCCTAACTGTCCTCCTCTGCTAGCCTGGTCACCCCCAACTGCCCTCCTTTGCCAGCCCAGTCACTTCTAACTGCACTGCCCTGCAGGCCTGATTATCCCAATTGTCCTCCCCTTCAGGCCTGGTTGCCCACAACTGCCCTCCCTCCCATCCATCT
Source organism: Lasiurus cinereus (assembly GCA_011751065.1). Lineage (NCBI taxonomy): Eukaryota > Metazoa > Chordata > Mammalia > Chiroptera > Vespertilionidae > Lasiurus > Lasiurus cinereus. The sequence goes on from JAAGEH010000076.1 coordinate 8,044,626, forward strand.
TGTGGCAGCCATCTTTGACCACATGGCCATCTTATGTGTTGGAGTGATGGTCAATTTGTATATTACTCTTTTAATAGATGAATGTGCATCTAGGTTAACTCATTTTGCTTTATCTGTGTCTCAATACCTGCTTAACCAATTATCTATGTAAGTTTTCTCTGTTGAAATATCTGGCATGCTTTTGTTTTTCTAAGTTAGTCTTGACTGACATAGTTCATCATATTGAGCCAGAAGTGGATGATTATGAAGATACAGATAGAACACAGAGAATAGAGCCTGCATATAAAGAGCTACTAAAGAGTATATAAGTATTTCCTATCTTTATCAAATGTTACTTCCAAAAGCTGAGAAAATTTAAGAAAAATGAGTGAACATAGAACTAGAAATTTCAGTAGCTGTTTTAGCAAATGAGAATAGAAATTACTCAAAGGAGGAAATAATAATAGATGATAGGTAGATAAATAATTGATAAATGATATGTATTATATATTTATATGGGATAAATGCATGATATCTGATAGATGATAGGTTGATTTGGTAGATAGATGGAAAAGAAAAGATGAATTTGCCTGAATTTAATATAAATATGTCATTGGCAGAACAAAACACACACATATGAACAGACACACACAAAACACAATCACTTGTATCTAGAAATGTATTCAGATTTAACCATCAGAGATAAGGAATCAGTACTAATCTCTTATCAAATCTAGATAAGGGAAGAATAAGAATATAAAACTATTGAATGATTTCATTTGTGAACAGAGGTGCAATATCTAAAATAAAATACTATCACTAGAGCATAGCAATGTATTAGAAAATAATACAACATGTTATTTATGTAACTTTTCCAAAAAGCTGCAGTTTATATGCATGTCCAATAAAGTTTGGATTAAATATGGAAGGTACTTAGTTGTCAATCACACTTGGGATCAGGCTATTGGCCTCTGGGGAGATTTAAGATATTTAAACTCCTAATAAAGGAGTTTACTCTCTTCCTGGCTTGGCTCTTGGGATTCTTGTTACAAGAGCCATGCTTACCTTGCTCCCCTATATTCACTCACATGGCTCACAGTCATGTGGATCCCACACAATGGACTCATGGACTGTAACTAGCCTAATGTTCTACCAGACCCAGCTCCACCATGGAATGGAAACTCTGGACACTGGCTTGCTTCTAGCTCTACTGAATCCCCAGCTGCACCTCTTCCAGGACTGAATTAAGGGAAGTGGGACGTTGGGAACCCAAAGATATAATTCCTTGCAAATAAAGTTTTCTACCACATCTCATTCTCCCATGGGGTCTTCTAGAAATGCTCATTCCAAAGGTGCCTCAAGAATCCTACTCTCACTAGCAATAGAGAAAGACCCTCTATGCATTTATCGAATTACAATCTCAAATTCTCCACAATATTTTACATGTATTTGACCTCTGAGTTCAAAATTCAAGTAAAAAAAATAAATGTGAAAATGATAAGGTCAGTTTTGAAAGATAATAAATTGAGTAACTTGGTTGAACAGATTTGAAATCATTAAAATTTAGGAGGTAAAGCAAATATGGTGTGTGTGTATAGAAACAGATTTATGCTCACTGACATGCATATATTTCCAAGACATACAGTTGAATGGAGAAAGTAAGAGTGAAGAAAGTCAACTTTCTGTTTTCTAATTCACAACACAGGAATAGATCCAAAAGAATGCATACACACTGAGGTCAGACAGTGCCAATGGGATGGGATGGTGGCTACTTATGAAAGATTCCTTCATCTTAAAGTAGTCTAAGAGTTTTTAAAGAATGTAGACTCATATTATTTAGGTGATTATAAATAAAAATGTTTTTAAAACCTACATATTATCTATGTATGTAAGGAAAAAAATCTACCTTTCCACCTCAATCTACCTTCTCTGTGAGCTACCTTTTCTGCATAACCACTCCAAAAGTGATTTAAAACAACATGTATTAACTCTCTTGATTCAGTGGGTGTTTTTTACTCAGCTGAAGACAGGTGATCTAGAACCACCTCACTTACCTGTCCAGGCCTCTCCTGGAATGACATGGATTGCTAGAGTGACTGAGACCTCTTTCCATATTGTAGCTTGTCCTCCAGGAAGGCAACTTTGGCTGGTTCACATGATGGTGAAAGGTTACCACCAGCAAAGAGGACAAATCCCAATGGACAACTCCTAGATGTGTCAGATTTGCTATCATTAAATTAACTGAAGCATTTCGTGTGGCCGATCCCCGAGTCAGCTATAGAAAAAGCTTAAGAGAATACACACTAAGCAACAAAGAGCGGATATACAGGGCTATAAAAATAATGGAGGGAGAAGGAGGCTTTCTGCTTCCTTACATTCTCACATGCTCTTTAGTCTTGTTATTTTACAATGAGCATGTCCTACTTCAGAGTGAACAGAAGAAAACATTCTTCAGTGAGGATAGGATCTCTGAGAGTTTCCCACTTGACTTCATTTCCTGTATCTACTAGTACATAGATCTCCACTCCCTAGCTACTGAATCTTCATGCCCTTACCTTTGTTAAGTATGTATTTTCCCACTGAGAGACACTGCAAAACGCCCACCTCCTTCAGAAACCTCACCTTTGTAGCCACCCTAGCATCTGCCAGCACATATGCAGACATCATAGAAACATGCATAACAGGGTAAACTAGGACAAAAAGCCTTTTAGAAACCCCAACAGGCAGCAGCTGCTCCTGTGCCCCCAAGGAAAGGGCTTAATTTCCCTCTGTAATCCACGGCTTTTTGTAAAGCATAATACCTCCGCTGGCTGAGTTAGGGTGCAAACGTTGAGTCTCCCAGGACACAGCTGAGACAGACACAATGCAAGAAAGAGATGCCCAAGCTTATTGTGAAATTGCAGAAAATAAAGGTGACGCAGGGAGGAATGAGGAGAAAACAGGGGAGACAAAGCAAAAGCACGACTTTGGATAGTGTGAGCAGCCAAAATTCTTTTAAGGATGGAGGTATATTAAGTGATTCCCTTTCTCTCTCTTTTGTTGCCCTTCCATACTCTGCTTTGCTATGTGGATGCCTGGATGTTGTCAGGTCCAATTTCCTTTGTCAGCTGTCTTGACTAGGTTTTGTCAAAATGAGTCTGGGGACTTGTTCTTTTCTCTGTGTTTGCTATTCCTGTCCCTGGAGCCCATTTCTTTCATATATTTTTATTGATTTCAGAGAGGAATGGAAAGAGAAATATCAATGATGAGAGAGCATCATTGATTAGCTGACCTTTCAGAGAGAAAGAGAGGTGGGGTTGATCAGCAGTAGCAGTGACTGCTGCAAGGCCTGGATGAAGAAGCAGGGAATCAAACCCTGCTTCTCTCTCACTGGCCAGCAGCCACGCCTCTTTCTCTCCCCACAGAGGTCAGCAGTTCAGCTGCTCACCAGCAGTGTGGGGGGTTGCTGCCAGCCCCGCCTCTATGATCACACCTGGATATAGGCCCGGAGATGCTGACTGGCATAGAAACCAACCAGTCAGAACCAAATTTGGGTGAATTGCAAGAAGCCAATGATTGCCTAGGAGGCAGGGGCTTTTGATGCTGACTGGCATAGAAACTGACAAATCAGAACCAAATTGGCTAGCAGAGGAGGGAAGTTGGGCACAAGATCAGGCCTGCAGGGGAGAGCATTTGGGGCGAGATCAGGATGGCAGGGGAGGGCCGTTGGGGGCAAGATAAGGCTGGCAGGGGAGGCTGTTAGGGAGTGATTAGGCTGGCAGGCAGAAGCAGTTAGGGCAATCAGGCAGGCAAGCAGGCAGGCAAACAGTTAGGAGTCAGCAATCAAGCAGTTACGAACCTGTCGGATTGGGCCTAAACTGGCAATCAGACATCCTCCAAGGGTTTCCAGATGGGAGAGGTTGCAGGCTAGGCTGAGGGACAACCTCCCCACCCCCATGCATGAATTTCATGCACTGGGCCTCTAGTTGTCATTATGGACAGGCCATAGTTCATTTGTATATTTGGTTGCTCACTTCCAATGCCTGTTCCTTTATTAACTTCTCTCTATGACAATAGCTTTTATACTTTTGTTTTTCTGACTGGACTGAATGATACAAGGAATGTCTAATACACAATTTAAAAAGTTTCCATTATTTTTGTGTATCTGTTTTGCCAAATCCTTAGTAAGTCTCATATACATGCAAATGACTTGTATAAATGACATTTCGGGGATATTGAGGAAATATATAGGGTGGGAAGAATAGCTATAAGAGGCAATGCGTTTAGTTATACCAGATTCCAACAGGGAGAGGAAGGTGTCTTGAAGGAATCAGGATAACCAAGCCCCAAAGTCATTTCCTATTCATACTCTATATTATAAACCATCCGAATGTGCCCAATAAACAACTTGGTTTGGTTAACAGTGCTCATATTGGGCAAATCAACTTGTATATGAGTAATACTTTTGTGATTCATTCATATTTATTGCCTGTTCTCTTCAACTCATCTTTATTAAATTCCTGATCTGGACTAGATGTAGTTAGATATTTTTAAAATGGAAGTTACCCAACCTTTGTCCTTAAAGGGTTTAAGGATTTCTGGGAAGAGATTGACATGCAGGAAGTAAGTAGATGTGATAAAAACAATGTAATGTAAGGTCCAGAATAAGCACTACAACTAAAAGGCACTATGTTATTTTTAGAAAGCAATGGAAATGCATATAATTTCACAGAGTGGAACAGACTTTAATTTTTAACTCTTCAATAAAGAAAAAGTGAAGATTAAAATACATTTTAAAATTGTGATTGCAAAATTGCTTATAAATCTTCCACATTGAAAGCTCATGTGATTTCTTAAATTTACCTTTTATATGGACACGGTTTAAATGGTCATAATCATGGTATAGAACTTACTGTATTATTTGTGTTTACATTGTCATAATTTTTTTTTACTTTTGCATATTTTATATGTCTTATCATTTCAAATAATTATTCAATGTTTCATTATTTGTGCTATAAGTTATACAACCTTCCATTTGGGTTGTTCTTTACTTATTTATTTTAGATTTATAGCCATGAAAATATTAATTGTTTTACTCATTTTTGCTTCTGGCTGATTGTTTCTGTGGGATAAACTTTTAGAGAAGGGATGCTGGCTATGGGCACATTTATTGCTTACTCTTGCAACACTGCTTTACAAAAAAATTTACAGTATTGTTAGCAAGGAAGTAGTGTCCCTTAGCCACATCAACACATGTTTTCTTTTTTAAAAAACATCCTCAGTTCCAGGGTGCTATAATTTGCATTTTAAACTACTAATGAGGAAAAGAAACTTTCCATCTGTTTTCTATTGGTATTCGTTGAGGACAATTATAAAATGTGCAGAGAAAAGGAAAATACCAGGGCTGGGTGAGAAAAGTGAAGATGGCTGAATGATAGGGGAATAGAAATGTTATTTATGATGTGTGTGTTTCTAAATGTATATATGCATGTGCACGTGAATGTCTTCAAATTTCTCCCTGATCAAGTATTTACCATAAGCCCCATATCAGATTAAATGATACTTTACATAAATGTTATCCTCACAACTACTTGATGTTTGCTTTTATCATTTTTCTTTTCTTTAAAAATATAATTTTATTGATTTCAGAGAGGAAGAAAGAGAAAGAGAAAGATAGAAACATTAATGATGAGAGAGAATCATAGATCGGCTACCCTCTGCATGCCCCCTACTGGAGATTGAGCCCACAACCCAGGCGTGTGTCCTGCCTGGGAATCAAACAGCAACCTCCTGGTTCATGGGTCAACTCTCAACCACTGAGTCATGAAGCTACACTGGCCAGGCAAGTTTTTCTAATTTTTCTGGTTAGAAACTAAAAACTCATGGAAGGTAAGTCACATGCCAAGGGCCACCATGCCATGTAGCATTGTGGGATTTTTTCAATGTCTGTCTTACTCTAATAAATTTTAACCACCAGGGAATACTCTAAATATTTTACTTAATGTGGAAAATCTAATACTGAAGAAAAAACACACATATGATAGGTTATCATAAATTAGTTGGTAATAATGAAATCTTCTTGGGCCCTGGTAGGGTTTATCAAAACAAGATCCATATTGGCTGTAAGGACCATATTTATTTTCTGCTGCCAAATAGACTTGGTCTTAGTTTAATTCTCTTTATAGAATTAATGTTTGTTCTTGGCTAACCATCTATGATATTATACTGCAGACAATGAAATATTCACTTGAATGTGCCTTACAATTAGCCTCAGCAGAGTATTTGCTTCTTTCATCCAAACATTTTACTTTATCTATAAAGATTAAATTAATCATCTCTGTCAACAATGAATAACTGAGAGAATTGGTTTTTAATATCTGAAATAGAGAAGGGCAAATTGCAGAAAAAGCAATACATTTTGCTTGACCAGTGTTCCATAGTTCCTTTTATAGTTTGTGTTCAGTATCATATGTAGTATCTTTGGGGAGAAAAGAGATACATTACATCATTTGATCAATGGCTGCCAGCTATTTGGGGAAAGACAGTGGACAAAGATGATGAATGAAGATGCACTTTAATTTTAATCAGATTATTTCAAGTACCATCATTTAATTTTTACAACAACTCTATAAGTTTGATACTATTAATTCCCTTTTTTACAGATGAGAAAGTAGCCAGAATGAAGTTGACTTGTTAAGCCAGAGTACATGCGTAGGCCATGCAGCATCAATCTTCTGGACTTGACCAGTGTTCTGGTGCCTTCTGGTGGGTCCACTACATTGGGTCCACTCTGCCCTCTGTTCCAGTCCACCACCTACTTGTGATATCACAGTGCAATGAAATTCCCTGGGAGGAAATCAGCAGGAGGAAAAGCCAGAGGGCTATCTATCCTCAAAGGCATGTGCTATTTGATAGATTATAAATAGTATTCACATTTAATGAGGGATTATCAATTTGGAACAAATTGTTTTGTTCAAATAGTTTTTTTTCTGGTTGCTTCCCCTTCTGTGTGATTGAACTTAAAATATATATGAGTGCTAAGTTCTCTACCATGACCACCAATTAAGTCAGAAATTCAGATTTACTCAAAACAATCAGGTTCCCATGAACCCCACCCACACATACTAAGTCAGAATATTTGAGGATGGGATCCAAGAATCCTTATTTTAAATCTCTTTCCAGTGTTTGAGTGTGACTCGTTATGATTTTCCATGTTAGGTTTGATGATAGTAATGATAACGATGATAAATGGAACAGCTTCTGGCACCTACTTAGTGATATATATGTAAAGTTGTTAAATGTTTCAGATATAGTAGCTTGTAAAACTCATAAAAACCAAGTTATTATTCTTACCTTCACATTAGATGAAGGAATTGCAGCTTCTTAAAGAGGGAGAATCAAATTCAGGTATCTGGTTCCAGACTTTCCTATGCCTCCTTAACCTCAGCACTGCATCAGTGCATTTCAATTACAGAGAATTTCATCCAGTAATGTCCAAGCAAAGAAAATTATGGCAATTTACAATGAAACAAAAGAATTAAATAAGATAAAAATAAAGTTGCATTTTCATTTTTGAATAAGAAAATAGCCATTTTCCTAAGATTTGCTGAATGAGTAGATGAAAAGTGATTATGTTGTGATTAATTTTTACAAGCCCTACAGTTTTGTAAAAAGATTTAACTAAGAACTTGACAAAAAATGTCTAAATTATTTAAACATTAGCATGGGAAAATCAGACAAATAAAACTGAATGTAAATAAAAACTACTTTAAAAGTGAGAACAAAATCACATAGAAATTACTTTTTATAACCAACAGAGACCAGCAGTGGTCTTCAAAGGGTGGTAATTGCAAAGTGGTCTCATTCAGAGCTGTGGTAACTTTCTTTAGCTTGACTTCATACTAGTAAACTAGTGGGGTTTATATTTCCTGGGGATTTTTACAAAGCTTCCTAATCAGAGAAAATGTTGGGCAATTTCCAAATGTACAGGTTAGTATGCTTAGAAGCAGCAGTACATGACTCAGTGCTTTGTTCTCAAATTCCTTCACATATTTTCTGTACTAATAATGAACATGATGGTATATGAAGATCACGTTTAGAAAAAAAAGGGTCTCATATATTGATGGTTTGTTTCACCATTGTTTCTTTTAAAACATTACAATGGGAGCATTCTTACTGCTGGTGGGACTATACATTTGTACAAACTTTTTTGAGTGACAGTTGGTACTGGATAAGAAGTTCTGAAAGTGTTCTTTGATCTAACAAATCTATTTATAGGAATTAGTTGGGCATTGGTGAATGATATGAACAAAGACTTTCCCACAAATAAATGGGAATCATTGCTTTGTCTGAAGATAAATGACTACAAAGTAGCTAATCATGCAAATTGATCTTTCTATCTCAGACTTTTTGAAAAATATGGGATATGTTAATTTTTTAATATTTAAGCTGGTTCATGAAAAGCCTATAATTCTACATAAATGAAAAGTCTTTAACAGTGTAAATATAAACATCTTAGTATTAATAATGAGATAATATTTTCATACTAGGCAAATTCTTGTTCTGCTGTCAGTAATGATTTCTTTTACTACATGGAATCCATGTAATGCCTCAGGGCAGTAAAGCTGCTAAGAGAAGAAAATAACTAAAACAACAGTAATAAGTAAATCTCACCTGTTTTAGAAATCAAAGCTTTAGATTTACAAAAGCCTAAAGATTATATTGTTTTTCTCTTTATGGATTTTATATGCTCAGGATTGAATGATCATGATCCTTGACTTATGAAACACTCTTTTATTGGTTCAGGCAAAGCCCTCATTTATTATGTTTTATTCATGATAATGTAAAGAACATTCATAATCTATTATATACTCGAGGAACAAGAATTTTACCAATAGCTTGCATCTATTATATACTCATTCTCTCATTCTTTGGCCTTTCTCCCCAAAGGTAACCCACTCTCAAATTTTGTGTCTATCACTGGCTTGAAATATGGCTCTTGAACACTTGAGCAAGCATTGTTCTTTGTTAAGTAGGAGGGGAATTGCTTAGATGTGGCAACTTATTAGATATACAGTCATAATAGGTAATGCTAATTTGTTGGAAGCATGGTTGCACCAATTTACTATTCAATGAACTCTACACAAGAAATCCATTTGATTTCTGCTGTGGAATTGCCTGAATTCTGTTTTTACTAATTAAGTGGAATCAAATCATTTCTTGTGTAGTCATGATTTTCTTATCATTACAGTCTTGATTTCCTTCTCCAAAGCACTAATGTGGGAGAGCACATTGATTAATATGTGTTTTCTTCTTTATATGTGGCTGTTTCCGATTTTCCCTCCATTCCTTTATTGGTATAGTTATAATTGACAAACATGTAAATTGACCTTACCTCCGCTATGCCCATAGTCAGAGTGAGTATGCAAATGAACCAATCAAAATGGCAGTTAATTTGCATACATAGGCACCCAGCATCTGGGTCCTGGGAATATCCTAGCACTCAGGTCACTCTAAGGTAGGTCTTGTGTGGGGCCTGAGCAGCCTTTGAAGGGCCTGAGCCAGGGGGTTCCTGGGCAGGGCCAAGCCTGTGACAAAGCCAAGGGCAGGGTCAGAGCTGGTGATCAGAGGGAGCTGGGGGTCCCCTGCCCAAAGGCTTTTGGCCTGAGAAGGCCTAGGCAGGGGTGGAGCCAGTGACCAGAGGGAGTTGATGGTCTGCTGTTGGCCAGAGGCTTTCGGCCTGGGCAGGCCTGGGCAGAGGCAGAGCCGGTGATCAGACGAGCTGGGGGTCCACTGCCCAGGCCAGAGGCTTTCAGCCTGGGCAGGCCTGCACAGGGGTGGAGCTGACAATGGGAAGTTATTGGCAATTGATGTGAACTACAGTGGAAATACCTTTTCTGACTGTTCATTGGCCAAGCTCCCTGTATGGCAGTGCTAATATTCTTAGTAACTTGGATAACAAGATTCTAAAAAGGTGATCTAGGATTTTTCTACCACACTTCTGGAGAAAAAAACAAATGTGTGCTGCTGGAGGGCTAAGAAATGTCATATCCTGCCCTAGCAGGTTTGACTCAGTGGATAATGCCTTGGCCTGCTGACCGCAGGGTCTGGGTTCAATTCTGTTCAAAGGCATGTACCTAGATTACAGGCTCCTCCCTGGCCAGGGCCCAGGTCAGGGCTCATGGAGGAGATAACCAATCAAAGTGTTCCTCTCACTTTGATGTTTCTCTCTTGTCTTTCCCTTTCTCTTTCACATTCTCTAAAAATCAATGAAAACATATCCTCAGGTGAGGAGAAAGAAAGAAAGAAAGAAAGAAAGAAAGAAAGAAAGAAAGAAAGAAAGAAAGAAAGAAAGAAAGAAAGAAAGAAAGAAAGAAA
>JAAGEH010000076.1:8054970-8099698 GCA_011751065.1 Lasiurus cinereus
AAAGAAAGAAAGAAAGAAAGAAAGAAAGAAAGAAAGAAAGAAAGAAATGTCCTATCCTATGAAAAATACATCTTGAAAATGCCTAAAAAAACTTGTCATTTTTTCATGGTGAAGGGACTGGAGTCCTTGTTGATGAAACCACCTTGGTGGCTGTGGTGACTGGCAGTGGCTGTGGCAGCTGGGTAATGGGGCTGGTGCCTTCCCCTAATCAGCCCATCACCTCCTACAAAGGGAGGACTAAGCTATAAGTAGGACATCCCCTGAGGGCTACCAGAATATGAGAGGGGGCAGGCTGGGCTGAGGAGGACCCTCCACTCCCAGTGCACTGGGCGCCTAGTTGATTAGTAAAAGTGTATCTATATCAATATTTATATCACATTTTGCAGTTATATATAGTAATGATATTTTCCTGGTTTATTGTTGTTTTTTACTTTTCTTTTGGGTGTCCTTTGACAACATTGAAACTAAGTCACAGGATTAATTTGGCTATGTGGGTGTGTTTTTTGTTTATTTCTGTATAAATTATATAAATGTTTTGCTATTTATGTAAAAAAATGCCATTGGGGGAGGGTGATTTAATCAAAGATGGTGAAATAACTGTTACCTTGCCTATACTCCCCAAACAAACAACAAATTGGAAGTTATCCACAAACAAAAATACCAATAAAGTCCAAGATGAGGAGAGCTGCTTTGAGAAGACAGAGTCAGATCCTGGTGTTAGGATTGCTAAGCACACTTCCAGTCACAGACCAAAAGCATCACTGCTCCCTATGGACTCAACTCCAGCCTAACCTGGCAATAATCCTGCAACCAGCCACATCTGTCAAGGATCCTGGGAAGACATAGAAATGGACAATGGGTTTATGATAACATGTTTAATATCAATAATCATCAGGAAAATGCAAATCAAAATCATGGTGAGATATCACCTCACATCTGTTAGAATGGTCATTAAAAAGACAAGAGGATAAGTATTGTTGAGGATGTGGAAACTGAAACCCTTGCACACTGTTCCTGGGAATGTAAGTTGATACAGCTGTTATGGAAAACAGTATGGAGGTTCCTTTAAAAATTAAAAATAGGCCTCTGGCCCATGTGGCTCAGTTGGTTGGGCATTATCCAGGAGGCTGCTGGTTTGATCCCTGGTCAAAGGCACATGCCGAGGTTGCAGGATTAATCCCCAATGAGAGCTCTGCAGGAGGCAGTCAGTCCATGTTGTGCTTTCACATTGCTGTTTCTCCCTCTCTCTCTAAAAATCAATAAACTATTAAAAACTAAAAATAACAGAAATTATACAAAGTGATGAATAGCAAGAACCTACAACCAAGATTACTCTACCCAGCAAAACTATCATTCAGAATTGAAGGTCAGATAAAGAGCATCACAGATAAGAAAAAACTAAAGGAGTTCATCTCATATAAAACCAGTATTATACGAAATGCTGAAAGATACTTTTTAAGAAGAGAAAGAAGAAGAAAAAGGTAAAGATAAAAATTATGAACAACAAATACATATCTATCAATAAGTGAATCTAAAAATCAAGTGAATAAAAAATCTGATGAACAGAAAAAAAACCCTAAAAACTAAAAATAGATCTACTTACAATATCTGCAATCAATAAATGTGGTACATCACATAAGCAAAATGAAGGATAAAAACCATATGATTATATCAATTGATGAAGAAAAAGCAGTTAATAAAGTACAGCACCTATCTATATATATATAAAATCCTAAGCGACCAGTACAACCAAATGATGACCAAACAGGTGACAAGGCCAGCAGGGGCGTTAGTGAGTGGTAACCAAATGCCCAAGCAGCAGGCTGCATAGGGCAACTAGGCCGGCAGGGGGTTTACTGAGGGGTGACCAAACAACTGAGCAGCAAGCTGTGAGGAGGGTAGTTGGGGGCAACCAAACCAGCAGAGGGGGAACATTAGGGGTGACTAGGCCAGTGGGGAGGGGCAGTTGGTTATGACCAGGCCAGCAGGAATGGCATTAGGGGTGACCAGGCCAGTGGGGAGGGGCAGTTGGTTATGACCAGGCCAGCAGGAATGGCAGTTAGGGGCAATCAGGCAGGCAGGCAGGTGAGCAGTTAAGAGCCAGTGGTCCTGGATTGTGAGGATTGGGCCTAAACTGGCAGTCAGACATCCCCTGAGGGGTCTGTATTGGAGAGGCTACAGGCTGGGCTGAGGAATACCCCCCACATACCACATGCACAAATTTCATGCATTGGGCCTCTAGTCCTATATAATAATGAGGTAATATGAAAATTGACCATCACTCCAACACACAAGATGTCCACCACCTTTTGGTCAAATATGGCCACCCCCCTGCGGACAAAAGATGGCTGCCACAAGATGGCCAGTATAGAAGGACAGTTGTGGGCAATCAGGTCAGCAGAGGAGGGTGTTGGAAAGGATCAGGCCTGCAAGGGAAGAAAGTTGGGGGTGAACAGGCCTGCAGGGGAGGACAGTTGCAGGAGACCCAGGTCTGCAGGGGAGGACAGTTGCGGGGAGACCAGGCTGGGAAGGGAGGGCAGTGAGGGGTAAACAGCCTGGAAATGGAGGGCAGTTAGGGATAACCAAGTCATCAGAGGAGGGCAGTTAAGGGCAATTGGGCCAGCAGGGGAGCAATTAGGTGTCAATCAGGCTGGCAGGAGAGTGGTTAAGGGGATGATCAGGCTGTTAGGCAGAAGCAGTTACGGGAAATCAGGCAAGTAGACAGGCAAGTGGTTGGGAGCTAGCAGTTCTGGATTGTGAGAAGGATGTCTAATTGTCCATTTAGGCCTGTTCCACTCCAACTGTCCTATTGAGGTGGATCAGGCCTGCAGAGGAGAGCAGTTAGGGGTGACCAGGCCAGAAAAGGAGGGCAGTTAGGGTGACCAGACTGATTATCTTAAAGTAAATTGATTATCTTGTAGCTGGGTATACAACCCTTTCTGTCTCACTATTCCATAAGTGCTGTCTACACTTGCTTCTCTTACAAGCTGCATGTTTGGCAGGAAAGAATGCCTCTGAGAGAGGCGACCCCTTCTGGGTCAATTGTCTATGAATCACTATGCTCATTTGGCAACCCTAAGCATGATCTCACTTATTCATTATGGGAAATGTATTGTAACATCCTGATGAAAATTACTGCCAAATTCATGCACAAATATAAATTTTGACAGACTGGCAAAGAAGAGAGAATGATGAGGCCTGCTTAGAGTCTTCTAGATTCTTGTTGTATATAGAGAGAAAGGGTGCCCACCATACATCGAAAACTTATATGATCTTATCAACCACTAGAGGCCCAGTGCACAAAATTCATGCATGGGTAGGGTCCCTAGTGGCTGGCAGCTGCTGGCTGCTGGCAGCCGGCTGGGACCTCCCTTCCCCTGGCTGCTGTCTACAGCCCCCAGTCTTCCCAATAAATTTACTGATAATAAGAAAGAATAGAGAGCTCAAAGACATATTCTGGTAGACATTTATCTAGATTTTGTATAATGAAGTGTTAAAGATAAAAGTAATGATTAATCAAGAAACTCAGTAAATCTGAAGTTTGAAGTGAATCTGAAATTAGGAAAATAGTCTACAATAAATTTTAGCTCAGCCCTGTGACTGACAAGGCAACAAAAATACAAGTTAAAAAATAACGAGGAAAAGGTAAAGTAAATGAATATTGCGATTTTCCTTAAATTGTATGTAACAAAGAGTCTTGTATGCTGGTATTATAGAGATTAATGGAAGTCAGAAAATAAGGGGGAGAAGGGTATTTAATATATAGTCTCTTTATTAGGTTACCAAACTAGAAATTGTTCATGTTCCAATTTGGGATATTGCCACCTGGCTCTGCTCAGACCTTATCCTTTAGGTTCTTTTCATTGCTGTTTTAAACAGAATGATACAAATTCTACTTTCAATTATTCTCCAGGAGAGGTTCATCACCGACAGTCTTATGCTTTATCCAGACTCTGTTAGGAGTTCTGTGGCTTTTCCATGAGTCCCTGTCCCTTACCTCTTTTTTTTTCCCCCTGACACTAGGCTTTTTCACTGCTTTAAATAGTCTTCCCCAGAGATTGCAGTGGATAATAAAAGGAGAGGAGACACAAGTCAGTTAGTTTTGTAATGATTTGTAGTTCTTCTAAAACAATTTATCTAAGGAGACTTTAATGAATTATTTCCAATAAGGATTGGGGGATTATTCGTGATTTTTAATTACTTCAACTACCCAGACAGTTTTTGCCTTAAGAATTAAGATCTGCCTACATGTTTTGGATAATTAAGATCTGATTCCCAATGTGCTGAGTAATTCAAAGTATAATATATCCTTGAATCTCTAAGTGTATATGTACCAATCTTCTTTTTTTATATATAAGTTAACAATTTTATTTATTTACTAGAGGCCCGGTGCACAAAATTCATGCATGAGAGTGTGTGTTCCTCAGCCCAGTCTGTACCCTCTCCAATATGGGACCACTAGAGGGATGTCTCACTTTCCGTTTAGACCCAATCCCACCAGGACTGCTGGCTCCCACCCGCTCACCTGCCTGTCTGGCTGATTGCCCCTAACCACTTCTGCCTGCTAGCCTGATCACACCCTAACAACTCCCTTGCCAGCCTAATTGATGCCTAAATGATCCCTGGCTAGCTCAATTGCCCCCAACTACCCTCCATTGCAGGCCTGGATCCCCCCAACTACCCTCCCCTGCATGCCTGGTCCCCTCCCCCAACTGTCTTCCCTGAAGATCTGGTCCCACCCCAACTGCCCTCCCCTGCTGGTCTGGTTCCCCCCAACTTCCCTCCCCTGCAGGCCTGGGTTCCCCCAACTGTACTTCCCTGCAGGCTTGGGTCCCTCCCAACTCCCTCCCCTGCTGGTCTGATCACCCACAACTGCCCTCTCCTGTTGGCTATCTTGTGGCAGCCATCTGTGTCCACATGGGTGTGGCCATCTTTGACCATATGGGGGCAGCCATCCTGTGTGTTGGAGTGATGGTCAGTTTGCATATTACTCTTAATAGATAGTATTTCTTTTTCTTTATTTATTAATATGTGTCCTTATTGCCCCCATTGTGCCCCCCCCCAACACCCTCACTCATGCCCTCAGCCTTCCTGTTGTTTGTGTCCATTGGTTTGGCTTATATGCATGCATACAAGTCCTTTGGTTGATCTCTCCCCCTTACCCTCCGCCCCCTTCCTCTCCTTTGAGGTTTGACAGTATGATTGATGCTTCTCTGTCTCTGGATCTGTTTTTGTTCATCAGTTTATGTTGTTCATTATATGCCACAAATGAGTGAGATCATGTGATATTTATGTTTATCTCACTGGCTCTTTTCGCTTAGCATAATTCTTTCCAGTTCCATACATGCTGTTGCAAATGGTAAGAATTCCTACAGCAGAGTAATAGTCCATTGTGTAGATCAGTTAGGCATCAATCAGGCTGGCAAGGGAGTTGTTAGAGTGTGATCAGGCTAGCAGGCAGAAGTGGTTAGGGGCAATCAGCCAGACAGTTTTTTAATCCACTCATATGCTGATGGTCACTTAGGCTATTACCAAATCTCAGCTATGGTAAATTGTGCCACTATGATATCTTCTTACATCCAATGTATCTTGCTAATTTTAAGCAGGAATCTTTTTACTTTTAGTTTTCTATGTCAGTGGAACTCTATAAGTAATAATATTCATGGGCCAAATCCTATTCACACTTAACCAAAATGACACCAACTTTTAAAAAAATGTCAGGAGAATGCCTGGCCATTGTTGGTCAGTGGTTGAGTGTCAACCTATTGGTGTAGCCATAACTGAATATTTCAGTCAGATAGGAAACATATCAGGTAATGCTAACAGCTATTTAACTACTTCTATAAATGAGGTACATCCTATCTAATAAAGAAGGAATATGCAAATTGACCATCATGTCATAATAAAATGGCTGTGCCTACAGCGGAGGCAGGGATCCCATTACACAAAATGGCTGCACCCAGAGCAGAGACCAAGTTTCCATAATGAGGCTTAATGAGCAATCAGCAGCAACCTGAGGCTACGTGGTGCTGGACAGGGGCAGGGGACCTGAAGCTGTGCTCCCTGCCTGGTGGGGCTTGACAGGGTATCTCAGGCCACACCCTCCAGCCTGGTGCCAGGATGGGGGACTTCGGGCAATATCCCATGCCCAGGGGACTTAGCAGGGGACCTCGGGCTGTGGCCCTCACTCAGCAGGGCTTGATGGGGATCTCAAGGAATACCCCCTGCCCCAGTCAGGCTGAGGGACCTCAGGCTGTACACCTCATCCTGGCACCGGGCCAGGGGATCTGATGCTGAGCCCCCATCTGGTGAACCTTGACAGGAGTGGAGCTGACTGGGTCTGGATCTAGCCCAATGGGGGTTGGGCCAGCCGAGTCTGGGTCTCGCACAATTTTGAGGAGCACATGAGTGGGCAGAGACTTGACTCTAGTTCCTGTGGCACACTCCAGACTCCGACAGGTGGAATATTTTCATATATATTTTACGAATTTTCTTTCATCTCTGACACTTCTATTACAGAGAAAGGGCAAATAGCAATATGAAAATACTTCCTCTAATTCCCTTTTAATGTGCATGCATTTTGTGCACTGAGTCACTGGTTGTAGATATAAGTAAACTTATTCCTAAGTGTCTCATTTCCAAGCAAGGTAGCACAAGTTGGAGAGTTATCAGTGACGTACGTTACCAGTGACTGCAGACTCATGCTTCAGCTGAGCAGAGTTGGGCCAGTCACCAATTAATTATAGTTAATTCAGATTGAGAATGGATTTTCTGACTTTGTGGACATATCTACTTAAGACTTTAAAAATATTTTAGAACATAAGGTGGATATTTGCGTGGGTGAAAATGCTCTTCTATTCTGCAAATGATTTTGATTCTTTAAGGATGGTTAGCTGTTGCTGTGTTGGTCCAAGGATGGAGTATTGGCTGCTATAGCAAACAGAATATAAGGGACAGCATAGAAGCATATCACTGACCACCGACTACTGTCCACGGGGAAGGCCTTCTTATTTTTTCCAATAGAATGCATCCTCTTATCTTGGTACTTATTTCAATGCATTTCATTAGAAAATAAAGCAAAAATGGTGATGTGGCTACTGGTGCTGCTACTTTTTTTTTTTTTTTTAAAGAGGAGGAGCTTAGAAAAGAGAACCTGAAGTTGAGTGGTAATGGTATGTGCTGGGAGCTGGCAAACATCAGGCCTAGAATTATGTGCTCTTACACACACAAAAGGTAAAATGACATGATATAACCCACAGTGTCAATCACTTTAGCAACCTACAAAGCAAATTACATGATATAAGCACTGCGTTCCACCCAAGTTAAGGAATCATGGCAATCTGTGCCCACCTGCACATGGCAATTACTAGTTACTGAGTGTGTCAACTGAATGATAACAAGGGTTGCCACCACGATCCCCACCCTCTTCTGAATAATAAAAATTTCAAGTGGGAAGTGCCACTCTTTGGCAATCAACTTTCTCAGGGAAAGGAAATGTGAGGCAGGAAAAGGGACCTGCTTCTTCTACTGCTGGGTGCCTTTATGTATTTTATCTTCAAAGATGGCTCAGAGTCAGTTCTGCTAAATTTACCTCCAAACGTGTGGCAAATGATTTTGATAAACACAGAAAGACTAAAAAAGCACAGCAACAACTGGCAAGGTACTTTGAATATTGAAATAACCGAGTAATGCAGGAAGTTGTACATATGTTGAACATTTTCCTTTCTACCCAATGTTTCATTCATTCACTTGCTCATTCTGTCATTTGTCACCAAGGGCATAATATATTTACAGTGGCTGACATGTATGAAATGTGGCAAAATAAAACATTTTCTTCATAATATATCCATTTTTATTTTCCCCCTCCAAGATGCATTCATCTTTTTTAAAAAAATATATTTTATTGATTTTTTACAGAGAGGAAGGGAGAGAGAGAGAAAGTCAGAAACATCAATGAGAGAGAAACATGGATCAGCCACCTCCTGCATGCCCCACAGTGGAGATGTACCCGCAAGCAAGGTACATGCCCCGGACCAGAATTGAACCTGGGACCTTTCAGTCTGCAAGCCAAAGCTCTATCCACTGAGCCAAACCAGTCTCGGCAGATGCATTCATCTTTTACTGTTACTTCTTTACTCCTCTCCCTTGGTAACACTCTACAATAAGCAGAATTTGCCAACATCTCATTTATGTATTCTTTATACATTACATTTTAAACAAATATTTTCTGAGCATGGTGCCCTAGTATGTATGTACTAAACTCTGAGCTAAGAACTGCAGGAAATATAGTAAGAAGTAAAACCTGCTCCTTGTAGTTAAGGGGCTTTCAGGCTACTAAACACTAGCAAATTGACTATTTGTTTTTATGTTCTTTAGGGGTAAGAGGAAAATAGAGACTCTTGGGGCATACATTACCATGCTTCCAGATGTATTTATTGAACAAATATTAAGTTCTTGGTGCAACAACGAATGAGACAGACATAATTATTACTCTCATGAACTAATGAATGGCCTAGAAGCAACACCACACTCTATATTGAAAGATCAGTAATTCTCCTAGTATGGCTAGTACAGTGGCTAGTATATAGTCAGTACCCGATAAAAATGTGTAGAATAACTGAATGAATGGATGAATGAATGAATAAATGAATGAATGAATATGGCATGTTCTCTCTTACCTCTGAACCTGTTAAATTTCTGTACCTCATTTGATTCTTCTTGGTGTTATTATCTGTTTTGGCCTTTTCTGGATACCCCAGAGGATCTAGATGCTCCTTTTTCTGTGCTCCTAATGATTCTTATATTTCTCATTCACACTTCATTTGAAGAACTTAGGTACAAACACAAGTACAACATAGATGTCTTCACATGCAATAGTTGATTGCTTGAAAGAATTATTTCTTTTCCAGGTTTTCCCCCAGCACCTAGAACTGCAGCTGGTTCACAGCATTCAGTCAGGGCATATGAATTAGCAAATGCAAAAAGAAAAAAAAGAGAAATAAATTATCCACTACAAATGAGCTTGTATCCAAGGCTTGCCAGACTTTGGACTTTGGCTTCCTTTCCTCTCTTATTTCTCTATTAGAGACCCAATGCACAAACTTGTTCATGGGTGGGGTTCAGCCACCCCAACTCCAATTGGGATGGTTCAGGGCTGGGCCTATAGAGAGGAGGAGATGGTGGGAGGTTGGCCAGCTGGGCCACCCAGATGAGGCCGATCAGGGCTGGGCTGGCCAGGGGGAGGAGCTGTGGTAATTGGCCAGTGGGCCCAAGACCCCAATTGGGGTGGGGGGCCAATTAGGGGAGGGACTGGCCATGGGGAGGGGCTGTGGGGGGTTGACTGGACAGCCCCACCGCAGATTGGTGAGTGGGGGGTGACCAGGGGTGGAACTGGCTGGGGGAGGGGCCACAAGCAGTTGGCCAGCCAGCCCTCCCCCAGATTGGGGTGGTGGGGGCCAAACAAAGGTGGGGCCAGCCTTGGGGAAGGTTTTAGGGTTGGGGGGCTGATCAGAGGCCAGCAGCCTGGGGAGGGGCAATGGATTCTTGTCTAGCTGGCCCTGCCCTCTATTGGGATAGGGGGAGATCAGGAGCAGAGCTGGCCCTGAGGAGGGACTGTGGGCCAACCTGGGGTAGGTGAGGCCAATAAGAGGCAGGGCTGGCTGCGGGGAGGGGCCACAGGAGGTTGGCCAGTCAGCTCCACTCCCCTGATTAGGTAAATTTGCTGGCTGCAGTGGATGTCATAGCAACCAGTCATTCTGGTTGTTAGGTTGTCCTGGTCCCTGGCTTTTTATATATATACTAAAGGCCCAGTGCATGAAATTCATGCATGGTGGGGTGTAGCTCAGCCAAGCCTGCTCCCTCTCCAATCTGGGATCCCTCTCAGAATCTAGGACTGCTGGCTCTAAACTGCTTACCTGCCTACATTCATGATTGCTCCTAACAACTTCTGCCTGCCAGCCTGATCATCCCCTAACCACTCCCCTGCCAGCCTGATTGATGCCTAACTGCTTCCCTGCCACCCTGTTTGCCCCTAACTGCCCTCCCCTGCAGGCTTGATTGCCCTCAACTGCCCTCCCCTGCAGGCCTGGTTTCCCTGAACTGGTCTCCCCTGCATGCCTACGTCCCCTGCAACTGCCCTTCCCTGCAGGCCTAGTCACCCCCAACTTCCTTCCTTGCAGGCCTGGTCCTTCCCAACTGCTCTCCCCTGCTGGCCATCTTGTGGTGGCCATCTTGTGTCCACATGAGGGCATACATATTATACCACATGGGAGTAGCCTTCTTGTGTGTTGCAGGGATGGTTAATCTGCATATTTCTCTTTTATAGATAGGATAGAGGCCTAGTGCATGGGTGAAGGCCAGCTGGTTTGCCCTGAAGGGTGTCCCAGATCAGGGTGGGGGTTCCCTTGTGGTGTGGGGTGGCCTGGGCGAGGGGTCTGTGGTGGTTTGAAGGCCAGCCATGCCCCCCACTCCCGCCACCCCTCCAGGCGAATCAAGTGGAGGCCCTGGTATCTGGTATTTATTTATCTTCTACTATTGAAACTTTGTAGCCTTGAGTGGAGTCAAGCCTCCTACTCACTCCATGGCAGCAGCCGTTTTTGTTGGGATTTATTTATTTTCTATAATTTAAACTTTGTAGTCTTGAGTGGAGGCCTGGGCCCACCAGGATGAGATGAAAGCTTGGCTTCCTCCATCGTCGTGGAAACCCAAGCCTCCCTCCTGCTTGCTCTGTGACCTCAGCCATCTTGGTTGGGGTTAATTTGCATATTTGCTCCTGATTGGTTGATGGGCATGGCTTGTGGATGTAGTGGAGTTGTGGTTAATTTGCATAAGTTCTTTTATTAGATAGGATATATGGA
Organism: Lasiurus cinereus; assembly: GCA_011751065.1. NCBI lineage: Eukaryota > Metazoa > Chordata > Mammalia > Chiroptera > Vespertilionidae > Lasiurus > Lasiurus cinereus. Next base: position 8,065,827 of record JAAGEH010000076.1, read on the forward strand.
TGTGTCAGATAGGCAATCTGTTATTTTAAATGGGTCTATTTATTTTGCCATCTTTATACTTTTCTCATACTGTTTCCTATAAATTTATGCCTCTTCTACATTTTTCACTGTTACTAACAACTAAGATTTCAGAGTCCTATCAAATGTTAACTTCCTTCCCTACATTTACCATGATCTTCACATTCCTGACTCATCAGATTCTCCCTCATTCTTAGCATTTTTCTCATCTTCCTACTAAAATGACCTCATCTTCATTTGAAGAACTGTCACATTTTTTAAGGTCATTATGAGTTTTCTCTTCTATGATCATTTAAGTTCTTATCACATCTGCCATAGTCACTTTTGAGTATTTTAAAAGGAAGAACCATGCTTTGTATAGGGCCTTTCAAAAAGGAAGAATATACAGTAGTCCTCCCTTATCCTCAGGACCTAGGTTCCTAGACCTTCATTTGATGCCTGAAATGCAGGTAGTACCAAACCTCATTTACATACTAGAACATGTGTTTTTCCTGTACATACATACCTATGATGAAGTTGAATTTATAACTTTAGCACACTAAGAGATTAACAATAACAAATAATGAAATAGAATAATTATAACAATATGCTATAATAAATTTATGTGAATGTGGTTTCTCTCAAAATGTCTCATTATATTGAATTCAATCTTCTTATGATGATATGAGATAAAATATCTAGTGAGGTGATGTGAGGTTAATGTGATATAACACTAGGCTACTATTGATCTTTTGATGATACATAACAAGCATTTCCATGTTCTCCTAGCTGGCATATCTGAATTGCCAGCATCACTACTCCTGTGCTTTGAGACAGTTATTAAGTAAAATAAAGGTGACTGTAACACAAGCACTAACATACAATGACAGTCCATCTGAAAGATGGACTGCTAAACGAAGGCTGCTAAACGACTAATGGAAGGGTAGCATGTACAATGTGAATACACTGGACAAAGGGATGATTCACATTCTGGCCAGGACAGAGCAGGGCAGGGTGAGATTTCATCCTGATATTCAAAATAGTGTGCAATTTAAACCTTATTTTGTAGAAATATAGGTTAAAAAATGGAATTAAAGGAATTCTTTTGATATATTGTGAAGAATACAAACTTTATTCTGATCAAATTATCTGTTTGTAGAGTAGCAATCACCATCATAGAGTTAAAGAAGAGATTTTGAGAAAGAAGTTCACACAAGGACTGGGAACCTGAATGGCACTGGCCCACTCAACAGCAACATTAGAGCTAGAAGTCCTTGGAGGAATGTAATTCTTATGGCAAAGTATTTTCTCCCTAGATTTCTATATTCTAACAAAACTATCAAATACTTTGAATAGAGACATGTCGGGTTATACAAAACCTCAGAAGTTGCATACCATGTGTCCTTTTGCAGAAAGCTAATAGAAAATGTGTTTTACTTAACAAATGAACAAAGTAAGTAGGAAAAAAGATGTGGAGCCCAGAAAACAGGAAATCCATGACAGGAGAGAGAGAAAAAAATAGACAGTCCATGACAAAACATCATAACTGAAGGTGGCTGAGAGATCAAGTAGCTCCTGTTGAAAAATAGAGAACTGTGGAGGGATGTCTCCATGATTGTCAAAAGGGAACCACTAGATCATTCAACAGATTTGTCAATGTAAAATCTTATTGTGAAAATCATTTTTCAAAGCCATTAATGGAACTTAGAATATTTTGGAATGAATCCAAGTAAATGGAAAAAAAATAAAGATTATCATATTATGCTGAGTGAAATAAGCCAGTTAGAGAAAAATAAGTATCACAGGATCTCACTCATATGTGGAATCTAATGAACCAAATAAACCAAAAAAAAAAAAAAGACCCAGAGTCATAGAAGCATGAATAGACTGTTGAACCTCAGAGGGAAGGCAGGGGAGGGTGGCTGGAAAGAGATCAACCAAAGAACTTGTATGCCTATATGCACAACCCATGGACACAAGATAATGGGGTGGGAGGGCCTGGGGGTGGGGGGACAAGGATGGGAGTGGGCTGGAAGAGGTTAATGGAGGACAAGTGAGAACCCATGTAATACCTTCAACAATAAAGGCTAAAAAGAAAAAAAAAATTCCAGAAAAAGCTAAGCATTGTACAAAACATTTATAAAGAAAAATGAAATAAATCATAATACAGGGGACAATATTTATGTAGTCATAATCATGAAAGCACCAAATTATTTTTATAGACATGTATAATATAACTATGTTAGAAGAGTAAAGAAGATAAAGGAGATGTATAAGAAAGGATAAAACCTATGTTCCACATCAGGAAGACAGTGAATAATGTTTAAATCAGTGAGCCAAAAGATAACTACAAAATGAATTTGGAAATATGGAGATAGATGAAATAGTTAAGAGTTGAAGTGGCTGTTTTGTGATAAAACTATTATTTGTCTTATTAAGCTATGTGTCTATATTGCTTTGATAAAAATAAAAATCAATTATAAAATAAACATACTCTTGGACCCAGTAAACCTATGGATATAGGTTTGACAATATATATAAGGTGGTTCATCACAACATTCTTCTGGCATCAATGGGATACCAGTTAATTTTCATTTTGTGAAACCTTACAGTGACATTAATGACATGGTTTATATTAAATATGTAGATTGACATTGAAGGAAGGGTACTGCTTAACCATAGGGTTGTTGGTGGTATATAAATAATGTGGGCTTTAGAATCCATAATCCTTAGTTTAAACTTTCTAGCTATATAGCCTCAAACAGATTGCTTAACTTCTTTGCGTTTTGTCAAACATTTAATGAGGAGAGTAGTACCTACATTATGGGGCTCTTTAGGAGTAATACTCTGATTTCTATAATGACAGCACTATTAATATTGCTCTCAATACTAATTCTTCAACCATCTCCTACTGTAACTTGAATATGACTACATATTTTAAATTCTTGTGTATTGGGAAAGAATCCAGGTCTTATTCCACAACTTATTAAAAATGTGACCATGGGCAAATTACTTCAAACCTGACTTTTTCTCAGCTGTGATATGTGGAAAGATACAGTGCTAATCTCCAAGGATTGTTGTAAGGAGTGAATGGGGTAATGAATATGTAGAGTTTAGTAGAGAGATTGACAAATAGTTAGTGCTCAAATTGTAGTCCTCTTTTTATTTTATACTAGTGGCCTAGTGCACACAATTCGTGCATGGAGGGGGAGGGTTCCTCAGCCCAGCCTGCACCCTCTCCAATCGGGGAATCCTTGGGGGATGTCCAACTATCAGGCCTAAGCCAGCGGTTGGACATCCCTCTTGCAATCTGGGACCACTGGCTCCTAACTACTCACCTGCCTGCCTTCCTGATCACCCCTTTTACCTGATTTCATCCCTTATTGCTCTCCTCAGCCAGTCTGATCACTCCTAACTGCCCTCCTATTCTGGCTTGATCTCACTCCCAATGAACCTGGCCTGGTCTCACCCCCAACAGCTCTCCCCTACCTTCCTGATCTTGCCCCCAACTGACCTCCTCTGCCAGCCTAGTTACCCCTAACTGCTCTCCCCTGCCAGCCTAATCTCACCCCTGATTGCTCTCTCCAGCCAGCCTGGTCACCCCTAATTGCCTCTACCTGCCTGATTGTCCCTAAATGCCCTCCTCTGCAGTCCTGATCTTGCCCCCAACAAGTCTTTCCTGCTGGCCTGATCTCACCCACAACTGCCCTCTCCTGCCGACCTGATCTCCCCCAACTGCCTCTACTTTGGCCTCCACCACCATGGCTTTGTCCAGAAGGAAGTCGGATGTCCGGAAGATGGCTAATTTACCCGGTTTAATTAGCATATTATCCTTTTAGTAGTATAGATAGATTATATAGGATAGGACTGCCTTTTTCATCAAGAGGAGATGCTCCTGGCAGACAAAAATACATTTCTGGACTGATAGCCAGCCATATGCACTATACTGCCAAACCAGTCATTAAAAAATTGAACCATTTTCTTACACCTTACACCAAACAGCTGTTGCCCTTAAAACCCCTCCTCAGCCCTCACCTTAAGTTCTGCCTTCAGAGTTCACCCTTAGGTTCTGATTGGTCAGTTTCTATGCCAGTCAGCATCAAAAGCTCTTATTGGGTCCTTGGCTTCACCCAGATTAGGTTTTAATTGGTCAGTTCCTATGCTAGTCAATGTCTCCAGGTCTATCAATGGGCTTGATCAGAGAGGTAGGGCTGATCAACATCCCTAGTGAGGACCAAGAGAAAGAGAGGCATGGCAGCTGGCTGGGCCCTGAGAGAAAGAGGCAAGAGTTGATCAATAGCTGCCATGGAGGCTAAGGATCAGACCTTGCTTCTCTCTCCAGACCTCCCTTACGGCCTGATCTGCAGCCCCCTTGGTAGCCAGTGCTGGTTATGGCACCTTCGGTGGTGCAAAGTCAGTCAAGCCTTTGGTTATTTTGGATGTTACAGATTCTGGGCTTTTATATATTAGGATTTTACCCTTTTCCTATAGTAAATCATCTTCCTTTTTAATCATATCAATAGGAAGCCAAATAATTCAACAGAGATTCAAAGAATTTTCAAGTTAGAAGGCACCTTGAACTATCAGATAATTAGACTTCAAATCATGCTTTTCCAATTTTTTTTTCAAATTTGCTTTTAATTTAACTCATTTTAACCTTTTAGCTTTAAAAAGTGAAATTAGCCAGCAGGTGAAAATATAGGGAAACTGTTTTTCAGCATTTCTCATGGAAATTCAAATTTTAGGTTCTTCTTGGGAACAAAACAGGCATTCCCTGCTTATAAAGTTATTTCTGAGTTGCAAAAGTCCTATCTTTTTCCCTATTATACCATGTTGTCCCCTGCATTTCCCTATTCATTCTTGGCTGCCACACTCAAATAGATGCACAGAAAGTATGAGGACATTTCTTTTTCTTGCATCTTTAGTGGAAGCCTGAGCTGCAGACAATAACTGCTCAAGTCTGTCAAATAGATGGAAATCAAAGCGTTTTAAAATTAGTAGAGATGAGCACTTCTTTGCTCTCAAGTGTACAGTTGCTCTTTCATCACATTATAGACGACATAGTTCTCAAAATGTGGAACATGCTCCAGCAGCAGAGCATCATCTTTATGTGTTAGAGGTGTGACTTCTCAGACCTCACACAGACCTCTTGAATCAGAAGCTCCAATGGTGGGACCCACCGATCTGTGTTGTAAAGAGACAAGTGATTCTTATACATGCCAAAGTTTGACAACAGCTGGGTTAGATCTTTCCAAGCACAGTGCCAGAAAACAAAATAAAAGGAAAATTGACCACAATGTATTGTAACACCCATGAGTTGCACATCAACTATATTTAATTGTTTTTCTCACAAAAATTCACTGGGTCTCTCTTCTATGCCAGGCACTGTAATAGTCTCTAAGTATCTGAGGTGAAATTTTCAGGGTATATAAAACATTTTCCCAGCCTGCCAAAGTTTTCATAAAATCATTCTAGATAGCCTAATATACTCAATGATTGTTTTTCTTATTATCGGGCCTTTAAGAATTATTTCCTGAGTTTTAGATTTTTTATTTAGGTGATCATATTTTCTAATGTCTTATGTCTATTTTCATGAGAACTGATATGCTCTTGGTAAACTCATCTGCTTTGATGAATAATTTCTCTTTTGAAGCACGTAAAACATATACTGACAGCAAATTATCTTTGCTCCTACATGGGTCTAAATTAGAGATGATTATAGTTAGAATGTTTGTGATCTTTCATAACAAATTAATCCAAATGTGCACTCTAATCATTAGAGATAGTACCTATTTTTTTTTCGTAGCTCTGGGACTCAGTATTCACAAAACCTATGAGCTACATGTGAGTATCATTGCTACTATCTGGCTCACATGAAGTTGGAGAGTTTCCAAGGACTCAATTTTGATAAAGGATAAAACTCAAAGTAGATTCATCTTAAAGTAGGAAAATAAAATAAAGAATATGGGTTGTGGAAGAGGAGAGAAAGGAGATGGAAGAGAGAGAGAAGCAAAGAAATAAGCATAATCGGCATTTTAATGGGAATGAGTGAACAGTCTGCACTATAATAAATCTCTTAGGCATTTGATCCCAATAAACTATCTTAATCCTTAGGGCTATTCTGGCAGCAAGAGATAACTGCTCTGAAACCAAAATGTATTTAGCATAAAACTCACATTCTGATGTTTACTGTGTATCTGCTTTTAAAATATAAATTGAAAATTCTAACTTCTTTGAGGTGGTGTAAGGGGAAACAGCCTCTGAGGGCTCTGTGTATCAGCCAGCTCCTGTCTGCTAAAGACAACACTTGAATGCTCACTTGCTGGGAAACTGGAAGTCTTGTTAACTGGAGCCCTTAAAATATATCTTTTATCTGAACATTGTGGAAATGTTCAGTTGTTTGTGTACATGTAGAGGGCTTTTTGGTAAGGGTCTGACTTTATGGATTCTCTTTTCCAGAGCTTAAGAAAGTTGACTTAAATAACTCATCAGTCCCTCCTTACCAGATGTATGTGATGGAAATATCAAAGTCATGTGTGGCTGATCTTCAAAATCCTTGATTAAAAAAATAAAACTATTTTCAGTGTTAACTATGATTGAGGAATGGTCCTACTAACATTTTCTTTTGTTTTTCCTTTTTTCACACCCATCAACTTATCCATACCTGGTATTCTAATATCACACATTTGCCAGCTATTGCTACATAACATCAACCTGTGTAGTTATAAAAGCATCACCCAGATATCAGCAAGTTGGTGATATAAGTGGTTCTCAACTAACAATCCTCTTCAAACAAAGAGCAACTAGCAATTAGCCATAGACAAACCATTTTTGTGAAGATCCGAGAACCTGGAAATGAGGCTGAAGAATCCCTTTGGACCATAAAAACTGAGAAAAAGCATATTACAAAGGTGAGAGAAGTGATTTTATGTTGATTGCATTGCCCCTCCTCCAGGTCAAAGGATAACCATACCGAGGAGTCCTTTGTGTCTATAGTTTCTCCGGTGGGAAAAGGAAGGCCCAAGGCAGACATCAGCTTCAGCAGTATGCTGGGACACTTTCAGAGAGCCCACTTAGGTACGGTCTCATACAGATAGTAGTAAGCTCACGGATCTTAGACTATATTCTTGCTGGCTGTGGTGTCGAAATAGAGATCCCAACCAGTGGTTCTGCTCATTTACAGAGTCCAACCAGTGGCCCCACCTATTCAGATATTGTTTGATTCTCCCCAGGTTGGGTCCCCACCCAGCAATACGTTTTAGCCACAGAGTACAGATAGGAAAGAAAGTTGGTGACCCTACACAACTGCTGAACATAGTCTCCAGCCCCACCAAACCAGGAAGTCTGGCCAGAGATGCCAGGCAGCTCTGCAGCACAATGATAGCCAGCGCCTAAGCAGGGAAGCAAGTTAGCAGCCCTACCCACTTTTGAGAAAGGCTGTGAGAGGAGATTGCTTCCTCAAATGTGCAGATATCAAGGAAAGGATACAAGGTCATGAAGAAGTGGGTAAATATGACACACCACCAAAGGAACTAATAAAGCTCAGGTAGTTGACACTACAGAAGTAGAGATCTATGTGCATTGTCTGACAAAAAAAAATTCAGAATAATCTTCTTACAGAAATTCAGTAAACTACAAGAAAATGCAGATATACAAGTAAATAAAGTTAGAAAACCATGCATGAACAAAATAAAAAGCTTAACTATTTAAAAATCAGCAATCCTAGAACTGAAGACATGACTTAAAGATAACATTAAAAGCTTCAGTATTAAAGTAGACTAAAAGAAGAAAGAATATCTGAACTTGAAGAGAAATTATGTGAAATTATTCAGCCCAAGAAGTAAAATGAACAAATATATATAAAAGATTGAAGAAAGCCTATGTGAACTATGGGATACTATTAGAAGAAACAATCTGCATATTATTGGAGTCACAGAAGGAGAAAAGAGCAAAAAAGGAACTGAAGTATTATTTAAGAAAACAAAGGCTTAGAACTTTCCAAGTTAAAGCATTCAGGTTTATGAAGTTTATCAAGTCCTCAAAAAGCTTCAACTCAAAAAGATCTTTTCTAAGACATATTATAATAAAACTTTCTAAAAATCAAAGACAAAGAAAGAATTTTAAAAGCAGCAAGAGAAAAATAATTCCTCACATACAAGGGAATTCTCATAAGGCTATCAGTGGATTTCTCAACAGACACCTTGCAGGCCAGGAGAGATTGGCATCATATTTTCAAAATGCTGAAATTAAAACTGCCAACCAAGAATACTTTTCCTGACAAAGTTGTTCTTCAGAAATAAAGGAGAGGAAAATCCTTTTTAAGACAAACAAAAGCCAAGGGAGTTCATCACCAGTAGAATTCACTTTCAAGAAATGCTAAAAAATTTTCAAGATGAAATATGAGATGCTATTTAGTAACATGAATAAGTCTTAGGAGTAATATTTTTTGATATCACCTCCCACCTATTAGAATGGCTGTTATCAAAAAGGTAAAAAATAACAAGTAATGGTGAGGATGTAGAGAAAAGAGAACCCTTAAATACTGTTAGTGGAAATTTAAATTGGTACAATCATTAATGAAAACAGTATGGAGGTTCCTCAAAAAATTAAAACTGGAGTTAGCATATGATACAGCAATCTCAATTCTGGGTATTTATACAAAGGACATAAAATCACTATCTCAAAATACAAGTAAATAAAGTTAGTACCTCCACATTCATTGCAGCATTATTAATAATTAGAACCCTGGTGCATGAAATTTAGGGTCCCTCAGCCCAGCCTGCACCCTCTTCAACCTGGGACACCTCGAGGAATATCTGACTGCTGGTTTAGGCCTGATCCCACCGGTAGTCAGACATCCCTCTCAAAATCCAGGACTGCTGACTCCCAACTTCTCACCTGCCTGCCTGCCTGATAGCCCCTAACCACTTCTTTCTGAAAGCCTGAATACCCTCTAACCACTCACCTGCCAGCCTGATCGATGCCTAACTGCTCCCCTGCCAGCCCAGTTGCCCCCCACTGCCCTTCTCTGCTGGCCCAGTCACCCCTAACTGTCCTTTCCTGCTGATGTGATCACCCAAAACTGCCCTCCCCTGTCAACCATCTTGTGGCAGCCATCTTGTGACCACATGGGGGCAGCCATCTTATACAAGGGCATGATGGTCAATTTGCATATTACTTCTTTGTAATATAGGATAGACAAGCCATTGAAATAATTTAAACGTCCTTTGACAGATAAATGGATAAAAATATTCTATATACATACAATGGAATATTATCTAATAAAAGAGTAATATGCAAATTGTCCCTCTGCTTCACCCAGAAGCCACGCCCACCAGCCACACCCACCAGCCAATCAGAGCTAGTGTGCAAATTAACCCAAACAAAATGGCTACAGCCACAGAGAGAGCAGAAGGGAGGCTTGGGTTTTCCCTGGCAATGGAGGAAGCCAAGCTTTCTGCAAACCCTGGCCAGCCCAGGCCTCCATTTAAGGCAGCAAAGTTTCAATGGCTGTGCTAGCAGAAGGCTTGACTCCACTACAGGTTACAAAGTTTCAATTGTAGAAGTTAAACAAATCCCAGATACCAGGGCCTCTGCTTGGGTCGCTGGGGGTATGTGGCAGGCCTTCAAACCACTACAGGCCCCTTGCTTAGGCTGCCTCACATCCCTGATCTGAGACACCCTTCAGGGAAAACCAGCTGGCCCCTACCTGTTCACCAGGCCTCTATTCTATCTAATAAAAGAGTAATATGCAGATTGACCATCACTCCAACACACAAGATGACTGTCCCCATGTGGTCAAAAGATCCGGCCCCCATGTGGACACAAGATGGCCACCACAAGATGGTCAGCAGGGGAGGGCAGTTGGAAGTTACCAGGCCTGCAAGGGAGGGCAGTTGAGGGTGATCAAGCATGCAGGGGAGGGCAGTTAGGGGTGACCAGGCCCACAGGAGAGTTAGAGGCAAACAAGCTGGCAGGGGAACAGTTAGGCATTAATCAGGCAGGCAGGGGAGTGGTTAGGGGGTGATCAGGCTGATAGGCAGAAGCAGTTAGGGGCAATCAGGATGGCAGGCAGGTGAGAAGTTGGGATCCAGCAGTCCTGGATTGTGAGAGGGATGTTTGACTGACTTACTATCCTAAATGGGCAGTAGGACATCCCTCAAGAGTTCTCAGATTGAAGAGGGAGCAGTCTGGGCTGAAGACACCCTTCCTCCCCTCCCCCTCATGCACAAATTTTGTGCACTGGGCCTCTAGTCCTATATAATAAAAGGGTAATATGTAAATGGATCCTAACAGCAGAATGACCCGGAACAACCGGTTGCTATGATGCACACTGACAACTAGGAGGCAGACACTCAATGTAGGAGCTGCTCCCTGATGGTCATTGCACTCCCACATGTGGAGTTCTACTCAGCTACAAGCCAGGCTCATGGCTGTGAGCATAGTGGCAGTGCTAAGGATGTCCAACTGAGGGCTGCCGGGCTGCATTTCTGACTATCAGTTTTGGCCTAATGCCCTTAAGCTGGCAGATGGACATCCCCCAAGGAGTCCCGGACTGCAAGAAGCAGTCCAGGCTGAAGGACTCCCCCGAGTGCAAGGATTTTTGTGTACCAGGCTCTAGTTCATCATCATAACGAAGGAAATCCTGCCATTTGTGACATCATAGATGAAACTTGAGGACCTTATCCTAAGTGAAATACTGTATATCAGAAAGAGAAAGACAAATATTATATTATATCACTCATAGTTGGAACCTAAAAACTCCAAATTCATTAAAACAGAGGGTGGGTTGGTATACAGCCTGGTGACTATGGTTAACAATACTGTATTATATACTTGAAAGTTGCTAACACAATAAATCTTAAATGTTTTCACCACAAAACAAAATTGAGGTAATTATGTGTGGTGTTGGTTGTGTAATCATTTTGATAACCATTCTGGCAACATCAGTTTATTTGCATTACACACATGCATCAAATCAGCACCTTGTACACCTTCAACTTATACAATGTTACATGGCAATTATATCTCAGTTGAACTGTAAAAAAAATAGGATTCATAAAAACAAAAAAGCTATTACTCTAGTGCATATACAGTGGTATATGTTAACACATTACAGCTTGTCACCTGCCAAGTGAGGGAGTGAAGAAAGGCCTGTTCACCTACACAGACATATGTATATGACTCAGGTTCTTACAATATGTTTTAGGAAATAAAATGCCTATCATATCAGTGTTTATGGAGGTTTAAAATTCAAAAGAGAGAGAAAAAAGAGCAGCACAATAGGTGAAGCATTTTAGAATCTATTATTATAGAAGAACAAATACCTGCTTTTTTTCCCTCTTTTTTTTTTTTTTTACAAAAGAAGTGCAGAGTCTATGTGTGTGTGAAGTCAGAGTTTATTTTTTAATATCAGATACTATTTCTGGAATTGAGGGGGAAAGGGAAGGGAAGGAAGGAAGGAAGAAAGGGAGAAGTGGAGAAGTATAGGCGAAGGAGGAGCAGGGGTACAATAGAGAAGGGGGAGAGGAGGGAGACGAGAGAAAGGAGGGGTCAAGGTTGAAGAGAAATTGAGAGAGAGAGAGAGAGAGGAAGAGAGATCATTGTTATTTTAGATACTCTAATGCTGGGCTCATTTTCTGAGCGATTACAAACCTCTTAGTTGCTTAGGAGCAGGCCTTCTGCTCTGCTTTCTTCCTCTTGCCCACATTTCTCTGCTTGTTTTATCTTATGAGAAATAGCTATTCTCGTTTTCATATTTCAAATTTAATATCAGAACAGATCTGGTTGTACATACCCATGCATGCACATGAACACATTTTACTGTTTGATGCATGAACATTGAAAACTATACCTGTAATACCAAAGAAAATTTAACTTTTCAGTTTTTATGCCAATGCTAATTTAAGCTATCTTCTCATCTACAACTAACACGGACTTACTGTACTTTCTTGCAAACCTGTACAACTTTTGGTTTTCATTTCAAAAATAATATTTAAGTGTGCTCTGCTAGGTTCCCCTCACTTCCCCCCAAAAGAATCCTCTATAATAAAGAGCTAATATGCTGATTAGACTGGACAGCAGAACAACCTTCCAGAATGACCTTCGGAACGACAGGTGGGTGGGGCCTCAAGGCAGTCAGGGCTGCGATGGCCAGCCCCTTGCACGAATTTTGTACATCAGTCTTCTAGTAAACACTTAAAATGGGGTAAGCTGCTCATCCCAGAAGAGGAATGGGAACACCATTTATTTGTTGAAATTTACCATTTTGCCTTTCTTTTCAGTTCATAAAACCAAGAAGTAAATGTCTGTGGTGGTTCTATTCATTTTTTCGAAATACTTAGTTTGACTTTGAGATAGAGAAGAATATGTCATCAGCCTAAAAGTAATTTTATTTCTCTGACTCTCCCTCATGATACTCTCATGATGAAAATTATAGGTCAAAAATTGCAGGTGAGTGAGAGTAAAGAAGAGAAAATCACCACTGCCAACAGAGCAGTATTAAATCATGGCTTGTAAATGTGCTTAATGAACTATGTCATCTACTAGACTCATACAAATTCAGTGTGGTTATATCCATTGCAAATATCTGAATATAACACTAAGAAATCATGCTAGTAGATTTGTGATCACATTTCCAGAGGTAAAAGTATTTTTTAGCTTCCACAGGTGCAAATGAGTAGTATTTTTCCCATACCCATATCCTTGAAAAGAACATAGATTATATTTCAAGATTTCATACTTTACAAAAGGTATAGCTACTGTATATACTCTATAGACTTTTTAAAATTTTATTTCAAAAGTGGTTAGCACAGCTGAAATGGCATATGTACAAGCTGAACAATCCATTGAGTGTTCAGGAAATCTCATTAAGTGATGAAGAGTCTACTTAGCAGTTAATCTCCCCTTTCAAGTTGTCATTGAATAAAGAATTGGAATCATTCCATTAAATGTCCATCAGAAAAAGTGTTAGGTTTAGTTACTCTAAAACACACTGAACAAGTCCTCAGTCAAGATACCTAAGAATAACTATTCTTAATGCTCTACTTTTCTTTTTAACATTATGTGGTACTAAAAGAGAATCTCTCATGGTGAGGGTGAATATAGATAAAACAAGAGCATCAAAAGATCAAATTTTTGAAACTGGATGATGGATAAATGGGGTATTGTTATATTAGTCTCTTTACTTTTGAGAATATTTGAGAACTAGAGGCCCAGTGCACAAATTTGTGCACCAATAGGGTCCCTTGCCCTGGCCCATGGGATCAGGTTGAAAGTTGCTCTCCAACATCCCCCTGGGGATCCCAGATTGCAAGAGGGCTCAGGCTAGGCCAAGGGACCATAGCAATGCATGATCAGAGTGGGGGAGATACGTGGGAGATTGGCCAGCTGGGATGGGACTGTGGCAGGACTGCAGGGTTTGTCTGGCCCATCTTGCTCAGTCCTGATTGGCCAGACCCCAGCAGCAAGCTAATTTACCAGACAGACCATCTGCCCCTTGGTGGTCAGTGGACATCATAGCAACTGGTTGACTCAATCAATTTCCCCCTAGTGGTAAGTGCATATCATAGCAAGTGGTTGAGTGCCTTAGTATATCATTAGCATATTATGCTTTGATTGGTTGAATGGCCAACTGGTTGACTAGACACTTAGCATATTAGGCTTTTATTATATAAGATTAGAGGTCCGGTGCACAAAATTCATGCATGGGGGAGGGTGTCCTTCAGCTCAGCCTGCTCCCTCTCCAATATGGGACCCCTTGAGGGATGTCCGACTTCCCAGTAGGATCAGGCCTAAATGGGCAGTCAGACATTTCTCTCACAATACAGGACTGCTGGATCCCAACTGCTCTTCTTGGTTGGCACTAACTGCTTCTGCCTGCCAGCCTGATCATTCCCTAACCCCTCCCCGGCCAGCCTGATTGATGCCTAACTGCTCTTCTGTCAGCCTGTTTACCTCTAACTGCCCTCCCATGTAGGCCTGGTCACCCTTAACTGCCCTCCCCTGCAGTCCTGGTCACCCCTAACTGCCCTCCCCTGCAGGCTTGATCACCCCCAACTGCCCTCCCTTGCAGCCCTGGTTCCTCCCAACTGCCCTCCCCTGTTGGCCATCTTGTGGTGGCCATCTTGTGTCCACATGGGGGACAGGATCTTTTGACCACATGGGGGCAGTCATCTTGTGTGTTGGAGTAATGGTCAATCTGCATTTTACTCTCTTATTAGATAGGATAGAGGCCTGGTGCATGGGTAGGGGCCAGCTGGTTTGCCCTGAAGGGTGTCCCAGATCAGGGTGGGTGTTCCCTTGGGCCATTGAGTGGCCTGGGCGGTTTGCAGGCTGGCTATGCCCCCAGGTCGGCCTTCCCCCCTTCCCCCGCCCAGCGACCCAAGCAGAGGCCCTGGTATCTGGGATTTGTTTAACTTCTACAATTGAAACTGTAACCTGTAGTGGAGCCACACCTTCTGCTAGCACAGCCATTGAAACTTTGTTGCCTTAAGCAGAGGCCTGGGTTGACTAGGGTTTGTAGAAAGCTTGGCTTCCTTCATTGTCAGGAGCAACCCAAGCCTCACTCCTGCTCTCTGTGTGGCCATATTGATTGGGTTAATTTGCCTACTTTCTCTGATTGGCTGGTGGGGGTGGCTGGTGGGCGTGGCTTCTGGGTGTCGTGGAGTTATGGTCAATTTGCATATTACTCTTCTATTAAATAGGATGTTCACAATAAAAAAATCATAATAAAATAAATTCATATGATTTCACTTACATGTGGAATCCTATGAACCAAAACAAACAAACAACATAGAAACAAACTCATATATACTGACAGACTGACAGTATTAGAGGAGAGGGGGGCTGGAGGGCTAAGTGAGATGGATGAAGGGATTAGGAAAAAAAAACACACCAAAAAACCTAATGAACACAGATGACAGTATGATGATTACTAGAAGGGGTAGGGTGGGGGGCAGGTGGGAGAGGGTAAACATGCGCTAAATGGTGACTGAAGGCAACTTGACCTTGGATGGTTAATATATAATGCAATAGGTAAATGATATATTTATAGAATTAATTGTACACTTAAACCCTACATAGTTAATTGACCAATTTATCCCCCATAAATTCAATTTGAAAAAAACAAAAGAATGCATACCAATAAAGTGGTGCAAGATCTCCTGAAGGCCTCCTGCCTTCCTAGGGTTTGAGTGACCAGCTACCATGGGAAAGCTGGGAACTAGAAACTCAGGACTAAAATGCAAAATCTCAGGATATGAGGCTTCCCTGGGCATAGTCCAAGCTGGAGTCTGGAAGGAGAGAACTCGTGCCAGTGAGGGGAAAACTTGGCCAATGAGCAGGCAACGACTTTTATACTTTCTTGGCAAATGAAAGAATTAGGAAAGTACCCAGAGTGATTGCTTAACATCCATAATTTTGTCCATCTCTTAGTGTTCACTAGCTATGCAAGTAGCAGCTCATTTTGAATCTGTCTGAGTCAAGTAACAATACTAAATTTAAGTAATGAACATTTGTCAAAGTTTATTATATGACAGGCATATGCTAATCATTTGACATGAATTATTTTATTTTTTTCCTAAAAAAACAAACAAGACAGATATAATTTCTTCTTGTAGTCATGAAAGCTGAGCCTCAGGTTGGCTGAGTCATGTATCTAACGTTATAGCTGAACAATACAAGCCGTGGCATTTTGACTTGAGAGCCCATGTACCTAACCAATAGAAAAGTTCAAGGTTTCTTGAAGTTCACACCATTAATTTAATACACCCCCAAATCTGGTCTGGACTCCCTTTAGTTTTTCCTGTGCTATAGGGCCTCTGGTTTAACAAGCATAACCCTGCCTCAAAATCCTGGTCCCTTGTTCTTGATATCCTATGCTACTCTGTGATTTAGTCTCTCATGGGTTTATTTCCTCTTCTTCCTAGAAGCCCATATGGACACTTGACAAGGCTAGAATTGCTTCTGGATTCCTTGACTCCTTTGTGTTTTTACAGTTTTCACTTTATTAATTACTAACACCAGGTGCATTTGTGATGGACTGAACTGTGTTCCTTCCCTCCCTTAATTCATATGTTGAAGTCCTAACCCCCGCACTCTGACTGTTTTTGAAAAAGGATCTTTAGGAGGTAATTAAAGTGAAATGATGTCATAAGGGAGGAACCCTGATCTGATAGGACTGTGCCCTTAGAAGAAGTGGAAGAGATCTCTTTCTCAGCATAGCTATGGAAGAATGGTCCTGGGAGGTGCATTTGGGCATGATCTGGCCATTTAAAAGCCAGGAATAGAACACTTACCAAAAAGCAAACCCTACCAGATCTTGATCTGGGGCTCCCAAACACAAGAGGTTTGAAAAAGAAACTTCTGTTATTTAAGGCACTCAGTCCACAGTATTTTGTTACGGTGTCCTGAGCAGATTAATGCAGCATCCTATCCACCCCGCCACCCCCCCCTCCCGCCTCCTCTCCAAATTCTTCTGGAAAAAAGTATTCAATGGCTTGTTTCTCTTGAATCAGCATTATATAACTGAGAGTGCTCTAAATTTAGACACACGAGATTGGCTTTCAAGTCATGAAATTAAAAAAAAAAGAGTTTCAAAAATAAAAAAGAATGACTATTAATGTCAGATAAAGACAACATAGCTCTCTTACTGACACCTCTTTCAGCTGCCTTCCTCCAGGATTCTCAACAGGCTTCTGCCATGTGTTCACAGCCTTACTCTTAGGTACATGACTTTGCCTTTGATTTACCAAGAACTTTGAGGTTCTCTGACTATATCTGCTTCAATTTATGTCATCTCCTCCACAATATGTCAGTTTCTGATTCTATTTTCTCCTTCTTCATTGCTGTATCAAAATTTATCTTCCACTTTGTTCAGAGTAAACACCTCTATCTGGGAACTTGAACTCTTTGATCTTTCACCTTCTCTGAAAATGTATCCCTCATAACCTTTGGCTTCTTGTGTCCTTTGCAATCAACAAAAAACTAGTCCTTGACCTTGAAAAATATCAAAACATTCTCTCACTCTCTCTTCCATTTCACTGACAAAATTTCAAAAACCTTCCTAGCCATATCTTCCACTAATGTGCCTTGCCAAACTATGGTTTTGATTCTACTTGTTTCTATTTCAGTGCTTTGCTTGGAATGGCATGCAGCCTCTCACATTTTCAAGGTTTACCTAATATGAAATCTCCTCTTTGAAACTTTCCCTTAAGTAATTTCTTTTGAACTTCTAAGAATTTAGTTTATTTTTTTTGACATGCTATATAATAAAGAGGCAATATGCAAATTTACCATCACTCTAACAAACAAGATGGCTTGCCCCCATGTGGTCAAAGATGGCTCCCCTCATGTGGACACAAGATGGCCACCAAAAGATGTCCAGCAGATGAGGGCAATGCGGGTGACGGCCAGCAGAGGAGGACAGTTGTGGGTAACCAGGACTATAGGGGAGGGCAGTTGGGGGTTACCAGACCTGCAGGGGAGGGAAGTTAGGGGCAACCAGGCTGGCAAGGGAGGGTAGTTGGGGTGACTGGGCCAGCAGGGGAGGACATTTGGAGGCACCCAGGCTTACAGATGAGGTTAGTTGGGGGAAACCAGACCTGCAGGGGATGGCAGTTGGGGGCAACTAGGCCTGTAGGAGAGGGCATTTGGGGAAGACCAGACCCACAAGAAAGGATAGTTGCGGGGTTGGGGGGAGTCCCAGGACTGCAGGGGAGGACAGTTGGGGGTTACCAGACCTTCAGAGGAGGGCAGTTGGGGGTACCAGGCTTGCAGGGGTGGGCAGTTGGGGGCAACCAGGTTGGCAAGGGAGGGCAGTTAGGGGTAACCAGGCTAGCAAGGGAGGGTAGTTGGGGTGACTGGGCCAATAGGGGAGGACAGTTGGGGGGGCACCCAGACTTGCAGAGGAGGTTAGTTGGCAGGTAAGCAGGCCTACAGAGAATGGCAGTTGGAAGTGACTGGGCCAGTAGGGTAGGGCAGCTCGGGGGACCAGGCCTTCACAGGAGAGCAGTTGAGGAAGACTAGACCTGTAGGGGAGGGTAGTTGGGGTGACCAGGCTAGCAGGGGAGGGCAGCTGGGGGCAACAGGGCTGGCAGGGGATCAGGTAGGTATTGATCAGGCTGGCAGGGGAGTAGTTAGGGGGTGATCAGGCTGGCAGCCAGGCGAGCAGTTGGGAGCCAGCAGTCCTGAATTGTGAGAGGGATGTCCAACAGGGGTTGGGCCTAAACCAGCATTCAGACATCCTCCAAAGGGTCCCAGATTGGAGAGGGCGCAGGCTGGGCTAAGGAGCACACACTCCCACACCATGCACAAATTTCATGCACCAGCCTCTAGTCTTATTTATATTTTAGTATCATTCTTTGTGCACTATTAGTAGATTATAGATTCCTTAGGCTCTTAATCTAAGATATAGTAATCCTATATAATAAAGTGGTAATATGGAAATTAACCCTCATGCTCTCACAAGATGGCTGCCTATGACCAGGCCAGCAGGGGTATTAGTGAGGGACAACCAAACAACAGAACAATAGGCTGTATGGGATGATCAGGCTAGCTGTGGGGGCAACTGGGAGCAACTGGTTCAGCAGTGGGGGCAGTAAGAGGTGACCAGGTCAGTAGGGGGGGGGTGCCGTTGGGTGTGACCTGGCTGACACTGGGGGCACCCCCCCCCCCCCCCACCCCCCGGGGGGGACACTTAGGATTAATCAGGCCATCATGCAGAGACAGTGAGGGGTGATCAGGCAGGCAGGCAGGTGAGCGAATAGGAACCAGTGATCCAGGATTGTGAGAGAGGGCCTAAACTGGCAGTTGGACATCCTCCGAGGGGTCGCAGATTGAAGAGGGTGCAGGCTGAGCTGAATTTCATGCATTGGGCCTCTAGTCATTTAATAATGTCTAATAAGTACATTAATAATCAAAATGATATCAAACAGTATCATAAAGATTTTATTTCAATTGGGACAATACAGGGTTTAGAATTTTTAGAAAAATATCAAACTTCAATTTGAATATGGGTGCAGAGAATAATCTGGGCCTGTATGAATCTATAAAAGAGAGAAAAAGGCTTAAAACCTCATATCCATTTTCTGTCTTCATTGAAATAAAGTAACAATAGTCAATAGTAGATTGTCGGGCAGTAAGCCTTGAATTGTCAAATGAGTTAATGCTTAGAGTGGTTCTTGGATTATATCGTAAATATAGATATTTAGAATGTTTATGGAGGGAAGGCAAATACAGAATTTTGATCGGGTATTTAAGGCAAGGATAACTGTGATTTGGGAAGCATAGAAGACTGTCCTTTGAGGCACAGGATAGTTTACCATTTGAACCTTTCTTATGGTGCCTATTCTGAAGAAGTTGAGTGAAGTAAATAATTTCATAGGGATATGTATATCACTAGTAGAAGATTCAAGGAACACTCAAAGAATCAATGAATCAATGTGATTTCAACTGAACAGGACTAAAAACAACTACAATTTTAGGGTATAGAAGTACAATGAGTGTTCTGGGGCTCTCCAATAGACTCTTGTTAGGAATTGTGGATTAATTTTTCTAGGATAATAACAGATGATTAAAAGGACAATTTAGCCATCATTGTTTGAAGATGATGGGCCAACCACTGTGCTTATATCCAGGTACTTATATTCACGTAAGTTTATTTAATGATAGCACGGAACAAAGAGGAGAACACTATCATTCCAATTTTGTGGACAAACCTAGAGTCACTTCACATCTTACTCAAAGTTTAATTGCTAGTAAAGGACAGATCTTGGATTCAGAGCCATGGTTTGAACTAAGCTTTTCTGAATCCAAAGCCCATGGCCAAAGTTAAACACATTGAGAGATATTGGCATAATCTCAATACTTTCTTCATGGAAAGAATGACTAGTTATTTCTGTTGATGGACTTTCATCAATGTATCTGAGCAAACACTACTTCAGATCTTGATGAACCTACAATATTAATGATCATCTGGAAATTCATCTAAGTTTAACTTTTTTCAATCCACACTCACTTTACTTATCCTATCCTCTAGCCACTTCTTAAAATGTGCTGACAGTCAGATTTATGTTAGCAAATACCAATGACACATGCTTATTGGTTTCAATTATGTTGTAACCAAAGTATATGACTAGAAAAAGACTAGTTGTGTTCATTATAGCTAGTCATGATTTTGCAACTTTGCTTGATAACTATTAATCATTTTACTATAGAATTTAGTGTAGATTTTCTAATTCTAGAAGTCATCTGTTGTATAGAAAATAACATAGCACTTAAAGTGAAGGAGACTAACTTGTGAACCTCTACTTTGCCTTAATCACAATTAAAACACTTTATATTATTTTATTTCACTATCAAACTACAATGAAAGGCAAAGTCATTGAGGTGTCACATTTTTCAGGTGAGGAAAACAAATCTCAGAGATTTTGAATTTTGCCTATAAATAGTAAGTAGTCCAGGTAGGGTTCTAACCCAACTCTGACTGGCCTCAGTGCCTATACCCTCTTTATGACATCCCACTGATCTCCATGTCAGCAAGGCCTGACTTCCAATATGATTAGAAATGCTTTAGCCAAGTTGTCATTAAGCTCTTTGTATCTCTGTTTTCTCATCTTTAAGAGGAAAAAGTACTAGCTAACACTCAGGGATGAAACATAAAACATAAATCCAAAACAAGACAGTATCTACCCATCATGGGTATTAATAAATGATTGCTTTACTTTACATCAATTATCTGAGACAGAAACCAAAAGAGGAATTCCCCATAATTTGACATCATTCAGCCTATTTTTTTTCCCATTCTCAGCATAGTCAACAGCATAACCATTCATTAATAAAGTGTAAAGGAAAGTAAATATGATATTTGTTTTTAACTTTAACTCTTTGAAAACTGTTAATCAATGTGTGGATAGAATACAATTGTTCAGTTAACCCATGTTTCTGGACTATGTGAAAATGCAGGAGTTACAATGGATTATCCAATTGGTAGAACATGCATGTCCTTAGGAAACCGGTAAGTGAAGTATCCATGAGATATGAAATAGGTTCCATCTACAATGAATGTTTGCAGAATTTTATAATCTGAAAATCTAGAAAATAAAAGTTGTTAAAATTTAGGCACTTACTTAAATTTTGGTTTTGGTTTAGTCCTTTTTAAAAATTTTCAATATACCGGGATGCTTAGAAAGAAGGCATCTAAAACTTTCCAGTAAGACACTACCTGAATATGCTTCTGGAGAACCTTTCAAAGTTTGTTGATAATTTTACTCAACACTTCATAAACATAGTATCCAATAATATTTTCCAGAATGGAATGCTTTTGTCATCTTACCTGTTCAGAAAAGTGTTTTCTTTACTGCTGACTCTACCAAAGAAATGTAAATAATGCTTCTGTTGACAGACAATAATTGTTAAGCCCATAAATATGCCACTTTTGACATGTTTATATAAATATCTGTATAGAATCTTTTATTTCACATGAAAGTGGTCCTAGCTTAATTTCAATAAGATATGACATGTTTACGTTCAGTGTAAAATCTTAAACATAATGTTTAGAAAATAAGAATGCATCATCAAACAAGGTTTTGGGAAGAACATTTTATTGCTAAGCATATCCTTGAACGAAAATGCAAATATGAAATAAAAGAGAAAAGGAAAAAGAAAAAGCGTAACATCACAACATCATAAATAAATTCCATAAAAGTCTGCTCATGAAACAACAGGAATATGATAGAAGCTCACATACAGAATGCACATGTTCCCATAAAATTGTTCAAATAGAACTTACACTAAAAGGAATATAACAAATGTATTTTTACTCAAATTAAAAAAAAAAGTAAAGAAAGAAATCAGAAAATCAATTCACAAGACCTCAAGACTCCAATAACAGCAATCTCTTAAAGACATCGAGATATAATCAACTTTATATAGGTTGGGCCATTTAGGCTATCTAAAATCGTGCTTTGATATCTCTTTATAATCCTGTCTTCCTTAATGACAAAAAAAAATTTCCCAAACTCTTAACACATTGAAATATCAGATAATGAGGAACACTTCTTTCCATACACATTAGTAAAGGCTACCATTGTTTAGATTGCACTTTTGCCCCATATCTTTAAGGTATTTTTTCAAATCAAATATTCATGCAACTTACAAAGACCAGCAAGAGTAGATTTCTAAATCTAAACAGCTGATTGATTTTCATCTGTACAAAAGAAATTGTATATACCTGACCCTCCAGAGGACACACTTAATTTTTGTGTGAATATTTGTCTTGCTTTGTCTCTTGCTTTTTGGATAGCTATGGCCACACAACCAATTTATTATTTCTCTGTACATTTTTTTTCCTCTTTTCAAAAAGAAAGAAAGACAACCGGAATATAAACCAAACAACTGAAATAAACAAGTAGAAAGGAAGGAACAATTCTTAAAGCAGTATGTACATAGGTGGCTAAGGAATTATACCAGCAAAAATGTAGTAAAATATGTAAACAAAATCTGAGAAGATTTTATTTTATTTTTTAATTCTCTTTGACACAGTGAACTGTGACAAAACTAAAACTCACACTTGCTTCACATTTTTAAGGTTTACTTTTTTGTTGTTTTGTCATTTTCTTTGAAAACAACATTCTCATTCCACTTCAAGACTTTAACAGGTGTCCTGTCTCAGTCACCCCATCAAACATACCATGATAAATATATCTGTATATATATTTATTTATATATATATTATACTATTAAATTCCTTTTTGTGTGTGTGTCACAGCAGCTTTATTCATTTATTATTTATTTGTTTCGTTTTAGAAAAAGATGGGTGACGGGAGGCATGAGCAAATGGGAGGAGAGAGTTCTGTAGGTGCCAGACTACAAAAGTAAACCACGATGAGAAAACATATTCACGTTGGGGGGGGGGGGGGGGGCCGTAAGAACTATGCGTTTTGTTCTCTCTTCATGCCGTGTTTGGCTTGTGTGACCTTGTGTGGGTTCCATCATAAACTGAACTCCCCTATGGTCTGTTTTGATTACGGAACAGCCTTTTAGTATTGTCTTTTCTTCTACATTTGCATGCATTTCAATCAGTCATGGATCCAGCCCACCCCCCTCCTTTCCCTTTCTCTGGGAAAGGCTCTGTTTGCACTAGGGGGCTTTCTCCTTTACCACAATTTGGCTGGGCTCATGGACAGGAACACCGTTGTGAAGTGAACCCAATAGGCTCTGCTAAAACCAACCCTCACCGGGGTCGGGTTCAGGGTTCGCGTGGCGAATTCTGGAGTTAGATCCTGAGGGACCAGCTTTGCAAATCAACTTTTATCCATCCATCACATGATTTTGCTATGTGTTCGTATAGGAAAAACAAACGACAGATTCTAAAAACACCACGACCTGATATGTAGCGTGAACACCATGGTAGCGTTTGAGTTCATATGGCAATAGTCTCTCCCACTTTAGTTTTCTGCTTTTTTTTGTTTTTTGTTTTTCCTTCTTCTTAAGGTATGTCCAGTCATCCTCAAAAAATAAACAAAAACCCAAAAGCCATATTTTTTTTTTTCCCCTCAGATCTTGAAGAAAAGTTACACACACTGGCCAGAACCAGATAAGGGTAGGTTGGTATGTTTTTTTGTTTGTTTAATTTTTTTGTTTTTTTGTGTGTTTTGTTTTTACATATTTAAACAACGAAAGAAAAATTGTTACAGTCAAGCTTCACAAACATTGTTACAGACTCACTTGGAGTTATGGAACAAGTAAGCCATGAAGTCTCTACCTTGGGTGCAAGGTCCTCCAGAGAGAAGGAAGCTCCCCGAGAGTCCAGGTGAGAGAAGGGGAGCCCCCCCCCACCCCCGGCTGGCTGCAGAGCGCAAAGTGTGTGCTTTATGATACAGCGGAGCAGCGAGGACCTTCTGTCTCCGGGCGATGACGGATCAAAGCCAGGGCTGAACGGTGTCTATAGGTCGATGCATCTCGGGGTGCGTGTGTGTGTGTGTGTGTGTGTGTGTGTCCTTTGAGAATGATTTTTTTTTTTTGTTCCCCACCATAGACATGGTATAATAGACCCCATCTCGTAGGTAGAGCAGTTCTGACATCTGCGAGACAAAAACAAAAATTCCTTTTCTCCAAGGATGTGCGCACTGCTAAGAGCCATCCTTCGGGGTTCTGGAGACGCAGGTCTGGCGGGCGGCGGCGGCGGCGTGGTCTACACGTAGTACTCCTTGTCCTTGTTTTTCTGTTTCTTGTGGCCGCTCTTGGAGCTCTGCTGCTTGTCCTTGAGCAGCGTGCCGTTGCTCTGGGCCGAGTTGCTGATGTAGTTCCGAGTCTCGTCCACCTGGTAGGACCCCTCGTCCCTGTTCCTGTACTTGTACATGGCGTACAGGAGGATCAAGATGCAGAGGGCGGCAGCAGCCACAATGCCGACGACCATCCCTGTTGTGCTGCTCGACTCCCGGATCACCTCTGAGGCCCCCGGAACCCGTCTGACTCCCGGCTCCGTGGGGTTTGCTGTGGGCACATTACGGAACATGGGGGAAGTGATTAGTGGGCTCTTCAGTTTGGTGCTGTCTAGCTCATAGGCAGTGGGCAACGGAAGCAAGACTAGGTCAGGCTGGGGTTTGAGATCACGGTTATTCATTTTGCCAGCTGGCAATTTGGGCACCATCCCGGACGAGGAGGAGGAGGAGGAGGAGGAAGCGGTGAAGCGGATCAGCTCAGGGGACAATGATGTGGTAGTAGTCCTACTAGTTTCGGAGGCTTTGTTAGGTTTAAAGTCCTTGGCTTCCCACTTGGGCGCATGTGCTTTGTAGCCACCTTCGAAGATTGAAGTGGAAAGACTCTTATCTGTTACCAAGGAGAAGGTGGTGTAAAAATCTTCATCATCAGTAGGGGGCAGGTTAGAGTCAAAGGTTTCCCCTGAGCCATACCCAGATATCACCAAGCCATCATCATCACAACCATCGCTGCCTTGGTCCGACAAGCAAGGTAACCCCGCCTCAGAGGTCATGGACAGGGAATCTTTGGTGGTCTCAATAATGGTGAGGAGGGGGCGGAAGGTAGGGGGGAGTGTAATGGAAGGTGCACGAGTAGCAATAGGAAGGGTAGCTAAAGGGTCTTCTACAAGAAGAGGGATAACTAATTCACCTCCTGGGATGGAAAAGAGAAAGAAACACAGAATTAGCATCTTGGTAGGTCAACACGATTCAGTTCACGCTCCATGTATGGAGTTCATAGGTTACACGTCAGCAATGACAATGGAATCTCTGGATGGTAGTCTCACCAGTCTAAGCTGATTTCCAGCCCATTATTTGCCTCTGGCCACCAAAACCTGAAATCTATAGATGGAGGCCGGGGTGTAGATTTTAAAGATACTCTCAAGTAATTATGTAGCTAGAACTCAAGTAGGCTTCTTTCCAGGATTTGCTTATGGGATGATGACATTCAATTACACCGTTGCCAATACCGACTGGCTATTAAAATTGTGTGTGTATGTGTGTGTGTGTGTGTGTGTGTGTGTAGATAGTTGTGAACTCTATTTAACATTTCTTTATTGCCTTCTGGGGATTCTACTTATTTGCTCCCAAGAGGATGAGAATATTTTCCATATCACAGAGACCAAGATCCAAGACCATAAAATAGCTTGTCCTTAATATTGTAAAGAACTACCTTTTATTTCACATTTATCAGTAAGTGCAGTCTTCATTTACTATCTGCTCAATAAGGGCACATTATAAGAGGTTAAAAATTTCTCATCTAATCAACCCATTTTGCTTTTGCTTTTCCCTTGGCTATTAAATGACCACCCATCTTGCCTTGGTCTAAAATTATGTTAATGTATTGCTTTTGTGATAGATGCAAAATATCCTGAGCTAGACACTACATTTTAAAAATAACCAGCCGAGACATCTGTGAATTACTGGAAACTTATTTTTAGATTCCGAAACGTAGAGATAGCAAAGTGAGTTTTGAAAAATCCGAATGGCAAAAATTTATTAGTTTACCCAGAGATCCTGTTTACTGTATTTAGAAACATGTGGACTGGGCCAGGAAAGAAAGTTCAGAGAGTACACTCAATCCTAGTGCCTTGCAGATCATGAGTACCACCAATAGTCCATGGTGGATGTTACTAACCTAACTGGGGAAGCAAGCTTATTATTCATATATGTGAGAAAGATCAAGTTATTTTTCAAAGAGAGAAAGAATCTCCAGAAGTTACAGTTCATTCAGTTTTGTCCAAAATATTTGTTCCAACTATTGCTTTTAAAAATCCTCTAGCAAGGGATGGTATGAGGTTCCTCATCCCAGTTGAGGATGGTGATACAATGTCATTGAACCTTGTTCTGTCTGTTGAGATGGTGACACAATGTCATTGAACCTTTTTCTGAGCTGGATCACTAAGCTCTCAACCAGGCACAGTGTTCTGTGTTCTGCCCTCAGTAGTGATCTTGCCTTGGTGGAATGGTTGGTGTTTAAGTATCTGTTACCAGATACGACTTTGCTGAGGTCTCTCTGTTGGTGACAAACCCAGACACGTGGCTCCATACTGCCACGTGGGACATTCCAGGTGGACAAGCCTTTGAGTTTACAGTCTTCCCAGGTACTGCCTATAAACACTGACTCACAAATTGGAACTCTCTGCTCTGCTTTCCACCCCTTTTATCTCAAATCATGTCTTGTGCCTTTGTGGAAACTGTAGCATGTAAAGTGTCCAGGTTTCAGATGTGCTAAGAGCAGGGTCTCCTAAGAAAAAAACCTAAGGTATACATTCCTAGCATCTGAGAAGACTTGCTTGCACCTACATTCAGCAGCTTTTCCTCCCTCCCTGTTTGGCCAATGACACTGTGTCACACAGAGAGAAATCGAGTTGGGGAGGGTAGCAATAAAGTACAAAATGTGTATCATTTGGAAGGCAAGGGACAATAGGGCATTGTGCAATCAGGTTACCATATGTGGAGAAATAAAAAAATGAACCTTTCTGAGAATCTCAAAATGATATTTTGGTCTGATCTCTACACCCCTAGGCTACTCTTCTGGTGCTTGGAGTTGGAAACTACTGAGCAAAATGATCTTGGTGGTCCCACCAAACTTTCAGACTTGTTTGGCTGAACCACAGCACACCTACTTTTTACAGTGTGAGCATATATAATTCATATACCTTGCAACTTATTTAATACATAATTTACACCCTTTCGCTAGTTTTTATAAATGGGATTTGGAGCTTGTTTCCTAAAGGTAAGCCAGTCATAAAACTAACTCTGGGCTCACTTTTCTCCTATTCTTCTAGTACGGGGTCCCAAGAGTTATATTTAAGGTGATATACAGGAAAAAGCAGTGTCTGGATAAAAGAAGAGCCGTGTGGAGGCAGAAAAGGAGGCCCGTACAGTGTGTTTAAAGGTTCCCTACCGGTTACTCCGGGGCGATGTTACTTTCCTTCAGGAACAAGGTGGTTCTTAGGCTTCTCATCAAGAACAAAGAATTAGCAGGAGTGTTCTCTTCAGGCACAAACACTGAGAGTCATTTGTTCCTGAAGGCAGTGATAAAAATCTACCTCATGTCTATTGAGCACAGAGGAAACTGGGGTAAAGGACAAGGAATAACTGATTTGTTGGGAGGCAAAGGCCTGGTGCACATGATTTTAATATAAAGGCAAATAGTTAAGGAGGATGCCAGTGTCCCTGTGAGATTAAGATCATTGTCTTCATGATTGCAGAGTGGCATTCATTTGCAATTTTAGTGTACCATCTGTGACTCCCAACTGGAGTCTCAAAGTTGCCTTTTTTTTTTTTTACCCCCTTTCAATCTTAGCTAAAGCTTCCACAGTGTCTCTGTTGTTCAAAAATCTATAACTGCTCAGTCTGCAGTTGAATCACTGCCACTCTGCTATTCCCTGCTCATTCAACACCCTAGTGCAAATATCTCACTCGGATTACAAAATAACAATAATGTAAAAAATAAATACTATCCTTTTTAGAATGGAATGGAAAGAGGATTCTGAAGCTTACAATTTATAAAATGCTTCTAAAAATTCAGCGAGTCCCCTAAGGAAATGATAAGAGCTTATTTCAAAACTAAAATTATGGATATGATATTGTAGGGTTTAAATAACAGAAGCTGGCAGAATTACTAATCTTTAGTTTTCTTTGCCATTTTTTTTAATCCCGAAGAAAATGATAAATGATACCCAGTGTCAAGGACATATGAGCTCCAATTCCTGTAGTATTTCCTCAGTGAAATGATAGAAGCTTTCATAACCCCCTTTCCTGGCATCTCAAGGAATTGGAAGTGTCTTTAGTTCAAAAGGAAGTCAATGGGGCTGTGGGGGATCGTTATTACAAATGGGAATTACAGTGAAAATAGGTGGAAGGTTTTAGATAACTGTAAACATGGAAGGTGCCTAAGACAGGTATATGAGTTGGGGTGCATAGTCAGTT
The DNA here is from genome assembly GCA_011751065.1 of Lasiurus cinereus. NCBI lineage: Eukaryota > Metazoa > Chordata > Mammalia > Chiroptera > Vespertilionidae > Lasiurus > Lasiurus cinereus. Next base: position 8,094,242 of record JAAGEH010000076.1, read on the forward strand.
TTAATATTAAATTCCACTTTTAAGAGTTAAGATGATTGTAGTATCCTGGGGAGTCTGTGGACACACACCATTTGAGATGAGGAGTTGAGGGATGTATTTCTCCTATTATTACATCCTCAATAGAAATGACTTAGATTCTGGAAGCCTAGTTAAGTCTTTATGTTTGTCTTAATCCAAAGTGACTGTACTCAGAAATGTTGGAGCAGCTGCTAATATTTTTGTTTCACTGCCCAACGATTATGGAGTCAATGATCTACCAGATGTCTATGCTTATAAAAGTATTCACAGATGCAGCAAGCCTAAAATCATGAGGGGTTAGAGGCAGAGTGATACAAAACCTATAATCCGCCAAAACTCTAATTTGCCATTCCACCTCCAGAATTTTTCTTCAGTTTGGAATAATATTTATATCCCTTAAAGTTATCATTTTAAATCAGGAATATATACCCTTTCTTGACAGGTCTGTGTTTTTCTTTAAACTTGACAGATCACTAGGGATATAAAAGGTCTATTTTAGCCCCGTAGGCTGCCCTGCTTTTTTTGCTTTATGAGTGTATTTATAGATATATAATTCATGTGTCTAGGGCTGATATCCAGCGAACGGGGCTCTCTGCCATTGAAAAATACAGTGGATTAAAAATTTAATAGAACGCTTGTGAACTGTGAGAACGCTGTAGGTGATGGTGAATGTGGTGGGTCATCTATAAAGACAAGAAGAGCAGCAGGAAGTTTGCAACATATTTGAGATATTTGAGTCTAAGAAGTCACAAAAACACAGAAACAAGGACAATGAAGAGCTAAACTCTGGGTGAGGACAACATGCTCCAATTTCGTGAGTTTCTTTTATGTATATTTAGGTTCTTGAGCTCATCTCCTACTTGTATTTTTCTGAATCTCCTGGGAAATTCTCAGATAATGGGGAGAAATCATCCCTTTTCCACGAAATGAGTTGTTGGATGATACTCATTTTTGTTATTTGGTGCCACCGAATAAAAATCCAAAAGCTTGTAACCATAAAATTGTTCTCCATCCACTTTCAGAAAAAAAACACACACACAAAAACAAACAAACAAAAAAAAAAAACCAGCCATGGAAAAACACCAGGGAGAGACACTAAAAAAAAAAGCTTAAGTGTCTCAAAGAAGCTTAACATTTTAATGAGATGAGAATCTTTAGGTAGGACCTTCCTCTCCCCCTCTACTTTGATTCTATAAGGCTACCTATTCTATTTTCAACGTATGTTGTAAAATAAGGAATGGCAAATGGAGTTTTTAATTTGCTTATTGATTAAGAGCGTTGCCGCCAAAGTCACCCAGACTGAAGTTAACAGCACAGCTCTCCAGTTTACTAGCCCCATGAGATTGGGCAAATTGCCTAAACTCTCTGTGAAATCTGAATAACAACGCAGCCTACCTCAACCCACAATTTGAATAATAATGTATGTCAATTCTAACACATGTTTACAATTGAGCACAGAGCCCATTGCTACTCCAAAACGCTAGTTACTGGTATTATTTTTACTAATATAAACACTGAAACCTTTGGTCAATTTTTCTATTTTTTAAAAAATATAGTAGGCTCATGCTAAGGTAGAAGTATGACAGGAGCTCAGATTATTACGGCTATTTTAAATACAGAGTTTAAGAAATGATTTATGATAGTTCAAAGAGCTGTATTAAAGAAAAAGAGTAGCCTTTTATTAATTTCTTACAGATGGCTTCCTCAATTCATTTAGATAAAATAAGTTCTTATTTTTAAACCTAAAACATCACCCAATGTATCAAAAAGTATAAAATCATATAAATCTAGGTAGAGAAAGCCCATTCATTCAAGCTGCTGGGTTGGAAACATATCTGTTACCTACCAATCAGTTTAATATTCCTTTCTATAACAGTTTCAGAAAATCCTAGCATTGAAAATTAAAGTGAAACAAGTAACCTCTTTACTTAAAAACTGTAAAGTATGTACGTTTTACTAATCTTATCTTTCCTGAAGTGCATAAAGGCAACGTCTAAATTCCTTTAAGGTCCAAGGATATCCCCATAAATAGTACCTACCTGGAAAGTTGCCTAAATTAAAGTTCAGGTATGAAAATCATCATGTTTCTTCTTGGTTGAATCAGAGGATCTTTCTAAAACTTACCTGTTTAGGTCCTTGAGATAAATGGAAACTATTAATAGAAAGGCAAATGGAGGGAGGGAGAGGAAGAGAGTGGGAGGAAGAGGAAGAGAGAGAGAGAGAGAGAGAGAGAGAGAGAGAGAGAGAGAGAGAGATGTGTGCCTTCTCTGTTTGTGTGTTTTCACCAGTAAGGCATTATTCTCATAGGACAATACTCTAAACACCTGGCATTTTCGATGTCTTTATTCTCAGTAAAATTGATTTTGAAGCCCGTGTTGATGGTGATAGTCTAATCCTGGATAACAAAACTCACCATAATCACTTGAGAGTATCTTCTTTCCCCTTTGCAGAAGAGTAAAACAATTGACTTCCCTGAATTCTTTCTATGGAGTTAAATTAGGTTGTAATTACCATTGATAACACTTGGAGTTAATGCATTTTCTTCTGGAGTGCAGGCCTCCTGTAGGCTTAATATCCCATTACTTTCAAGGCTTTTAAAGCTGGTTCAGGCAAAGAGGTCAGACTCTCTTTGCATGTTAGGGACAATTTGCCCACCCCCTACTACCAAGAGTAGAGTTCACATTGGTTATTCAAAGCAATTCAGCACAAAACATAACACTGGAAATGAAGCAAATAGACACAAATGAAATAAAATATTTAATATTATGTTCAAAATTACATAGTAGAAAATAAAAATCAATTTCAGGGCCAAAGTAAGCTAGAGGGAAGGAGAGCAAATAACATCAAGAAAGCATTCTCAAGATAAGGACAGAAAAAAAAGTAAAAGCAAATAAAAAATAGAGGCTGTTTTAGAAAAGCAAAGAAGGGAGTCATTTCCACATAGACAAAATAATTTAAATAAGAAAAAGCATACCGTATTAATTTATCGTCAACTTACATCAACAAATTGCCCGCATGTTTTTTGGCATGAAAGAAAAATTTACAAAAGAAAGTTGTGTAAGAATGCTCTTGGACAAATAGAATTGCCACATTCTTGTAACTTGCTTTTTTTTGTTGTTGTCATTTCTTAAAAAAAACTTTTGACCAAAATGTCTAATTTTTCAAATATAATAATTTACAACAAAGGATGATACAGGGAGGCAACAACACATACATCCACACCACATAACATAAATAGAAAAAAAATCTGCACTTTAACAAATGTTTACTTCAAGGGGCTAGGGAAGGCGTCAATTTTGAATTTGAAATAATTCCGATTGCAATGATTTTAAAAATTAAAAAAAAATCCTGTTTACCTTTATAATTTACCTTTAAAAATCTAAAAATCTAGAGGGTTTAGAATAAATTTCTGCATTGTTATAGGTTCTCAGATATATATTTAACTTTTACAATTTTTTTTGTCTTTCCGACAAATATTAGACTTTCTTTAATTTAAGGGAATGGATGACAGCACATAAATCTGAACAATGCTAAAGAAAGGAGGGGGTGGGAAGGAATGATGCAGAAAGGGTAGGGTCATATCTATGAGTGAACTACACAAGAGATGAAGATGATGGGAGTAAATGTGTAAGTGAGTCGCCATGTCCATGTAAGGGCGGCACGGAGTGATCTAGCTGCATTAGAGCTTCTGGCTGTAAGGAAGGGATGGGCAATATACAAAAACAAATGAGCCTACACATGCCCATCTACAGAAATAAAGAACAGAACTCTAACACTGACAATCTCACACACCCTAAGCTGCAACTTCTTCAACATGCAATTACTTAAAATAAAGCATTACAGTTTCATTAAAGATTTTCAAATAATAAAAACAGTTAAACTTTTTTTTTCCTACTGAAAATAGCCAAAATACATAAAAGAATAATACTCATAATAATGATCAAAAGGTTAAAAGCAAAAAACAAGGAGACTAGATTTATGCATTCAAGTTGAACAACTTCATCGACAGCCACACAGCCCCATCTAGAGTCGGGGGAAGGGGTCAGAGATCTGCAGAGGCGATGGAAAGGCAGAGTTGTAGAGGGAGCCCGCTTGCTGGGTTAGTGATGATTTCCTATATAGGAATGGTACTGTCTGAATAACCTCGTGTACTTTCACCAATGCCCACACTCCCCACCATGGTACACGTGATTCCCAATGAGACTGGGATCATTTGGAAGATGTGGATGTGGGGATTCTGCAGCTGAAGTTGTTCCACATTTAAAGAGGGAGTGGGGAAAGTTGCAGAAAACAATTCATAACTTTTTTTTTCTCATAATTTTGGATAAAAGCAAATCTAAAGATCTAGCAATTAAAAAAGAAACACACTGGTATATTTATATATATATAGATAGATATATATAATACAAAAAGCACTTAATTCCCAAACGAGAAGGGAGAAAAGAACCAAAAAAAAAAGTTTTAAAGAAAAAAATATTTCACACACTTTCAGGGATGAACAACCAGATGCACACGCTGAGGAGGCACAGACAGAGCAGTCAGGGGACATTTTGTTTGCTTTGCATTTGCTGGCTTGTGGGTTCCCCTTCTGATGATAGCCGGAATTAAAGACCAATGTGGTATTATTTTTAATTTTTTTTTTAAATTTGGTTTTGCTTCTTTAAAAAAAAATAAAAAGGGCGTGCAGTCTGGATGTACGTCATAAGTAGACATTTAAAAGAGAAGAAAGTGGCTAAGACTGACAAATGGGTAATCAATCATTTATTATCATTTAATTATAGGAATGTTAAGTTAATACATGCTTAAAGTAAGTTGCATTTAGGGAAACTAGAAAAACAGAACAGCAGGCTAGTATTGGAGAAAGGTCAGCAAGACAAAACCAATTTTGGATGGTAGAAAGGTACTGGGATTAGTTAGATGCCCTTCCAGTAGGGGCCAAGGACACCCCAAGGCTTCTTGCCAATTCTAAGAAGAAATGTGTATATGTTTTGGGATTTGAGATAGAGCCTGTAGAAATGCAGGTACAAATATAAATGGGTTCATGAGTTCTGCTCTAGGAAGTGTACCTCGTATTCATTCATAGCTGAAGGAAGCATATTTTATAAGGTATAGAGGGTTTATAATTAACATTGTCCTATATGAGTATTTTTGGCATAGCCAAATGGACTATTGGTGACAGTGGAGTATCAATAAAATGAGCCTGATAAATGGAATAGATAACATGCGCGTGCGCGCGCGCGCGCACACACACACACACACACACACACACACACACACAGTAATAGGGGTAAAGTCCCTCTTCACTTCTAATAATGGTTCAGTGTCAGTGTCTGTAAACTACAGGATAGTCAGAAATGAGGGTGGTTTATTTGGAGTACATTGAGGAAAACTGTACCAGTTTTCTAGAGACCCTGTGGGAAGCAACATATTCCACTCAAT
>JAAGEH010000076.1:8104698-8190128 GCA_011751065.1 Lasiurus cinereus
GAGAAAGGAGGAAGACAGAAAGGGGGAGGGAGAGAGAGAGAGAAAGAGTGTATATGTGTGTTTTGAGGAAAAGATACTGTAGAAGGGACATGGGGAAGGAGATTTAGAAATGGCCTCAGCCTCTACTGGAAGAGATCATAGGAGTTTTATTCAATATTATGTCTCTGTGAGAACATTAATGTTCAACCAAGGACTGGGAAACCTGGGTAGGTGAACCACAAAGGCAAGCCACTGAGGGCACCTGGTCCTGACAGCCAATTCCAATCGCTTTCGAGAACTCGTTTTGGGTGGCTTTGACAAACAAAATACATTGTGAGGATGAGCCAGACTTCTGCTCCCTCTGGACGCCCCTTTTATTATTTTATATTAAAATAATGATAGTAACTTGTCCCCATGGGTCAGTCCATACCAAGATTTTTAGTCGCTGGTTTAATAATGCCAATCATTATTTTAGGAACTTCACAAAGGGCAACTGGGTGGTTTTAGGAGGTAGGAAAAAAATCCCCAATTGAATAGGAAAAGAGAAACCCTTGTTGACATTTAGATATTTTTTTTTGGACTGATTATACTTTTAAAATCGAATTTTATTATTTGAGAAGACCCTATAAATGCTCTTATGGTCTTACAGGGCATCAAATGACTGCTGTAGAACAAAATTAGTTCATATGAATTATTTTTGTATCACAGGCCTTTTCTTAAAGCAGGGATCATAACTATCATAATCTAAATATGAAATGTAAAGAAAAAGGTACCACCAGTGCATACATATTCCTAGATAATCAGAGGTATTTTGAGGAAGATATATCAGCAATTTGAGTCTCCTAAGGTTTCTACTGAGTAATTTACCTCTTTCAAAATAACCTGTTTTCAAACTCATACAAGTAGGACACCACTTACACTCTGGTTTAAACGAATACACCAAAATTGATGGTTGTCATTTTGCAAGTAAAGTATGTATTTTTGAACCCATGGAAGCCATAATTTAAAGTGAAGCCAACACAGCCAAAATACAGTGCATATCCATTTTTATAATATAATTCAACCATCAGTTAACATGTACAAAACTTGTTTGGTTTCTAATATAAGATACAAAATAATATTGCTAGTAGTGCATAATCATGTCACAGTTTCTCTTTCATTATCTACGCTACATTTTTATTATCTGTAACTGCATGGTTTTGTATCTATGTCTCTACTGGGTGTAAAGAATGCTTTAGGATTATTTTGGCCATTGAGAACAAATAATACAATAATAGAACTTGAAACAGTATTTTTTTTTGATGTGACCATTTTTATCCCGCCATGACCAAATAACCCTGTCTAAATGTAAAATAAAACGTTTAGAAAACATCAAATGAAATACATTGGGATTACCCTGGTCAGCATTCATCTTGGAAAATGCACCGATTTCACAGAAAAAGTTTCTAAACTGTATGGGGTATAGAGTTGTGCTTAAAAAGCCCAAAGACATTCAAATACCTCAAGTTGCAAAACCACCTCTCTGGGAGAGTGGGTCCTGCTGGCTACAGGACATTGAATGTAAATAGGTGAGGTCAAAGAGGAAGGCCCGAATGAATTACTTCATTTATGATTAAATATTAACATTTTCTCAGGGAAAATGCTGGAGAGAGGAAAAAGAAGAAACCTTCTTGGGAGTCTGAGTATACCAGGGAAGACATACGATATTACAAATAGAGAGGTCTAAGAAAAGAGTTTGGAAAACCAATGCCTAAATGAGGACTCTCAAGATTTTGCATCAGATCTCTGTGGTAAACCTCCTCCCCTCTCCCTCCTATGAAATATACAAAAACGGTTCATCGATTGTTATTTTATGGGTCCATGGGATGAAGGGAGAGATTCTTCTGGGAGAATCAATGGCTCCGTTCTAAATATCAGAGTAAAGATAAGGACTCTGAGCACAGATATGGAATGCTGGGAACAGGAGGATTCTTGTCATGTCCTGTCTCATTGGTTACACAATGGTCCTGCCCCATATACTTGGCCTTCTCATAGTCTTTTTCTCAGATATGAGTGGTAGTCAGATAAGGAGTGAAGATGACTGCCTCATATATCCTATTTGCTTCTAAGTAAAAAGCTTAATATTTACTTTTTAATGCTGAACAAAAATGTCCTAAGGTAAAAAACATTCACCGAAACCAGTCTGGCTCAGCGGATAGAGCGTTGGCCTGCCCACCGAAAGGTCCCCCAAGTTCAATTCCGGTCAAGCGCATGTACTTGGTTGCGGGCACATCCCCAGTAGGAGGCGTGGAGGAGGCAGCTGATCCATGTTTCTCTCTCGTTTATGTTTCTAACTCTTTATCCCTCTCCTTTCCTCTCAAAAATTCATGTGCTTTTTTCCCCCAAACTCACTTTCCACATATAACTACAGTGAATAAGGAGACACAGAAAGACTAAACCTTTATGATGAAAAAGAAAGCCCAGGACAATATCAATATCAAGCCCAATACTTAGACCTGCATTTCTGTATTAATGATTTGCTTCCCAATTTAGAGTAATTTTTCAGACTTTAGAAGACAGGTAAGAATGGGTAAAACATTATGAATAGTATCACATAGTCAAAACTGGTAAGAGAGAATGTTCAGACATGGAAGGATATTAAATGCATGACTTCTTTACCTATATCTGCATGACCTTAAATCGGTGCCTATAATTCTGTCCCCCAACCTCCACTCTTCTTTGTGAGCCTACTGTGCCCTATATAAATTTCAATGACTGCAATACTCCAATGCATTTTACTTTATTCTCAGTTTCAACTAGATGCTAAAAACTTTAGGAAAAGGATAGTGTTTTTTAATATATTTTTTCTTACCAGCTAAAATGTTAATAATCATTCAAACATTTAGTGAATAAACTAGTGAATAACTGAATTAATATATTTAATTACTCACTTTTTTTATACCTACACACTATACTATACTTTTCATAAAGGCATTAAAATAATGTATCACAGCAGTGACCACCATATGCATGAAATCTAGAATATGGGATAGAAATTATAGGAGCAGGAAACCTAAATTCCAGTCTTGATTGTACTGCCTACTATACCAGCTTATTAGGACATTGGTCAGTTAATCTTCACTTTTGTTTCCTTATGTGTAATATAGAGATTATAATGTCTTTTCAATTAACCTGCCTCACAGGGTAAGCTTATCCAACTGAGATTTTGAATGTGAAAGTGCTTATAAATTCTAAAGGGTTTTTCAAATACTTGTTACTATTGTCTTCAAAGCTGCTACCATAAGATCAGCTATGAAAGAGGCTGAATCAGTCAGTGCTACTCTAAGTGTGATCCTTAGAACATCTGCATCAGCATCAAATAATAACCTCAATCCCAAAGCCTAAACCAAATAGCTGTTATTCCACTTTTCTTGAACCTCTGTCTCTACCTCTCTAATAATGCTAAATTCCCAAAACCCAATTACTTACTCTTTTAAAGGTAAATTTTTGTTATTTCTGCATCCATTTTATAATTGTTTTATTTCATTTTTCCTGTAGGTTAGAGTTAATATCTAAAGAGGAATCATTTAAATATGGTTTTATAATAACACTAGAGGCCTGGTGCACAAAATTTGTGCACAGTGGGGGATGTCCTTAAGCCCAGCCTGCTCCCTCTCCAATCTGGGACCCCACAAGGGATGTCCAACTACCCATTTAGGCCTGATCCTACCTGGACATCCCTCTCATAATCTAGGACTGCTGGCTCTTAACTGTCACCTGCCTGTTTTCCTGATTGCCCCTAACCACTTCTGCCTGCCAGCCTGATCAACCCATAACCACTCCTGTGCCCGCCTGATTGATGTCTAACTGCTCCCCTGCCAGCCTGTTTGCCCTAATTGCCCTACCCTGTGAGCTTGGTCACCCCTAATTGCCCTCCCCTGCAAGCCTGGGTCCCTCCCCAACTGCCCTTGCCTGCAGGCCCGGTCACCCACAACTTCCCTCCTCTGCTGGCCTGGTCATCCCTAACTGCCCTCCCCAGCTGGCCATTTTGTGGTGGCCATCTTGTGTCCACATGGGGGCAGGATCTTTTGACCACATGGGGAAAGACATCTTGTGTACTGGAGTGATGGTCAATCTGCATATTACTCTTTTATTATATAGGATAGAGGCCTGGTGCATGGGTGGGGGCCAGCTGGTTTGCCCTGAAGGGTGTCCTGGGTTAGGGTTGGTATTCCCTTGGAGCATGGGGTGGCCTGGGTGAGAGGCCTATGGTGGTTTGCAGGCCAGCCATGCCCCCTAGCAACCCAAGTGGAGGCCCTGGTATCTGGGATTTATTTATCTTCTACAACTGAAACTTTGTAGCCTGGAGTGAGCCAAGGCTTCTGCTAGCACAGCCATTGAAACTTTGTTGCCTTAAGTGGAGGCCTGGGCCTTCAGAGTGTGTGGAAAGCTTGGCTTCCTCCATTGCCAGGGGCAACCCAAGCCTCTCCCTTGCTCTCTCTGTGGACGTATCCATCTTGGTTGGGTTAATTTGCATACTTGCTCTGTTTGGCTTGTGGGTGTGGCCTGTGAGTGTGGCTGGTGGGTGTAGCAGAGGTACAGTCAATTTGCATATTACTCTTTTATTAGATAGGATATTCATTTAGTGGCAGGAGCATGGACCTGGAGGTAATCTATTGCCCTCTATCAAGTCATGTGACTTGACAAAAACTAACTTGTTCCTCATCTCATCCCCTTGAACCTGTTTCCTCATTTATAAAATCACAAGGACTTGTTCTAATTCAGAAATTTATGGTCTCACAAGTAAAATTACTTTGGAAACTTTAAAATATCCAATTCAAATGCATGATGTTATTCACTATATTGTATGAGGTCAGCACTTCTTGGTGCTATTGAAGAAATCAAAGAGGATGATGACAAAAGAGGAAATCTCATTAAATCTCTTGGAAATATACATCCTAACAAACATTTGAACCACAAGGAAAGGACAGGGGGAGTGGAAGGTCAAGGTACTATTTTAGCTATTTTCTACCCAAAGTGTTTGTACTGGTTAAGATATACAAAAGGAAAATCTCCATTAAGAAATTTCTAGAAATTAATATGCTTCTTTTCATTGTGTTTTAATTCTGATCAGGTATTAGTGTAAGTAAGCCTTTCTTAGTAAAGAAATTATGAGTTCCTTGATACACAAGTTGAATCTTTATGCTTATTTATGTTTTTTAATCTGCTTAGTATAGAGTGGGGCACACCATAGGTTTTCAATAAATATTTGTTGAATTTCAAAAATAGAAAAGCTTGCAACATTTGGATTTTTGCTTTGTAAAGCTAACCTTCTGGGACTAATTTTTTAATCAAGAGAGAATTATCTTCATGAAGTGAAGAAAAAAAAAGAGCAGCATAAACAGGGCTCAAAGCCAAGTACTAAGCAACCACTCCTCTGTTCTTAGCCTTGCTTCTGTATGGATTTTTAGGGCTCATACATGCATAATAGCTCATTATGTGCGAACTATTATGCCCTTTTAATATTATTAAAGTCCAGGACAGTAGGCAATATAAAATATTTATTTTATCAACATAAAAATATACCTGTGTGTTAGTCAGAAATGAAGGCTCTGTGAAATATCTTGCTCCTTTAGCTTGAATAACCCAAGATAGTTCCAACTTCTCTTCTCCTTTCCTGGCCCCTCATCACTTTGCTGCCCCTCCCCTCCGACCACTCTCCCCCCCCCCCCGCATGAGGCTCTAGGTTGCCTTAATTTTCAGGGCTATCCTATCCAGCCCCTTGGCTGTAATACCTATCACCTATATGACTATGATTTCCATTTCATACCTCCTCTCAGAATTACAAGTTTCTTTTCCCAAATTCCTACACAACATTTTCATTTCAATGTCTAAGAAGCACCTCACATTGGAAAGGGCCAAACAGAACTTTGGATTTTGCTCTCCTTCTAGATTTGCACATTGCCTCATATTTCTTATTTCTTGAGTTTGACCTACTAGGAGATGTATAATCCCCTAATTAGTCATTACACTTGAATCCCAACCCTAGCTCATTTCCATGTATTCAGTGCACTAGGAACTCTTGTTGACTCTGCTTTGGCAACAAATTTCTCATATGTCTACTTTGTTCAATTGCCATTAACCAAGATCCAGAGCAAGTCACCATAATTCCTTGCTTGGCCTCTGCAGTTGCTTCCCAATTGATTCCCGTACTCTACTTTTGGATCCCTAAAATCCATTCAAATATTGAACTAAGGTAATCTTTAAGAAGAATATAATGGCCCTGGTTGTGTGGCTCAGAGATTTGGGGTATCGTCCCATAAACCAAAAAGGTTGCAGATTTGATTCCTAGTTCAGACACATACCTAGGTTGGGGGTTCAATCTCCTGTTGGAATGTGTACAGGAGGCATCCGATTGATATTTCTCTCACATTAATGTTTTCTCTCTCAATCTCCCTTCTTCTCTCTCTAAAATCAATACACATATCCTCAGATGAGGATAAAAATAATAAAAAAGAAAAAGTATACACTATAAGTCAGATCAAATCACTTTCTTCTTTAAAATCTTCAAAGGTGGAATTCTCCCAACCAAATTTCTGTACTCTGACCCACTGTGAAAGTCCCCTGTCATGTGCCCACTGTCCACCACTCCAGTCTCATCTCCTACAACTCCCTCTGACCCAGGACCTCTCTGATTCTGGCCATACTCTCTAATTTCCCTACCAGGAACTCTTATTTTCTTGTTATTTACCTGGCTAGTTCCTTCTGGTAGTTCAGGTTTCTCTTCTAATTTTACTCCTTTGATGACTTCCCTGTAAATAGCCAGCTGTCCACTAACTGATCATCACTCATGACTCTCTGCAAAGTACTTACTGGTTGTTTCTTGCCCATTTATTTATGGAATATAAGCTCCATGAACATACAGATTTGCCTTATTCTCCACTGTCCTCAGAGTAGGGCTGAACCTATAGTAAAAGCTCAGGTTGGTCACTCCATCATTCTCTTTCTGTTTTCCAGAGCATGGTGCTTTATCCACAGAAGGCATGGAGCGAATGTTTTGTAAACTACTGAATCATTGCATTCTCTATTCTGTTTTATTTTCTTGTACATGTCTCTAAACCAGATGGGATTTCCCTGAGTTCTGGTTAGCAGTTCCAATGCAAATTGGAACTTCTCATCCACAGTTGGCTTAAAAAGCCTTCCGAAAAATAAATTACTATCAAGATCATTCTTCCTTTCATAAATTGGTGGGATGTTTATTAAAAACTCAGGCTTTTCCTTGAATTGTGAAAACGAAAGATAAAATAAACTCAATATCCAAACCGAGAGCTGCCAGACTTTGATGCTTATCTTCAGGCAATCAGAAGGTATAGGCCAAACCAATTCTGAGTGGGAGGAATGGTGATCAGAGAAGTAAAATGTAGGTGGTTATCTTTGCTTGCAGTGGCCCTGCAGCCACTAACAGCAGAACCCGGCAGCAGTGGGACCTTTCTCCTCAGCTGGTACCATGACATTTTATGATTGTGTTTATGTAGTAATGAAGTATTGGATAAGGTTTATTTTGCTTTTTTTTTTCCCCCACGAAAGTTTCTCTACTCTGTCATTATGACCAGATTTCTGACCAATTTCTTTAGCCATTGTTGGTTTGGGTGGTAGCAGCTTGTTATTCCAACCTGTTGTCACCTCTCTGTGGGGCCCTTAAGTCCTTGAAGTAGTCCATGGAAAACAGCTGAACTTCACAACATATTGCTATAAAATTCAACATTCATGAAAATACCTCCTTCCCCCTAAAATCTATCTTCACTGCAAATAATGTATAGTATTATACATACCACCAAGGAGTTTTTGTAACTAATGGAAATTAGAGCTGTAGCAACAAGATGAAAAGCTTGCACAAAAATCATGCACTTGACAGTAATATGATGCACCGTGACTATACGGCTTGACTGTATCTGACCTGAGACTCAAGTAGCTGATTTACCAGAAAGGAGAAGACTACAGAGATGGCTGGGTGAGCAAGACACATCTCATGAGATTATTTTTAATTATTATAAACTGAAGTACTGTAGGGAAATATTTCCTCATCATTCTCTAAACTCAATATATATGAGCTTCTAAATTAGTGAAGATATATATATATGCTTAGGGACAAATAGATAGACTCAAATGGTTAACATAGTTATTTCCTCACAAATATGGAAAAAGGAAAGGACATATAAATCATAATTATATAATTTAAATTAAAACATGAATATATAATTTAAAACATGAATCAACAAGAAACCTACTTCTGGAAGGAGCTGTTCTTAAGTGTTATTAAGAACTTATTTCTGCCAGACATTGTGTTAAGTGCTTTAGATATTTTATGTTACTTAATCATTACACTGACATCTTAGGTATCAGCAAACTTTGGCTGAAAGAAGTTAATTTGTTCAAAGTGACACATTAGAAAAATGAATAGTTCTGACTGTAACCAATCCTATTTATTTTACATTGAACCACAATGCCATCCTTAAAGAGGATTTTTTAAATATTCAGTCCTCAGTGAGTATGAAAAATTACAAATGAGCTAATCTATGGCCACAAAAATAATTTCTACAGGAGATCCTAGAATCTCCAAAGATTTGTTTCAAACTCTTATGTCTTCAAAATTATAATTGTACAATGAGATATTCAGAGGGTCTCTGAGTGGGTTTTTGCACAATCTTAGGTCATATTAGTCAGACATATTAAATCAGTCTCTGCTGGGGGTAGTGGAGACAGGTTGGCAGGCAGTGTCTGGATATATGAATATAGGATGGGGAATGAATGAAAACCTTTCTGGTTTTGATTTTTACTTTATCATTTTCACTTATTTAGTATTAATTTATAAAACTATTAGCAAAATATTGAACTAGCTCCTTTTGTGTCATGTTGGTGTTATAGTCTTTTTGGCATGTAAGCAAGTATAGACATATGGCTATGTTTTCAGCAATACATAAACAGTGTTTTGAACAGTGATATTTCATGTAAAATGTTGTAGTGTCTTTAGCTATGAAGCTGAACACAAATTACATACAGTCAAATGGCAGGCTCAAGAAATGGAAGGTTAAGAAGACTGAGTCCTCTAGGAGACTCTGATGAGGCCTCTTATTGTACATACTCAGAGCTATTTAGCAGTTATCAGATGAGAGAAAGATAGCCGAGATAGAAATAGGAAAATGAAGAGAATGGGTTCTGGATGGAATGCCAACTTTTGTAACAGAGTTTGTTTTTCCAGTGGTACTGAAAATCTTAGCAGTTAGTAAGAAATGTTTGGTATCTGTGTTTTCTTTCTTTCGTTTTTAGCCAAATGTAATACATACATATGTATGGAAACCCTGCATACATGAGAGGTTCAGAGAGTCCACATGCAGGAAAGGTTTAGAGACAGAAAGGGGGATTGAGGTATATAAACAGTCTGAGCTAGGGATGAGGTAATGCACCTTAATGGCTTCAAAGAATCACGCAGGACGGTAAGATCAGATATTTAGTAAATAAAACTTTGCTCTGCCATATAGGTGGGTTGAAAGGCTATCCATGATAATCTCGATGAGTAAGTCCTCTAATTCAAATTCTCCTAGGCAGTTTAAGGATGGGCAATGGGGCAGGGAGGGGGAGGCAGAAGTTATTCCTGAGCAAGGGAAGTTGTCTTAAGCTCAAAACAATCTGCATACCTCATAGACACATATGGATTGGGGTGACTTGTTCTGGATCCCTACTTTTCTCTCCTCTGTAACTTCTTTATGTTTCTTAAGGGTTAAGAGTATTGGTGGGTCTGGGGCATTCTACATATTTACCAACTGTCTGGATTTCCAGTTTGTGTATATGTTTGTCATACAGTGGGACTTCCATAACAAACAACCTGAGAGTTTGTATGTAATTATAAAGCATATACTCTTTCAAGTATATTTTCTTGGGAGTGGAGTCAGAGCTGTTTTTCTCTGTCTGTTTACATATAAGATGTGGTTACTTGGCAGATATATGTTAGAATGTTCCAGATTGCACATCTGAGTTATTTTCACTCTAAAAGATTCAACTAAATAATACTGTGCTGCATTTGCATAATATTTTCAATTTAACTATGTTCAGAGCTTCTAATCTGAATTTTTAATTTAATAAAAACTTGTTTATGTCAAGTAAGAATTTTAAAATTATTGATCAATTGGTACCTCTAAAGATGACCTGCTAATATATTGATAAGTCTATCAGTATTGTTTAAGGGGGATTTGGAGAATATGAATTTTTATTTTAAGGGTGATCTCTCAACTATTTTTATAAGACAAACCCTATTGAAAAACTGACAAAGACTGCATGCTCTTTCCTGATAAAGAAAGATATTCTTGTAAATAACATTTTGTAAAGAAATTCAGGAGATCTTGTCCATGAATTCCAAGGTAAAATTTTAAGAAGACTGCATATAAATATGGCAAAAAGTAATATCTGTAAAATTGGTTTATATATTGTAGAGTTATACATATGAGGCAACTTTGCACAGCAAAAGCAACAAAAAGATTAATTCCCGTTATGACAATAACTGATGTTGGAGTCTGGTTCACTGGAATTGAATTCTTTTTTTTTTTTTTACTATCTCTAGTTATCTGAGTTAATATAAAAGGCCATTATTAAGAGTCTAGTCTAAAATTTGCCTTCAATGTAAAACATATTTTATTCTAATATAATGTGGCTAGATATTGTTAAGTTTGATATTCATCAGCACTGGTTAAATGAACCCAACCTCAGGTGCAGATCTAATAGAGCCGAATGTTAATTAATGTGATCCAAACAACTTATCATTTCAGGTTTGCTTCTATTAGGAAAGATGTGTTATGGCTGTACGCTAATAGAAAAACCCATTAGTTGCATGGATTCCAATTTCCTTTATCTATATTAGTTACTAAATGGTAGGTTTCTTGAAATATTAATATTTTATCATTGTTTCTTTTTATGTTGGAAGAATTAGTTTAAAACCATAAAATTACGGAGCAAGATTCAGTGGATGTATTTAATATTTTTTAACCTGATAGGTTTCATTTATAACCTTTAATCTAGAAGAATCAAACCATTTTCCTCTTAAGATTCAATTTTGGTGTCCATATGTGCAATGCCAGATAGCATTAAAATCAGACACGGAAGGCTACTTTATGCTTTCATATATATATTTGAGCCCCACTATAATGCTGTGATGAATGGGGTAGATGTTATTTACACCTTAAAGCACAGTTTCTCGGCCTCATCATTACTGGCATTCTGGGTTGGGTACGTCTCCTCTGTGGGAGTTGTTCCGTGCACTGTAGGATGTTTAGCAATTTCCCTGGCCTCAACCAACGAGAAGTCAATAGCACCTCCCAAGTTGTGAAAATAAAAAAACCTATCTGGGATTTCCAAATGTCCCCTAGAACAAAATCACCCTCAGTATAGATCCAATGGCTTCAAGGTAAAAAAACAACAACAACAGGACATTGCAGAGAATGTAAGGCATCAGTTCAAGGTCATAAAGATACTGAGTTACTGAGCCAGGGCTACAGCGCATATTTCTGACATATTGATCTCTCCTTTCCTGCTGTGGTCCAAGTTGGGAGAGACGACCTATTTTGATTTCTTTAGTATTCCTGTTGTACCACAAATATTATAACAGACAAGATTGTAATATAATTAATATGCATAGAAGTGCATAGGTAAATATGTCAAAGTGCTTGTTTAATTCTGAAATATTATGAAGATTTCACGTAAGTACTTGCATGACACACACACACACACACACACACACACACACACAGACAGAGAGAATCCAGTTTGAGCTGGACATTTGTGGGAAATCCCAGAAGACCTGAAAATCCCAGAGTAAGGTAAGCTGGAAACTAAATGGACCTGCCGCTGATTTCAAGTCCCCAACTGCAGAACTGATCTTCAATAGTCGTTTAAGTACTTAATGCAATCTGGTGACTGCTGGCGTCTTTCCCAAACATTCTTTTAGCTGTTACAGTGGAATTTTGCCAGCACCCAAGATAATGATTAGCAGGTAAAAACAACGAAAATTCATCCTTTAGTGTTTTTAAGCATGGTGGAGCTGTGTCTAACGAATATAGCTTCATCCTACAGACATAGTAAAAGAAGCTGGGAACCTCAAACCCTATGTTCAATAGATAAGAATAAAACCAGATACGATACCTAGACCAACTGAAACATGATGTCTAAAGAGTCAGTGAATGAATGTATCTTCAGTTCTCATGATTATATGGGCTTCCCAGAGGCATGGACAAAATGTACAGGACAGCCACATACAGAAGTGCCTTCCTACCTTGCATGTGGGAAGCACTAGAGTCTGACCCAGGTCTGCAGGATCATTAGGTACATGTCCAGATTTCATGGGAAAACACATACTCAATACCTACTGAGTAATGAATGCCAAGATTATGTAAAAGAGAGAAAAGTATTGTGAAACTAGGTCTGCAGTTCTATTATATTTCAGAGGAAGTATTAAGTTTCTTGTCGCTTTAAAGAAAATGACACAGCTGATGAAAAAGAAAGCATTTTTTTTCTTAAAATGCTCTCAACCTCCAATTTCCTATGGAATCTAGACATTCCCCTCATTTTTCTTTTTCTCACAATTTTTAAGTTCTCTCTCTCTCTCTCTCTCTCTCTCTCTCTCTCTCTTTCTCTCTCTTTCTCTCTTTCTCTCTCAGAGGACTATTGACCCTTAAAGACTCCATATCTACACTTCCCTGAAATGAACTGAAACTTCCTTGGAGTTTATCTGTCATTTTAATATTTGTGTCATCTAAAAAAAGTGAGTTTATTCATCCTCCTTCCCATTTTATCAATCACTGTGAAAGAAATGAGGAAAAGGACTAAACAATAGGTGGCTTACAGCTCTCAATAATGCCTTGCACCAAATAACACAGAAAGTTCACAGAGTTGCCTAAATAGTGAACTGAGCCCAGTTGGTGTGGCTCAGTGGTTTAACATCAACCTGTGAACCAGGATGTCGTGGTTCAATTTCCGGTCGGGGTATATGCCCAGGTTGACTTGACCCTGAGTGGGGGGGTGTACAGGAGGCAGTTGATCAATGATACTCTCTCATCATTGATGTTTCTATCTCTCCCTCTGTCTTCCTCTCTGAAATTGATAAAAATATATTTTAAAAACTAGTGAACTGAGCAAGTCTCCTTCTTTGGAGCACATGGGTCAGAAAGTCAGCGATGGAACAAGGGATGGAACAAGTCCATCTCAACCAAGTGGAGAGGGTATTTTGGTCCATTTACTCAAACTCTGGTAAATACAGAGATTTTTAAATAAAGTGGACAAGTAGACTAGTTGTCCTTCATTGCGACATGAGTGAACTGGGCCACTGAATAGTAAACCAAGACTTGCTTTTCCTAGTTCTGGCCAGTGGTATCAGGCAGTGGTCTGGGAGGACACTGGTGGGTTATAACCCCCAGGATTTTATAAAGGGCAATACCCTCCTCCTTTTCTTTTAAAATATATTTTTACTCATATCAGAGAAGAAGAGAGAGACAGAAACATCAATGATGAGAGAGTATCATGGATCCGCTGCCTTCTGCACACCCCACACTGGGGACTGAGCCTGTACCCAGGCATGGGCCTTGACAGGAGATCAAAGCATGACCTTCTGGTTCACAGGTTGATGCTCGATTACTGAGCCAGGCTGGCGGGGCCCTCCTCTTTTTCTGGTTGAATCCTTGCAGAATAAAAATAATCACATGCTAAGCTATTCTCTCTTATTCTTTTCTTGCATCACACTCGAGCCATAAATTTTGAGTTATACTAAGTATAATTCCAGAAAAAAAAGGTGCCTCTATTCTAAAATTGAAACAGAAAAGCCTTTTGTTCATTGTTTTCATTATTTAAAGCCAAGAGTGCATGACTTCCAAGCCACTTCTAGAGCCTGAATCCAAACTCCATAGCCAGATAAAGGATTTTACATAAATACAACAGATTCCACCTCCCCTCGCCCCCCATCCCAGGAGAAACAGAACACATTATTTCTAGAATCGAAACTTATTTTTTTGCAAGCTGTTTAAAAAGTCTCCAAAAGTTACAACTACAGTAATATAGTCATAAATGTTCCCTGGGACTTCATTCATTTTAAAACGATGTGACTTCCCTGGATAAGTCATACCAGAGCAACATCGACTGTCATTTGTGTGATAACAATGGCATTCTCCATCCATCCATGCCAGGCCATTGTGACGAAAATGGCCATGATGATCAACACATTTTTTTTTCAGCATGAATGAACCTCATCAGCAGTCTTTCAAATGCTCCAAGGGTGTTGCGGGCAGATAAACAAGCCCGGCTTGGAGGCAGTGCCTGAATTTGAAGCTGCCCAGCATATCTTCTTCATTCAGAGCGTGTTGTGTGAAGCAATGCATTGTAATGAAGTACAGTAAGCTGTACTGTGGATATGCAGGCACCTTCATTTTTTTTTTTAAAAAAAGCATTGGATTCTGTGGCCACGGTAGGTTGGGTGCATTGATGATATTGTTACTACAACTCAATTCTATTTATTCCATGAAAAAAGATGCTTACTAGCAATCTCCTTTAATGGAGAAAACTAAACTTCAGGGAAGTCTGGTATCCCCTGGAATTAAAAAAAGAAACACACACACACACACACACACACACACACACACACCACAATTCACAACCACCAATATTTCTATTCAGGAACTAGAGCTAAGCTTTTGTGGCAGCATGTATATTGATCATTATGTAGGCAATAAAACAATTCATTTATAACTGATTCAGGCTACAACTACTAACCTTGACAGTTACTGGTTCCTGGGTCCATAAAATGTGACATGCTATGTCATTTAACAAATCTAAATGGTAATCAGCAGTAATCTCATAAAGTGCAATGGGTAGCAGAAGTGATGGACTATTATAAGCAGAATGTAAGCCGTTCGTGGTCAATGACAGACATAAAAAAACCCTGCTGTTTCCTAATTGATAGAAAGGACATTTAAATTCCAACTCAGTACTGGGATGCTATGAGCAATCCAAAATGTAATTTACGACACTTTTATGGTGGGAACAGGCATTCAGAATAGACTTCCTATTATTTAATTTTCAGAAAAAGGATATTTTTAAATAATAATAATAATCACTATTATTAAAAATAATTATAAATGCAACATATAATCTAGGTAACAAACATAAAATATTATTATTACATAGTGCTAGTACAAAAATTTTTATTCCTACTATGGAAGCACAAGCAATTTTTTCCCCAAATATGTTTTTATTGATTTCAAAGAGTAAGGGAGAGAGAGATAGAAACATCAATGATGAGAGAGAATCATTGATTAGCTGCCTCCTGGATGCCCCCTATTGGGGATCGAACTGGCAACCCGGGCATGTGCCCTTGACGGGAATTGAATCTGGCTACACTGAACCTGCCCTGGACTCTTCAGGCCAACCTCAATCCATTGAGCCAAACCGACTAGAGCCAAAAGCAAATCTTTTTTTTTTCTTGTGGGGAAAATATGAATAAATGAGAACATGTACAAATCATTTCCTTCAAAATCATTAATCACACTGGGAAATGATCAGCAATTTAAAAATCACATATTCAATGTCTTAACTGATATTGACTGTAATGGTGAGGGTGGAGGTGGGGAGGAGAATATGTTTTCTTTAAAGTGTGGAACTGTGTAAATTAGAAGTAGATCAATCTTTGATCTCCACTTCCTCACGATCATCACCAATATGCAATTGCCAGCACAATCCTTTGAAGAAACATCTATTTCTTTTTAAAAAAATTGTATAATTAACTCTTTATTGAGCTCGGCACACTGTAAGAATGCTTAGAATTTGCACTCTGTCTTACATATTTTACATCCAAGTTGTATGTGCTTTCAGAAATATACCTAACTATTAAGAGTCATCTAAGACTGAAAATCCTGAAACCAGCTTCAGTGACTCTTCTAGCCTATGACACATATTCCTGTCGCCTTCTCCATTATTAGTAGAAATTGGTGTACAAAAATACAGATTCACTGCCTTTCTAAGCCAACTTTCTTCCAGTGAATATATCATTTTACTCTATTTATATTCTTCACAAAGCCCACTCACTCCCACCAAGGGGCAGTGCAGGGTCACTACATCACTCTCAAGTATGCAGAAGGACACCAAAGCCTATTCAGGCAAGGTTTTTTTTTTCTTTTATACCTTGGACAAAATCCTGTGAAATAGCTCTACTTCAAAATGACTCCCTCTCAGAGATGGCTGATTTTTTCCCCTAATGTCTAACATTTCTTGCAAGTTCAAGTGCTTTTTCTTCTTTGCCCAGTTAACTCCCAATTAGCTCACATAATTCAACTCAGATATCATTTCCTTAGAGAAAGTTTCTCTGCCCACACCTGTATGCTCACGCCCTCATTCCTACATTGTCACATGTCTTGCACTCATCCAATTTTTTCACCATACATTTACTTGGAGATCCCTTAATAATTAATGACAGTCTCCTTTACTAGACCCACCAGGGGTCATCTCTGTTCTTGCTCATTCCTGTATCCCCAGGGCCTCATCAATACACCCCACAGGACTGGAAGAAGTTTCTTTACTTTTTCTGATCCATGACCAGCACAGTGTGGAAGTAAAACAAAATAATATTTCAAAAAGATATCTCAGTCATTGCTGAGCTTGATCACTAAACATAGTGTGTGATCCTGGATTAGATCATAGACTGGAAAAAATAATTCTAACATACATCATGAAGATGTTGATAAAAATTTGGTATGTACTCAGTGAGATTTTTATCAGGCTATATTTATTGATTTCTGATCACTGTACTCTGTTTATCTTTGTTCCTAGGAAATATACACTGAATTATTTAATGGAAAGGGAATGATGATTGCAATTTACTCTCAACTGGTTCAGGGGGACATCCACCAATCTATCTATCGATCTATGTATCTCTCTGTATAGATGATGTTTTATATATACTCTCAAATGGCGCAGAAATATGAGTGATATACATGCTTATACATAGGTAAATATGTTTTACTAGTACACACTCCCATACAGAGAGAGGAAAAGATAAGCAAATGTGGCAACTGTTAACAGTTGGTGAACCTGAGAAAAAGCCATGAGGGAGTTTAAGTACTATTCTCGAAACATTTTTCCAACTTTGAAATTATTCAAAAATCCAAAGTTAAAGAATATCTCAGAGGAAGTATTTGTCCATTTGTGTAATTTTATATACATCTGATACATAATTGCAATCATATTAACACACACACACATATACGCAGACTTTGTGTTCAGATTTCCAGTGTGTGCTACAGCATCTGTAAGTTCAATATGGAATTATTTTTACATCAAAAGAAGTATCCATAAAAATTACTGATTGACACTTTAGTGAAAATATAGAAAGACAAGAATAAATATATTTTAAAAAAATCTGGGTTGTCAGTGTTTGTGTTCATGTTTTCTAGGATCAGAATGAAAGAAAAAAAAGTATCAGTCCCAGACTATCTTATATAACATCAAAACTATTTATCAAGTAGGTCAGTGTGGGGGAAAATAGAAAAGAGACACATTTATAGATTTGTCAAGTTTTAGAAAAGACCGTTTTCTTTCATTTATTTAATAAAAAATGAAAGTAAAGGCCTTTTAAAATTTCTCAGTTCTATCTATCAAGTAAGCAGTGTGCCCCATGGGGTGGGTGGTGAGCAGAAGAAGGTACTGAAGATTATTCTTTGCACATCACTTAAAAATGGGACCTGCTGAAACTGGTTTGGCTCAGTGGATAGAGTGTTGGCCTGCGGACTGAGGGGTCCCAGGTTTGATTCTGATCAAGGGCATGTACCTTGGTTGTGGGCACATCCCCAGTGGGGGGGCGTGCAGGAGGCGGCTTATAGATGTTTCTCTCATTCATGTTTCTAGCTCTCTATCCCTCTCCCTTCTTCTCTGTGGAAAATCAATAAAATATATTTTTTTAAAAAATGGGACCTTTTGCCAGTGGGTAAAATTTCATCAGGTCAAACATGATGACTAATTAACCCTCTTTGAGGCACTATTTCTGGTGTTCCCTTAAAATGAAAATAGAACCATAGTAAAAAAAAAAAAGTGGTGAGAAAAGCAAACATGAATAGCAACTGATAAGGTGGACACCCATTTATCAAGTTCAATAATAACAAATCAGTGTTTGTGCAATGCCCGGCTCAGAGAGAACACATAAGTAATCTGAAAATTGGAACTACTGTACAAAATATAATAAAGAACCATTTCACCTATCAGTGTGATGGAGGAAGCTGTGTAATGGCACTTGGCAGTGGCTCCAGAACAATTCAGTAAACAAATGAAGCCATGGCAAGGAAAGGTCATAAAGCAGACTCTGAAGGCGGTGAATAAACAGAGAAATCAGATTTTTTTACTGCCTAGAAATACAGACATTTGTCTTCAGTAGCACTGCCTGACATTTTTCAGAGCATAGACTATAAGATCAGAGATGCTTAAATATATTATCCATTTCCTGTTTCGATTTTTTGGACTTCATATAGATGCCATCCAATAGGGACAAATTTTTAAAAAACCCATTAGATGTCAATTAAAATTACTTTTCTGCTTAATATTCACAATCCTAGCTATTTTATGTGCAGCTTCTGATCAGAGGATACACTAATAAAACCAAAAAGAATGAGAGAAGTTGTTCCCAGAAACAGAACAGAAATCAGAAAGTCTTAGCGAGCTCTCCCTTTTTCTAAATGCAAGCAGGGAAGTCACTATGAGTGCTGATATGGAAAAGTGGCTGTTTTTATCTTTAAACACCCCGTAGTTTGAATAGATCTGCTCCCGGCATCACATGCAGACCATTTGTTTTACCAGCTGTTTCTAAAAATACGTTCATCGTGGAGACCTTTGCAGTCTCCCTTCAAAACTGCTTTTGTCGAGGGCATTTTCCCCCTTGCACAAGGGAAAGGGTATAGATCTGGAAAACACCATCTGCTGAAAGATCTCACGGCTTCAGGGGAGGACTACAGAAAAAAGCTTTGCATGAAAAACACACACAAAAGAACTACCCAAAACCCTGATGAGCTAAATGACTGAGGAGACTGCCTCATTCTTTTGGATTAAAGGTAATCAAATGTTTTAATTCGTTAATACAAGCTTCATAGAGGCAGTGACAGATGTTCCCTACATGGAAGAGAGTCTCAATTAATGTACAGCTGGTTTAATTTCCTGGACATCCTATCAGGGGAGAGAGAGGGAAGGAAAGAGGGATGGAAAGAGAGGACTGCAAAGCTTTTAATTACTCATTGGCAACAGCATTCTTGCATTTATTTATTCTATGTAAGGAGCAGATATATAGATGAGGGTGGTCCGACAGGGAGGATGCACAGGGTACCTAAGGCTGGGTCAAAGAATCAATCACATTCCCAATGTCTGTTGAAGGCCACTCCATATCCCATCTGTGCTCCTGGATCCCGAGCACAGACTTTATGCTTTCTAGTAATGGGTCATTTGTAGGATATCTTGTGC
Source organism: Lasiurus cinereus (assembly GCA_011751065.1). Taxonomy (NCBI): domain Eukaryota; kingdom Metazoa; phylum Chordata; class Mammalia; order Chiroptera; family Vespertilionidae; genus Lasiurus; species Lasiurus cinereus. Next base: position 8,124,184 of record JAAGEH010000076.1, read on the forward strand.
CTACTTCTGTTATATGACTATCTGGTGTGTCCATGGACCATTTGTCAGTTGATTATCAGGACTGATCTTAAGGAATTGGTGGGTGCTCAGCTATACATACTTCTACATATCATCAACATCGTCATCTTTGATTCCTCCAACAACTTTTCTCGAAGAACCTTATATTATGTACTAAATCAAAGTCATGGGAAAAACAGGATTCACTATGTGTGTGTGTGTGTGTGTGTGTGTGTGTGTGTGTGTTCGTGTGTGCGTGCGCGCGTGTGTTTTAACTCACTGAGTCAGGCTGACTTCCTATATCCAAATATTCACAAGATGTCCCTTGTGGCCTCCTGTAGTTTTTTACATTTTTAAAAAAAGTACATCTATACTTTGTTTCTGATTACAAATGCAATATAAACTCAACATGAAAATTATGGAGTATGAATAACAGAATAAAGTCACACACTGGGCACCACTTAGAGATAATCACGGTTAAGTCTATTTTTGATAATATAATCCTTACACCTAATTCAGGACACTAAACATCTGGTTTCTAATAAATACTCAGTAAACTTGGCCTGGTTTCTTATTAGGATAAATTAAGTATAATATTATCAACGTTTAGATAATAAATTTCATTAAGCAAGAAGTTATTGGTAGAGATTACCTACGAGACAGAAAAAGTGGGAGGAAATGAGAGCTGTGGATACAAATTTTGTCATTGCCTTGAGTATAGATCATACCCTATCTTTTGGCTGGGAATAAGGGTTTTAACCTTCTCTCTTCACAAGGACAAACCATGTTAGTTCAAAACTAGGCAAATTGAACTCTCCAAAACAGCCTTTTCTACATTTTTATAAGGGTTCAGATGAACAGAAATTCTAGACTTGCATTCAAGTCCTTAGAAATATTTATTTTTGTTTAGTTTGTTTATATTTATAAACTGACTTTGGCCTTCTAATATTTATTCTATATTTAAAAAAAATCTTCCATTTCTATTTTCTGTATTTAATCTATCCTTATGCAATAAAATTTAAGAAAACAATCTTAATACTTAACATCTAAGTCACCTATACTTAAAATAATAACTCTTGGGGTGAGGGCTCAATGAAACAAATGGTTTGGTGTTAAGATCATCTAGTTCCTAATAAAATTTTAGACTTAGAAAGATCTCAAGTCTTCAAATTCTACTCAGCCTAACGTCACATCTTAGATAATGCTTCAAAATCTCTTATTTTCTGTATGTTTATTTATTTGTTTTCACATATCAGTAAAATGTCAAAGGAAAATCTGTGGGGAAGGGATAACATAGAGTTGCCAACTTTTATTTTGCTAAAGAAAGATGCTACAAACAGTAACAAAACACTATTTTTGTAATAAACATGGATTTTAACGGTTACAATAAAACAGAAGATATAATCTAAGAACGTAGGCCAGTCTGTGAGTTTAATTTTGTTTCCACAAATTTGACTATAATGTCCTTATTTAGCTCATTTTGCCGTGGATCATGAATTTAGGCATAGCTTGACACTGGTTTTGCATTTGAGCTTGGGAACCACTACTCCAGTCTGCCTAATATTCTGTCCTCAAGAATTTCTAGTGATGAATTTCTGAGCTCAACAATGAGACACACAGTGTTACTTATTCTATTTTTTAATTCCTTTTGATCTAACACCTTAAAATTTGAAGAATTGTGCTCTCAGTAAGATTTTTGGTTAAGATATCATCTGGTGATATTATCCAACTAAATATAGCAGTTCTTCTCCCAAACTCCCATAAATTTAAAGGCCTTTTTCAATTTCTTTTTCCTTTTTACTTCAAATTTAAAGTTGACAAAGCTCTAAGACTATAAGTTTGCAGAACTTTAGAGTTCATGGTGATTATTTAGCTTTAGGTGACAAAAGTAAAGCCTACATAGATAAATTGATTTGCTCAAGGTCACAGAACTAATTTCTGTTAGAGTTGAAATTAAATCCCAAATGTCCTCAATCCATAATGTGTACCACTTTGCTGATACTGTATATCAAGTATTTTCTTAAGCCCAAAGATTTTTATTCTAAACTAAGATAGTACCTAACAGAAACATCAGGAGATGTGTAAAAATTGGTTCTCTTCTTTCTACCTGTCATTTTTATTACACAAGAGAGTATATCATTGACCCACTCGGGGGCTACATTTATAACTTTACAGGTCACTAGGGGAACTGACTAAAATTGTGGGCAAATGGTGAAGCAATTAGTGGGGACTGAAAGTGGCTTATGGTATAGGCACAACCCATGTATGGTCTAGTGATGAATTTCAGTGATTGTCTGTTTGACTTCCATAGGATCTATTTTTATATCAATTAAAATATATATTTAATTTGAATGTTGTTAAATGAGGGCAAGTTTGCCCTAGTCCATCAGAGTTTTTGCTATTGCTCACTGTGAAACCTGGTCTATTACATCTATTCATGTCCCTCAGCCGGTCTCTGGGACAGAGTTTGCCCCTTTGCTTTATAGGAAAAGCTAATAATGACTAATTGTATATTAATAAAGGAACGAACAAATAAATACATAAGTAAAAAGCCAAGTAACCAGAGAGTAAAATACCCAGCTATCGCAAGCTAGTGAGAGAAAAAGAAATTGAAACTGTACCTTGTTAGTCTCTATCAGATCACCGACCGTGCTTAATGTACCCTTGTTTTATTCCTATTTTCTATGATCCCTCTGATCTCAGAGGCTTATTAAAACACTCATTCCAAATTAGGTTGTTCTAAGAGCCAATCCCCTGCATGTCCTGCCCCCAAAGCCTCTCCTCATGCCTCAATCTTCCTTGTTTCTTTGTATCTCCTCTCTCTCTGTTTCTTTCTCTCTCTCTCTCTCTCCCTCTCTCTCTCTGTTCAGAGCCTTACACTACAGCTCCGGGCACAATGCCACACTAGGGGGCCCTGCTAATGGAGAAAGCTCATAAGGTCATTATTACCTAGCATCAGCCTTTAGTCTGATGCTCCCTCTGGGGTTGGGATACATTCGAATCTGGTTTCACAATTTACCTGCTATTCATGTATGAGCCCTTTGTATCTTTCCCCACCTTTTTCTAATGTTAAATATGCCAAAGGGTCTAAGCACTAATTTATAAAATAGCAAATGGCACGTTCGCAGTCGCCCTGAATATGGCTTGGAACCTGTATTTTCATGAACCTGTATTTTTTTTATCGCCTGCTCCTGTCTAATCTGCTGCCAGGTGGTAGAGCACATTATTCCCCTCCGGGGAGAGGAGGCTCCTTCCTGCGCCCCACAGTCTATATAATCCGTTACCTCTGCCACTCAGCCGGCCAAGATATAAATAAACGCGCTCGCCTGCCAGGCAGGAAGGGGTCCCGGATAGCGTGCCCCTCCCATTTCGTCCTCCCCATTCATTGTCTGTGTCGCCAAGAACGTTTTCTGTCAAAGCTTATAAAGCAGCAAATCAAAAAGTACAGGGAAAGAAGAGGTTCTCAGCGGGTTGCAAATATCTTATCTCAGTCATTTAGGCATTTGTCAGCTCAGTAACCCACAGGCGAGGCTGGGGGACGAATTACTGGGATGTGACACAGCATGTGGGCTGGAGTTCAGGGGAGGCCGCTGCCAAGGAGTGCTGGAAGGGGGGGGAAGGCAGCCTGCGCCCCAGCTGAGGCAGGCAGGGAAAAGGATGGATCTTCGAAAAGGGCAAAACATGAAACTCTTACAAAAATTGCAGGGCACAAGCTGGATGGAAAAGAGCCTGGTTTTGTATGTTCCTCGTATGTTCGGTGTATGAGATAATGGCACACTTAACATAATGGTGAGAACGAAGCTTTTCATGCCCTCTCCTAGCCCATGTGTTCTAGGCACTTACTGGAGAATTTAACAAATATTTATTAAGATGAATTCTAGCCTTAGCCAGTTTGGCTCAGTGGATAGAGCATGGGCCTATGGACTGAAGGGTCCTGGGTTCGATTCTGGTCAAGAGCATATACTTCAGTTGCATGTTCAATCCCTTGCCCTGGTTAGGATATGGGAGGGGAGGCAACCGATAGATGTGCCTCTCTCACACATGGATGCTTCTCTCTCTTTGTCTCTACCTCTCTGTTTCACTCTCTCTAAAAATCAATGCAAAAATATCCTTAGGTGAGGATTAATGGCAAAAAAAAAGTTTGACTCTAAACTGGGCAAGAAGGATTCATCTACTTTTTAAAAATAAAAGACTACAAATTTTTCATCTTTCATTTCTCTAGTTCAGAACTCAGCAAAAGAGGGGTATGAGCCAAATCTAGCTTGATGCCTGCTTTTTTAAAATGAAGTTTTACTGAAACAGCAATTTATGTATCATCTAGGGCAGGCGACCTTGGATTACAACAACAGGGAGTATATGTCTCTCAAAATCTAAAATATCTGTTCTTTGGCCCTTTACAGAAAAAATGTTTGCCGACCTTTGCTCTATGTGATTGATCGAAAAACAAAACCAAAAATTGAATACTTGGCAATACACTGCTGCCAGCTTTCATGATCAAAAAAAAGGGGTCTCTGTGTTAAAAGCTATGGTGGAAGCTGGACTCGACAGCAGAGGATCCTCAACACTATCCTGTTTTCCAGCCTAGGATCTGGCTTCAGGGCGCTCAGGACTAATCTCCTTTATATGTAACAGACCCCTCATTGGGCAAGTTATACTTTCCTAGGAAGGAATCAAAGAAAAGCAAATCTAGCTTTAAAAAGATGATTTCTTTTAACTGTGAATTTTAGTCCTTAGTAATGTCTTTTAAGGTTCTTTCTTGGCATAGAAAATTCAAGAGCTCTCAAAAGCTTTTTTGGTTTGTTTTTATTTTTTTGCTCATAGTTTGACATACATAACGCAAAGAAGTGAGACAAATAAAAGAGCCCTGGCCAGTGTGGCTCAGTTGGTTAGGCATTCTCCCATGCACCGAAAGATTGCCTGTTCGATTTCAGGTCATGGCACATACCCAGGTTGTGGGCTCAATCCCCAAGAGGGGGGCAAATAGGGGGCAGCCAATAGATGTTCTGCTCTCATATTGATGTTTTTCTCTCTCTTCTTCCTTCTCCTCTTTCTAAAATATCAATAAAAATGTTTTAAAAAAGGAAAATAAAAGAGGAGATAAACACATGTGTATGAAATGTCAAGAGCATACAGATGTCAGAAGGGGAATAAGAAATCCATCTTGTCAGAGACATGCTCACTTATTTTCTTGTTTCCTATTAGTTGTAACATCTAAAACACTGTGCTCCGAGTATCCTACTTATTTCTGAAGTAGAGAAAATACAGCATCTTACCAGAGCTCTCACTAAGAGCCTCTATTCTTAGAATCCTAACATCAGTTAGAGGTAGCTAATGTCTGATCATATGTTCTAACCAGGACTGCTAGTGAGCAATGAGTTGGAAGCCCCCAGTGCACAAATTATTACCTATGTGATGTCAAGAATGACTACCCTCACATGAGAGATGTATTTACCCTAAATATTGAAACCATTTCACCTCATAGAAAACAAGGGTAAGTCATTGCTATCATAGCTTTTGCATAAATCAGAACTGAATGATTTCATATCCCCTATCAACCAAGGTTTTTGAAGTCTTTGAGAGACGTGGTAACAAATTCATTTAATGAGTGTTTCCTGACCACTTAATATACTCAATACAGAAACTTCGATTTTTACCAAAGAGGCAGGTAGCTACTTCATATGTATTGGTTAAGGGGGAGTAAGTTGTACATCATAAGAAGCAGTATAACATAGGGACCAGTGTGTGAGCTCAGGGGCCAGATGGTTTGGGTTCAAATTCGGTTTCTTCTACTTCCTGCTGTGTGACTTTGGACAATGCGTTTAGCTCCTTTGTGCCTCAGTTGACTCATTTTTAAAATGAAGATGATAATGATAGTCTCTCATAGGACTTCTATGTGGATTAAAGAAGTTAAAAACGTAAAGAATGTAGGACTAGACTTGACTATACTAAGTGCTCAATGAATATTTACTCAATGAAGGAAACACGATGTTGCAGAGGCAAGCCTATAGGTGAAGGCCTAGGAATCACCTCAAGGGACTTCGTTAAATACTAGTGGCCCAGTGTATTAAATTTGCACATGGGAGGGGGGTATCTCTCAGCCTAGTCTGCATCCTCTCCAATCTGGAACATCCCTCTTGTAATCCAGGACCGCTGGCTCCTAACCGCTCACCTACCTGCCTGCTTAATTGCCCCTAACCACTCTGCATGCCAGCCTGCTTACCCCCAACTGTCCCCCCCTGCTGGCCTGATCACCCCAATGTCCTCCTCTCCTGGCCTGATCACCCTTAATTGCCTCTGCCTCAGCTCAGCCATCATGGCTTTGTCTGGAAGGACTTCTGGAAGGTCTCCTGAAAGGTCTCCCAGTCTAATTAGCATATTACTCTTTTATTAGTACAGATTATGTTTGATGAAAGTTGACCACATGGACAACTAAGCCTGACACCAAATCAAGGCAAAATGTTACAAAGCCCAATTAGAAAATCTATTGTATCAAATTGGAAGGGCTAATAAGGTTCAATTCCCAGAACTCTCAAATTCATTCACAAAACAATAATTATCTAACAGTAAAATAAGTTTTTTCAAAAGCTGCAGTTATTTTCAGCAATACAATGGTTCCAATGCTGTTTTAAATAGTCACATAGTAGTTTATGAGAAGTAAAGTTCATTGATATAGTTGACTGTGGAGTTGATTCATTAACATACATCAAATATTGTAACTAAAGTTCATTGTATTTTAAATGTTACAAAAACATATGGATGGAGTAATGAAATTATGCTAAGATTATCATTATGTGCTAAGAAAGGCATCTCATAGCTTTCCAAAGGTCAGAAAACAAAATTTTGCAAACCTAAGAAATATTCTGTTTAGCTTCAGTTACTAAAGGAGTAATTGCAACTCTATTTTGAGGGAAAAAAAAATTGGTCAAAGTTCCAGAAATTAGCATATAATTGTTGAACAATTTTAGTGCTTTAATATGTGTTAAGCTTGATCCCCTCTGTATATACAGCAATAGAAATAGACTGCATCCTTTTTCAAATAGGTTTGAATGTGATGCCAAAGTATGTGGCCTTGGAAAAACAAGTTATTTGAGTTCCAATGTTCTCAACTGTAAGATGGCCTCCATAGTTTTCCCTTCACAACAACTTAAAATGAAATTTAAGTTTGAATGCACCCATCGTGTTATCTGGACCAGCTCTATGCTAGAGCCAGCTCATAAAATTGATTGCTACATTTTTTAGCAATTTTTGCAAGTGGTTACTGAACACAGCCATTATGAAAAACTACAATAGCTAAAATTACAATCAAATGCAGTATATTAAAAACAAAGGTGAAAAACTTAAAATTCATTACTTCCTGATTATTTTACTACGTTTTACCACTACCTATGCTCTTGAGGTTATTGATATGTATAGTATTTGTATGATGAAAATACATAGAATCATGTATCAATTCTGAGTTTAGTGTGACTTGCAATCAACCATGGTGGGAATGTTTCACACTATAGAGACATCACAAATTTGGACTGTATGTCTGTGTATGTGCTAGTTCTTAACATTTATTAGTAAATAAATGGCTTTACCTGGCTCTTCTAGAATAACCCCTCCTCCAGCCTTTCCCACCTTCCTTCTCTTTCTTTATTAGAAAGTTCTTCTTAGTCCACAGAGCTCATTTATTTCCTATTTGTTCTTCCCTTTTCTCTACGAGCAGCAAAGAGTTACCCTGAAATGACTGAAATATCTCATCATAAAATCAGCTACCTTTCAGATTAAAAATATGGGCATTTTAATTTTAGGACCTATTTAAAAATCTTTAATCTATTAATCCATTTTATACTCTCTTGCTCAACCTTTATGAACAAGGAGATGAAATCTGACAGAGATTCATGTTCATACTTTTAGTATCAAACAAATTAAATCATTCCAAGTTATGCAGCAAATTTCCTGAATAAACACAGGTATAATCCAGATCTGAATAACTACCTGGTCGTTTTATTCCAGTTCTGTCTCAAGATAATCAAACCTTATTCTCAGAACTAAAGCTATTGTATATGTCATATTTTTTTGGAAAGAGAAGAGAAGGAATTTAGGCTTAACTCAAGTTCTGGCTCTTTAATTATTCCATGAATTAAAAAAAATATGTATCATTTGACTTCGATCAAAAGATAATTTTACCTCGAAATATGCATGAGGTAGAACCAGTGAATTCAAAAGGTTTTATCCCCCTTTGGATGCCTTACTAACACATTTATATTTGAAGTTAAATACATCAATAGTAATGCATTTTATAATAAAAAATATTCAGATGTCCACAAATGCTTTACCAATTTAGGAACAGGCACTGCTCTATACAGCAGAAATGGTGTTGCTTCCTCACTAGCATTTTCTGAAAAAAATGTCTGTTGATCTTTTCCCAAAGAAAGGTTTAACTAGAAGATTTATAAGCTATGAAAAAAACACCTCTTTGAAAATTAGTTCTTACATGAAATCACTTTAATAGTAAGACCATTTAATCATGCCAAAAAAAAAATCAACAAGGGTTTCTTATTGTTGTGGGTTGGGTGGTTGTTGGGCTATTATTGTTAGTAGTTTCCCATTATAGGCTTTGCCTCCTTAGCTGGTAAAAAGTGTAACTTATGACTTCCAGATGCAAACCACAGTCATCAGCCTCAAAATCAACTGGACATTTGTTTTGCTTCTTTGTGAAGTTCCCCAGGGGTAAAGTTAAAAGTAGAAACAATAAGGGAGTGAGGAATCAAGGGAGAGGATTTCAAATCACATGTTACAAACAGAGAACAGAATCACAGAACGACACAAAGACACTGGACTCCAAGACAAGATGGCAAGACACACATGCTTGACGGCTGTGCAAGGAACAGCAAACACAGGAACAGAACCAGACAGAGATGCTACAAGAGCAGCTCTTGGGGCTACTATGAGCCAATGCGAATTTTAATAAAAATGAGAACCCATGGCATTATAACTACAAAAGAAAGTTACCCCCACAACTCATACACTGGACTTGCTGGGTTAGCCTGGATGTGTCATTGGATGAAACACAAGATGGCATCAGTAAAGCCCATGCGTTGGTGATGGAGGCCATGGTTAGTTGATCAGCTACGAAATTGTCACTGCATGCCACACAATGATCCTGGGCTTGTCCAGAAATAAAAGATACAACAAATACTCTATATCTGCAATAAAATTCTTTTTATGCCATCTGGAATTTGTGGAGAGGGATGTGTTTCTTTGTTTGTTGTTCCTGCATGTTTTTCTTTGTGTGTGTGTGTGTGTGTGTGTGTGTGTGTGTGTGTGTGTGTGTTTGTCCTCTTAATTTTCATAAAGGGGAGAATAAAGGGAAGTGGCCTGTGCAGATATGGGGAAAAACAAAAAAGGAACAGGGAGAAAATTAAAGGGAAAAATATACATTGGAGGAAGAAGAGGAAAATAGTATTTCATTCTTTTGTACACAACTTTCTTGGATTTTGTTGGGGTTTGTTTTGTCTTAAGCATAAATACTAGAGGGATATGCTGAAGGGGAAAAATTCAAAATTAGGATGGCAAGAAAAGATTTTGTTGCCTTGTTTGATTTGTATATCTATATATCTCTCAGTATTTAAAAAAACAATGATTAAAATTACTCTGAAAGGATAGCAATGAGTTAAAAATAGCCATAATGACCAAAATACTAAATATGAATCAGAACAAAATAAAATAAGTTGAACCACCAAAAATTCATGCGGCACAAGATGAGGTGAAATAACAGAAAATGTTTTTCAAATATATACAAGGCATATATCTATTTATACATATATGCATGGATATGCATATGTGGATAGATATATCTGTATAATTTTTCTCTCCACTCTTCTCAGGGATAACTGAAGTATGGAATCATCATTGTAATTATGATAAAGAAGAAAGCAAAATCTAAACAAACATTAACATGCGTTGTTTACCAAGTTAAAACAATATCATGCATGTTCATGTTGGCTGATGTAAGAATGATGGTGTGAATTTCTGTGTAAAACACATGGCTGATGGCAGGGGCTGTTGTTAATCTCTGTTTTTACATTAGTCTAATCTCATCTATACTGTGTCTACATATATATGAAGTAAGAGGCAATATAAATTTCGTATATACACATACTAATATATGTGTATAAATATATATATAAGTACACACAGTACATACACGGGCTTGGGGAAAAATATAGAACATAAAGAATACAAAAAAAAACATAAAAGCCTCTCTTTTAAAACCGAATCCTTCTTTATTTATTCATTTTAGGGGGGATTTGCTTAATAATTTCATTAAGCTCATTCCTTATCAACTACTTGCATTGGCATTTGAAATCAGGAAGTTCTCACAAGTTTGATTTGAAATTCAAGGCTATTCTTGAGCTATTACCTAAGAAGCCCTGACCCTAGACCACACTGTTATATGGGATTCAAAGAAAACTTTGTAACTGAACTGTTCTCATTCTTCCACGGTAATCAGTCAGAATTCTGTGCCCCAAACCTAAGATACAGAAGAATGGTGTTTGATTCTGTCCCTGGCTGGCATCATCTGAAATTGTTCTTGCCTGCTATGAATGAGATATGTTATTTGCTGAATTAAAGACTATTTTTAGAGTTCTGATCATGTCCTAGGAATTTCCAGTTATTGTTTCTTCCCTTCCTATTCATTCTTTTATTTTATTCCACTTATTTTTCTGTCTTCCCTAATAGACAATAAATTCATAGTAGTAATGAAAAATGTTTTATAAATAAGCAATTTATTAAAATTTCAAATGAAAGCATATATAATTTTTTCATTTATTATTTAAAAAATATATTTTATTGATTTTTTACAGAGAGGAAGGGAGAGAAATAGAAAGTCAGAAACATTGATGAGAGAGAGACATCAATCAGCTGCCTTCTGCACGCCCCACAGTGGAGATGTGCCCGCAAGCAAGGTATGTGCCTCCAACTGGAATCAAACCTGGGACTTTTCAGTCTGCAAGCCAACGCTCTATCCACTGAGCCAAACCGGTCTTGGCTCATTTATTATTTTTATTAGACTTGTTATTATTGTTATGGGATCTATGATAATGATTAATCCATGAGCCTGAGTAATGAATTACATAATTGTCTAACAACTAGTTAGGATGCTTTCTTATACTTATATTTCTATTATTACTCTAACTTTCAAAAAGTTTTATCACTAGGGATTTAAAGGGCACATTTTGTTCCAATAGCTTAAAAATTAGTTTGGATTGGAGTAGAGTTGGGTCATAAAAAAGTGATACAATTTATAACTGAGTAGGTTAATGAGTGAAAGCAGAAACTCTACCATTAAAATTTGGAACATCATGTGCCAATGAACATACTCTATTCATTTATAGATCAGCAAAGGGAATTAAAGAATTAGTAGTATCTAGCCTAGGCCTTATATGTGAGCAACTATTTGCTTTTGTATGCATTATAAATATATTATAACTTAATTTAAGAATGATCAATGTCTATAGTCAATACTGATTAATTACATTAACAAATGTTACATCTACTTAAATTTTGCTTTCCAAAGAAAAATCATTTCTTATACTACTTTATTGAAAATGTTTTTAAGTGTCCGCGACCTCTTCAAGGTGAAGTTCTGGACACATTATACTCAAACATTCCTATAACATTTTATTTAGCATTTACTATTCTATACACCAAACAGCCACTCTACTAATAGCTACTTGACTAATAATATTTAAACATGATTCTCATTATCAATTATGAGTTCTTTTTCTAATTTATTTTCTAAAATTAAAAAATAAATTAAAGGAAAAATGAATTTCCTTTGTAATGAAAACATACAAGTTGCTAATTCTTCAAGCTTGCTGGAGATACTTATGTGTTTATAGGAAAACACACAAGATTACAAACATCGTATTTAAAAAGCAATTTGCTTTTTTTCACCCATGGATTCTGGAGAAGGAGGCTCTATTTTTTTTTGTCCTGTTTTAGAAAAGTATTATTGTCTTAACACTGCAGTGTTTTAACACTTCCCACAGTATTCCAGCAAGTAAAACCAGGAATTATTTGGTGAGTTTTTAAGCAATTCAGTGCCAGATTTTCATATTATAAACATTTCACTGGAGTATCTCAATCTGATAAAGATTAAAAACCCAGTTCCACCTGGAGAATACAAATTGGGGATGCTGTTGGTGTTTCGCTAAATTTAAATTTCACCCACATTGGGTTGAATATTATAGTGAAACTAACAATAACACCAAATGCAAATGTAAGGACTATAGAGTTGAGGAGTAAAAATACATCTGAGAACCACTCTGGAAATAGTAATTATTTGATGATCTCAGATTACTACCACTAGTTAAACATTCCTATCAATCCAATCATTCTAAAAGTTGTTTAGCACAATATTCTTGACAATGGATGTGTTTCATTTTTACTTCCTTTTACTGTGTGCCCTCTGGTGGAAGTGCTGTCCCTTGAAAAACCTGGCTAGCCAGAAAAACATATCCCTGGATAATTGCTGGATGAATAAATATAGTTGTTAATTATTGCCATGCCCATTTCTCAGGTGTTAAAGGGATTTCTTTTTATTTTTTCCTCTGCTCTATGATTCCTGCCCCCAAGGACTTTTAGAGCTTGAGGCCATAAATATATAAAATTTAGGCAGCCCTAATAGGTTTGGCTTAGTGGATATAGCATAGGCCTATGGACTCAAGGGTCCCAGGTTTGATTCTGGTCAAGGGCATGTACCTTGGTTGTGCAGGAGGCAGCTGATTGATGTTTCTCTTTCATTGCTGTTTCTAACTCTCTCTCCTTCTTCCTTCTTCTCTGTACAAAGTCAATAAAATATATCTTAAAAAATGTAGAAAGTTAATCATTTCTAATTATAAAAAAAGTAATCTAGGAATACATTTCTATTTCCAAAGACGGAAACACTGGGGATAGGAACAGAAGGGAGGGAGAGAGAAGAAAAAGAAAGTCAATGGCATCAATTACTCTTTATTTCAGAATTGTTTAGATCACAAAAGTGAACTTACTGAAGATCTTAATTGTTATTTGGCTTCCATAGTCTCATGAAAAAATCCTATTTTCTAGTGGTTATTTTAATTCTCTCAAGCTCTCTATATTTTTGTTATTGTTGAATCCAGATATGTAATGACAATAAAATATAAGCTTATTGCACAATTTAATATCAATTAAATCATATTTAAGATTATGAGGTACTTTGTGAGTCATACAGATTCAGTCAATAAATACTAATTGAGCTTTTACTCTGAGTATAGTTGGAAAAGAAAAATGTATATGCGAAGTCACAAATATAAAATATTTTTAATGTGTACGTTAATGAGTATAAAGCATATATGCAATTAGGTAAACTTGTGGGAAAGTTGACCAAAATACATAAATTAAGAAATGCAAGTGTCTAAGTATTATATACATACACACATACAGAATATTTATTAAAGTTGTTTAATGGACAATTTCTCATTGGTCATTTTGGAAGTCCTTTATTGTAAAGACAATTCTTTTGTTTGATAAACAAACAGCAGCCCTGCAGTCAGTGATTATTCAGGACTACACGTTGGATATATTCAACTTCTTGAAACACAAGTTTCCTTCTATATTTCTGAGGTAATGTTTTTATTATTTCTGCAGTGTCTGGTGGACCCTGATGGTTCAGCCAATCTGACTATTTACTTCCCTTAGAATGCTGGAACATTGAAGAAGACTGAGAAGGTAGTCCTGCTGATCTCAAAACTTCTGACACATTAGGTTTAGGATTGTCTCTTCTGTTAAGGAACCTTATTAATGGAGTATGTGGCTTGACTACTTGTACAACCCTGCTAGCAGATGCCATCTTGCCGCCCAGCATAATCCTGCGAAGGGGCAGCTTTCACAAATCTAAAATATTAAGTAGACACTGACTTCTTTTGTGTGAAACATTATCAACTTTTATAAATTAGGAAAGCTAAAATCCTGACCCTCAACTTTAGGTAGTTAAATAGTGATTCAAATATTCTTCTGAATATTTTAATCTGATGCAGATAGTTTTATACTTTAAAGGCTCAATTCTGGGTTTTTAAAGCAAATATTAAGAATTTGTGACCTTACCTTTTAATCATTATAAATGATCTAGTTCCCTGGAGTAAAAGGGAAAGGGAAAGTAGAGAATTCTTTTTGTTGAACATATGTGGATTTGTTAGGATGATATTCACTTATATAAAATGATATATTTTAAATAATTCAGCAGGTTTTAATTATCTGCTTAAGGAAGATGAAGTCAGACATCTGACAAATCTCCAATTTGACTTTAAGATTATGAGATACTTTGTGAGTCATACAGATTCAATCAATAAATACTAAATTGAGCTTTTACTCTGTGTCTTATTGTCATGATTTAGGACCTAAACCTAAACTTTTTTTAAAAAAATTTATTTATATATTTTTCAGAGAAAATATACAAAGAAAATTTGAGATCCTTTGGATTTATAAGGTTTCTAAACTATCATCAACCAAACTCCAAGCACTTTTACGTTGTCTCTAAACATCATATGACTGAGCTACACCAAATCTGAGTGCTAAAGAGAGCTTTTGGCATGAAAAACAATTGCTTGTCTCTGACTCAAAATCAGCAGCTTTAAGACCAATTTTGATTTAGAGAAAATTACTTTCATTTAAAATGTGATGTCCACATGAAAATAAAAGTTGTTGGATTAGCATATACTAAACTGCCCAAATTTATGAAGAGCAAGAGTTTCTAATGGATCTCAATAAGAAAAGAATTTATAAAAGCTAAATGCCTTATAACGAGGTAGCTAGAAAATCATAAACTGGCTAATACATTGAGAGCAGACAAGGTAATTTTAAGTAAAATTGAACAAGGCCTGGGTAATTAGCCACAGTTGGTTTATTTTCATCAAATATTGAGCATGGCAAAGAGTAACATTTTAGAAACTGAGGTAGTGAATTAGGTTGTTTAAAACCAGAATTGTAATCTCATTATTTATATGGAATTTCAAGATTAACTATGGCAAAATTATGTAACTGTCACCACTACTCATTGCTGCATGGGCAGTAAATGAAATCCTTCTCTCTAGGTAGTGCAAGAACTAGCCCCAGAAACAACTATTTAATTATTTCTTGATTTTAAACTCCATTTTTATAAAAATGTGAAGGCTATGGAAATATTTCCCAAATAATACCAAAAGGGCTTGATATATCTATGCTCTGTAACCTTCATCAGTGTTAATCTGGTCCCAGAGCAAAACTTGTGCATCAATAGGAATGTCTACCCGCTTTGTCTAAGGAATATGCCTCTGACAAATTTCCCTCTGTATCTGAATCACTTACCAGGAGTACTTTATGGAGTAAATAAAGTTAGAAAGAAGAAATGCTCATCCTTCAAATGTGATGAGTTGAATGATCCCAGGCAAGGGAAATCAATAGCTGTGTCTTAGAGCATGTTAGCTGCTTCTGGGCTGGCATCCTGTCACCTGATTTATTTATATACCCTTCCCCTACTCCCTTGCAGAACAGAACAGATTGTTTAAAACCTGCTTTAATCGCCCACGCACCCCATGTAATTACATTACTAAAGAAAATACTGGCATTGAATTCTGTCCTCTGCCTTTGAATCAGCAGAAACACCTGTGCAACCACTAAAAAGCCAATGGACTTAGTTTGCTGTCACTCAAGCTTGGAGCTGTTCATGTTCAATATCAAATGGCAACATATAATTACACCCGGGAGCTGTAATAGTTGTGGATCTGAGATCTGGAAAAGCCCCCTGTGTTATAAGGGAGGTTGCCATGGATATGACTATGTGGGGTGGGGGAGGTAGAAAGGGGAGATGGCAGTAATATTTCAAAAAAATGACCAAGACTCTATTTTTATAGGAAGACTTAAAACCTAAAGATTTGAGATAGATGTTTGTGTATGTATATGTATATAAATATCACTGCCAGAAAAGCAAAATCAAAACAAAACAAAACAAAAAAACAGAGAATGAATAAACAGGAGTAAAGCCTAGGTAACTACTGACCATGGAATCAATTAATATGGGGATCTTGCCATATTCATATGAGAATCCCTAATATCTACTACATGCCTAATGTATACAAAGGTATTTGTTGGAGAGGTAATTTAAGAGGTAAAGCTCCTTGTTTTCTTTTCACTGACAGTTCATTTATGAGAATTATTAGAACAGGAAAGACTCAAATGTAGAGATGCATTGTATCCTTCCTAAGTGGAAAGATATATTTATTAAGTGAATGACTGAACGAACTAATGAATAAGCACTTGGCGTTCAAGTTCCAGTACAGATTAAGTGCATCTGCCCTTTTTTATTGTATTTTAGTTGATGTATAATATTATATTAGTTATTTTAGTTTCAGGTGTATGCTATAGTGATTTGACATTGTTATACCTTACGATGTGATCACCTTAGTAATTCTAGGGAACATCTATCATTTTTTTCAGACTTATCACAGTATTATTGACTACATTCCCCATCACCTTTTTTTCACCCATTCCCTACTCCTCTCCTCTCTGTCAATCATCTCCTTGTCTATGTTTCTAGGAGCCTGTGTTTGTTTGTTTGTTTGGTTGGTTGGTTTGGTATTAGATTCCATGGGTAAGTGAAACCATATGGTATATTTATTTCTCTGTTTGACTTACTTCCCTGACATTAATAACATCTAGAGTTAAAACCTCTAGATAATTACACAATCATTTGAAAAAAAAATCTGACTAAGCAAAAGGGAACAGATCACACTCCGAAGTGAAAAGGCCCCACATAGTGTTGTGTCCCTAAGTCATGCTAAAGACAGGCACCCAGAGAACTTCCTGGATCCAAAGCCACTTGCAAGTCACGAGCGGTCGGGCTTCCACAAATTGTGAAAACTTGTAAATCATTCTGGGGTAACAGATATATTTTTACTTCTCTATATTATTTCTTCATGAAGCTTAAATTTCTCTAAAATAAAATAAAATGTTTACTGGCTTGCCTTTTTTTTTTTTTTTTTAGGAAAGGGGAAACAAAGCAACCCAAAGAATCAATTAGACAATTCTACTTATTTCTCTTAGCTTTTGTAGAAATAAGATCTTAACCCATCTCCAGCTTTTAATTCTTTTAAACATACACAGAAATTCGATGATATCTGTTCTCTATTATATATATATACATAAATGTTTAACTTAGAGCAAGTCTCCAAACAGATGACTTGGGAAAGCGGATAGGAAAGAGTCAGGGACTACAGTTACCTGCTGGATATTATATCATATAAAACTCACTCTAAAGAAAAGCCATAAAACGTCAAAATGTATCTGGGTGCAAATGGGGAACACACGGAAGCTCCTAATTGCCAAAGTCCTCCGGACTTCAGTACAGCGAATACATTTTGAAGCATCTCAGCCGTTGACATGGCATCACTCTGTACTAATTTTGTGTTTGCTCTATTGCTGCGCAAATTATCTAAATACCCAATGAACAAAATTAGTATAAATATAATACCATGTGAACTGCTGCTGAAATCCCATGAAAAAATGTCTTTTTTTTTTTTTGATTTGGTTTGGTTTGCCACGTAGACTCCGAACAATTCATGAGGTTTAAATGATCATTACATCTCCACTTTGGGTTGATAATTTTTTGATGTCATTCCACTATAGGCCTCTTCAGGCCCCTCCCCCACCCTGTCAATTTCATAGCTGCCACTGGCTGCTATGCATTTACACTGTTCCCAGGGTCAACCTGGGTGTTGGATTGCTCAAAGTTAGGTTGAATACCATGGATTTTTTCTTTATCAAGGAACAGACTTTTAATTTCCCTGCGACCTTGTTACTCCTTCCATGGGATTTGATGCTTTAGATTATACATTAATATTTATATATGTATGCTTATACATATATAGATATAAGAAATACACACATTAACACACTATAATATCTATACAACACATGTCTATTCACATATACGTATGTATTGTTTTTTGCAAATGAAAAAAAAAATAAAGCAAGCAAAACAAGACTGACCTAACCTACCTGTACTTGGTTCACATTCAACAAAGTCTTCATCATCACTTGAACATTCAGCAGATGATACAAGGTCATCTGATGTTGGCTGTGCATGTAAAAAAAAACAAGGGGTAGGGGAAGAGAGAGGAGAGAGAGATAAGGAAACCAATGAACAAAAGCATAGACAACTTAGCATGCTGTCCTGCCTCCATCATTATTACCGATTCCCTTTTCTAAGAGGGCACACTGTAGGATGCAGAATTTTTAACTTCCCTATAGCTGTGAATGGCTCTGGATCTGGACAATATGTGTGGGTCTTATGCGAAGCTGAGTGACCCAAAGTGGTTCTAGGAGACTCATCTAGGAGCCACAAAATTACAGACTGACTCTATTCTGACTTCAGTTTCAATTTTGAGAATCAGAGGGGCGGGAAACAGGCTCTTGCAAAGGGTGGGCAATACAAGAATACAAGCCAGCTCCGAAATGCCCTGCAGCTTTGAGAGGGTTTCAAATGCATATGGTGTGTGGTGTCCAGTGTATGATTTGGTGGTTGTGAATCGACAGGCAGGTATAATTAATGAATGTTGTAGAATTCCATCTGTCCAGGAACAGGATAAAGGCTTCCCTAGCTAGCAGCAATGTCTTTGTGTAATTGGTGCAATTAGCCGAATAAGTACTGTGGACCAGCAGAGAGATATTAAGAGTCTCTCGACCCAGATAAGGCTGTTCCTGGAGAAGAATATCTCTTGTCACAATAATAGTAATTCAACTTGAGACTATTTGTTTTTTCTATTGGATCCCAGAGAAACTCCCTGATTGCAGGAAATCTGCTGAGAGAAATATAGGGGCTGTGGGTATTGCCAGTTAAGAAGGACCCTTGCTACATAATAGATGAGAAGACTGCTTTGGGTGCCTGGTACATGCTCAAGAAATACTGTTGAGTTAATTAACTAATCTATACATCTGATATAAAGGAACACATTTTGTTCTATTATGTACATAAGGACAATATATAAATAGAGTATATACTGGTTTGCTGGTCTTATTCCTAAAGCACGGAAGTCTGAATCCATATTCAAGAGCAAAAGCAAAAGCTAGATGCTGTGCGAGACTTGTATACATATTTATTAATTACAGTTATTATTAATCAACATTATTTTTATAAAAATTCTTTGGGAGAGATTTAATTATCATACTTTTAAAGAGAACGGAAGTTCAAAGAGATTAAATAAGTTGCTGAGGGACACACTAGTAAGAAATATAGTGAGGATTTGAATAGATAAGTCTTATTCAAAATCTTCATTTATGGCCCACATGGGTTTCTAAATACTTTCTTACATGATATTATGCACTGAATCATGTCCCCTAAAATTCTTATGTGGGCATTCTAGTCCCCACACCTCGGAATGTAACTGATATTTGGAGGTTCGGTCTTTAAAGAGGTAATAAAGTTAAAATGAGGTCATTAGGGTAAGCCTAATCCAATATGGCAAGTGCCCTTATCAAAAGATGAGACTGGGACACAGACATACTAAGAGGGATAACAATGTAAAGGCACATGGACAGAGCCCGCCGCCGGTGTGGCCCCCCCCCAAAAGTAACTCAGCTGATACTGTGAACTTGGATTTCTAGCTTCTAGAACTATGAGAAAATAAATTTCTGTTGGTCAAGCCCACCAAGTCAGAAGTACTTTTGTTATGGCAGTTCTGGCAACCAAATACATGTGACAACCCATGTGCTTCATATTCCCAGACAACACCCTTTTGGAAATAGACATATTAGGCATGAAATTATTGGGCACAGCAATGAACAGTAGAAAAAACACATTAGGTCATTGATTTCACTTAACTGATGGTGCCTTAACCCACCTTTAATTCTACATCTGATAGGCAGATACTTCTACCCCTGTTCTTCCTTAAAGTTAATAGAAGGATAATTTTCAAAGATACATTTTTTTTCTTCAATTAGACGCTATTGAGGTATTTAGGCAAGGGAATAAATGCTAACTGTACACATGCAGAAGGCAATTATAAGAGGCAACACTATTTTTGGAAGGGCCACAATCACTATTAGATCTTTCTAAAGGATGCATTATCTCCAGGGGTGATACCTCCTTCAAGGCAGCAATGATTGTTTTGGGTGGAGGGAGCAGATCTTAGATATAACAAGAGTTTATGACCTACCAACAGCCCATAGTACTTACACAAATAAACAGGCATTAAAATTTTATAAGATAAGGACAATTATCTCAAAAAATCTTCGTAGAGGGTGGTAATAAAAAAGTGGTTGAGAATACACTGTTACAGTATAATCAATTGGAAATTAATCGTTGGTGCCTTAATTATAAGGAACTTACAAAATGGCCCATATACTGCTTAACTAGCTTTGGTCCCTAGAAATGAGTGAAGCCTGGTGAGTTAATGAAAATCTAGTGAGCTCATCTCAAGAACAGAAGGCCAGGTTATAAAACGGGTCATTGAGCAAGTGTATGAAAACAATGCATGATTCCAACATAAACCAACCAAACAAACAAATAAAACAACCCCACAATAAACATTAACATAATATTAGCAGAATCTTCAACTTAATTCTAAGAAATTTATCTTAATTTTTATTGGCCAAAGAAATGATGTAACTTTTTCTCAAGAAAGGTACTAGACTCAAAGATTGAAAGAATATTTACCATTTTATTCTCTCTTCTCCAACTCCTAATACTACACAATTTTTCTCCCCTATGGTTTGCATGACATTGTACATAGGTACATTCTCCTTCGCCATTACCATCTCAGCTCCTGTCCCCCAAATTGGCCTTTGCCCCCCGTGTAGACCCCATGCATTTGCTCTTCCATGTTCTTGCTCCCTTTCTCCCCAACTCACTGTCCCTGGGCCCCACTTCCCAGACATTTGTTTTCTTCTGGTCTTCTCTATGAATATGGAAAAATTCAACATTTCTCCCAGGCAAGAGAGGCATATTTACCAGCATTTCTGATAAATGGTGGCTAGACTTGAAGGTTAAATGAGAGGCAAACTATTAGACAGTGGTCAGAACAAGCCTGACTTTCTACTAAACTTTCAGTTGGTAACCTGGGGAATCAAGTTATTTCCCTCTTCAACCGTCATTCTTTTTTTCATCTGTAAATTGAAATACACAGAGAGTCTCATTGTTGGTTGGGTATTGATTTAAATGTAATGTTTAAAAGTGAAGAAGCTCTAGCCTGGTTGGTGTGTCAGTGGGTGAGTGCTGATCTATGAATTAGGAAGTAGAGGTTAGATTCTCGGTTAGGGCACATGCCGGGGTTTCAGGCTCGATCCCCAGTAAGGGGCATTCAGAAGGCAGCTGATCAATGATGAGAATCATTGATGTTTCTGTTTCTCTCTTTCCCTCTCCCTTCGTTTCTCTGAAATATATAAAAACATATATATATATATATATGTATAAAGTGAAGCTTTATTCCTGGCATATAGTACATGCTCAAGCAGTATTAGCTAAAACTAACTCCACCAATCAATAGGTCAATCAATAAATAATAAACAATGCATCTGCCATGAGGAGTGATAAAAATATATACACTCATGAAGATGCTAAGAGAGCTAGATAAATAATTGAAACTTGATTTGTTTCCAATGGCTCTATATCATTGGTGTAGGACTTAGGTGAATTCAGCCCCTCCTGTTGTCCCTCAAACTTCATCATTACTACTTACAGCCCCAGCCAATGACACTCTCAAAACAATTGCACACATCTCACTCCCTCCTTGACCAACATCACTATAACCAATGTTTATCTGGAAAAGCTGGCTCCCAAAACCACCATGCAGGCCCAGCACACTGCAGATTCAGAAAAACTCATTTTGTCAGGAGCAGCAAACTTTGGTTTGCAAAGGACTCAGGACTAAGAATATTATATTTGTGGATTTATTATTTATTTATTTTCCTATTTTGTTCCTGTCATATAAAAACTCAACAAGTACAAACCAAAATTTTGGGATATGTGCTTAGGATCATATCCAAAAGTAATGACAAGTTGATTCAAAATTACCCTGGAGATATCCCCGGCCTTTCTTTACTGCCTTTTAGTATTCTTATCTGCGCCCTTCCTCAAACATAAGTAAATGCAGGCTCTGACCCTAAACCTTGGAAGAAAAGGTATACTTCTTTGATTATTGGTTCCCATGGCTGGTATAACATTGCGGATACAACAAGGACTTGGGATACAATTATTATGAGTAGAACAGAACTACAGACTTTTGTCTTTAAATAAGATCCCATTTCTAGGAATATATCCAAATTATCCCCAAATACCAATCAGAAAGAATGTATGCATCCCTGTGTTCATAGCAGCATTATTTATAATAGCTAATATTTATAAACAGCTGAAGTTCCCATCATTAGATGAATGGAAAAAAAACAAAACAAAAACAAAAAACCTGTCGAACATTTATACTCTGGAATACTATGCAGCTGTAAAACAGAAGTATCTCTTATCCTTTGGGACAGCATGGACAGACTTGGAAAATATTATGCTAAGTGACATAAACTAAACTGAAAAAGATATGTGATCTCACTTATTTGTGGCATCTAATGAACCAAATGTATTGACCAACAAAATAAGACCCAAAGCAGAGAGGCCTAGAATAGACTGACATACTTTGATGTGGGGTTGGTGGATATGAAGAGATAAACCAAAGAACTTATATACTCACTAGAGACCCAGTGCATAGATTCATACACTGGGGGGTTCTGCCTTCACAGTTCACCCAAATTAGGTTCTGATTGGTCAGTTTCTATGCCAGTCAGTGTCAAAAGCTCTGTCTCCTAGGCAGCTATTGGTTCCTCACAGTTCACCCAGATTAGGTTCTGATTGGTCAGTTTCTATGCCAGTCAGCATCTCTAGGCCTATCTTCAGTCCTGAACAGAGAGGCAGGGCTGATCAATAGCTGCCACAGAGGCTGTGGATCAGACCCTGCTTCTCTCTCCAGGCCTGATCCATAGCCCCCTCAGCAGTCAGTGCTGGGTCACTGTGCCTGCAACAGCAGCAGTCACTGCTGGGTCAGTGTGGGTCCCTAGGCCTAGACTGGCCTCTGTTGCTGGCCTCTTTCACCCTGTAACACTATGTGAAGCTCCCCACCCCAGGATGCTCCTCAGTGCTCATGGCCCCTTATCTGCTCTGCGTGGCTCCCCTGACCCCACCACTGCTCCATGAGGCTCTCTCACCCCAGAATGCTCCATTAAATTCCTGCTGCCCACGACTGCTTCACGAGGATCCCCCTGCCACTTGACTGCTCTGTGAAACTCGCCCCCACCCTGCAACTGCTCCATAAGCCTCCCCTCCCCTTGACTGCTTCGTGAAGCTTGCTGTTACCCCATGAAGCTTGCCATTGGACACTCTGCAAAACTCCCCCTGCTCTGCAACTGCTCCAAAAGGCTACCCCCATCCTGCGACTACTCTGCAATTCACTGCTGCTCTTTAACTGCTCTGCTAAGCTCGCTGCTGCTCCACAAAGCAGCCCACTGCCGCTGCCACCACCACTGCCCACTGCTGCCGCCGCCACCACTCAACAATCCCCAATCCTGCCTACCACCACCCCCATCATAGTGAACAGCTTGGGAGCCAGGGAGAAGGGGGACTGAGAGATGCTCCATGCACTTCATGGTGACCAGTAGTCCATTCAGTCATGATGGCACTTGGCTTTTTATATATTAGGACATGCATAGCCCATGGATATGGCAATAGGGTAGTAAAGACCTGGGAGGGTAGAGGCTGAGAGAAGGGTGGAGTGGGGGGTAATGGGAGACATATTTAATACTATCAATGATAAAAATATATTTAAAATTATAATAAACAGCTAATACACTAATAATTTAAAAAAGTAGCAATCTTAGGCTGTGTGGGTGCATTCTCCCCAAATCATAACCATTTTTTCATGATTACTCATAATTTCTTAGAGGAAAAGAATAGTTAGTACTTTTGAGAAGAAAGAGATATTTGAACTGATGATTTAGAACCCTGCCTGCTGAGCACATTTACCACTTATTAGACTTTTGCTATATTCAGGCTTTGGGCTAAGAAGTTAACACGTTAACTTTTTTTAGTTCTGATAATAACTAAGAGTGCAGACATTTGTAGTGACATCTGCTATTTTGTGAGGGAGCCACACAGAGCAGATAAGGGGCCATGAGCATTGAGGAGCATTTTGGGATGGGGAGCTTCACATAGTGTTATAGGGTCTCGGCCTATATTAAAAATCCATTAGAATGGATGGCCCACCATCCATTCTCCTTCAAGTAACAGCACTGTTTTAGGAAACTTCCATTGTATAATTATGTCAAGAATGCTCATCAAGGTGCCTTCCATGTCATCTTCTCCACATTTTGCTCCCTCATCATGATTGTCTAAAGCTCTCATTCCCCAATGGCTAGGCTTACAGTGTTTACCTCTTATAGTTCCCATATATCAAAAAGTGATAGTCTAAGTCATTGTAGGAAGAATAAAAGATCTATCCAGCCTCAGTGATATATGCCCATATTATCAAGGTGTTCTGTTCATTCCTTTCTTCATTCCTTTATTACTTGAATAAATATTTATTGAACACCTATGTGTCAAGCACTGTAACAGTTATGAGGAATAAAGTGATAGATAAAACACAGTTCCTCTGCTCTGGGATTTCAAGAGTCTCTGAAGAGGCATCCAAGTAAACAGGCAAACCCTACATAGTAAACTGAACATTAAGACAAACATAAACACAAGATGCTAAGGGAGCAAATGGCAGGGGAGAAGAGATATCTCCTGGGCAGAAGGGAAGTAGAAAATGAGCCCTCGGGGCAGGCAGTAGTGCAACAGGGAAGCTGAGAGCTGTGGGCAGGAGAAGGGCATTCTAGGTGAAACTAACAATCTTGTGAAGGCTCAGAGGTATGAAAAAGCAATGTTGGTTTGCACACCTAAGAGTAGTAGAGGATGAGTGGAATGAAGGGATATATTACAATGACATTTGGCAGCTACCTGAATTATCACGTGGTGCTCAAAAATGTGGATAATGAACATGAATTTAATATCTTACCCTATAAGACTTTTCTCGTTTTTCCCCTCCTCACAACTCACCATCTCATCTTTTGCATAGCCTTTGGAAGCCAATACACATGGTTTCAAAATGCAGTGTAGTGTGGTCTGATTACACCATTTCTTCACAGTGAAGATTAAAGATCATACTTTGTCTTCACAAGAGGAGGGAAATAGTCTCCTGTCCCTATTTATTAGCCACGTCCTATATTAAAAATAATAATTCACACCACCCTGTTTTAAAATATGTATTTCATATTTTTAATTCACAAGTTGAAATTACTTGGTTCTGTATTAGGAATCATAAAACTAAAGGTAGGAATTATAATAACTTTCAATAAAAAAAAATTTCTCTGGCAGTAGCCCTCTTTATTCCTTTCCTGAAAGAATTGTTATTACATTTATATTCTTTTCTCCTCCTACCAACGTTTATTGCAATTACCTTCAGAATAAACGGGGCCAGAAGAAAGCGCAAAGCTCTGTCCATCCAAGTAAATTTATAGGTATATTTATCTCCCAATTCCCTCAGCTTCACAAACCTGGCTTCTCATTTTCCTTCAATGAGTTACTGTTTTTATAATCACCTGCTCCCAATTATTTACTCCGAAGGGCTCTGTCCCACTTCAGCACAAGAATAGTGCCATGTCCTTCTTCAATGCTATTCATCACTCAGCTCTGAGAAAAATGCCTGCAATGTCCTCAGAACAGCTCAGGATAGTTTCAGCGAGTCCCCTCCTTGCTGCCCCAGTGTCTCTCTGTGACTTCCAGTTCCATCCGTTAGCCCTTTATCTTATCCTGAGAATAGGCTAATCATGTTGGGGGATAATCATTTTTCTCCATCCAGCTTCTTGGGAGCACGGTTATTGGACGGAGTTTAAGCAAGATGAAATAAGTTCTGCCACAGAACAGCTTTATGAAATTATAAATAACACACTCAAGAATGATGATCACCTTTCTACCAGTGAAAAAGGAAAAGAGAAAGGCCCATAAATATTCTGCAGGCCCACAGAAAACAGCCATATATCTCTGCAGCTGCTTCATACGAAAAAGAATTAAATTCCTTCAAATGTTTGGTGTTTTCCTTCCCCTTCTACACTTCCATTCTGAGACGCAGTTGGCAGTTTGAGTATCTCATAAGAGGGAGTGTCTCACCTAGCTTTGTTCTGAGTGTGCATTCTCTATTTAAGTAAAAGATTTTTGAGATACTTTTAATTAAATTAAGAACCCACTGACTCTCGGTAAATCTGTAAACTTTAATGAGTTTTTAGAAGTTTGATCATCTCGACTTAAATTTATCCATTAAGAATTTCTTTATTAAATTCTTGGCAGTGGATGTATTCAATGAATATGTCCATCTCTGATCAATGCTAATAGATAACACCCCTTCCATATCACACACACACACTCACACACACACACACACACACACACTACTGATGACTGGATGATTTTTAGTTGAACCAAAGATATAGATTATTAGCAATAATATCAAACACCCCATCTCCCCACAATCAGCACCATAATTTTACTCAACTCAAGCTGAATACAAAACACAACCTTAAAGCATCATTAAGATCATATAAATGTGATTATTTATACCTCATTATATTCCAAACATCTCTTTATAGCTATCTTCAAAAGTGCCACTGACATTATTATGCAAAAATGAGACAAATGATTTTAACTCAGACTCAAGTGTAAAAGACAGGGACATACCATAGACAAAAAGACAATGGTAGTTAAGTCTGGTTAAGATGCTTTCTGAGTTCTCCTTGTGTCCTACTGATGCCCTTGTCGTAACCTGGTTATTATTCAAAGAGGAAGTAAGATAATATAGGCATGTCATTTATACAGCTTTGCCCCCAAACTGCATTTAACACTCTCCAAGTCTGTCCCCTACTGATTGATGGGGGAAGAGACCAGACAAAGGCAGTTTAGATACATGCCCAGTAAGGTCTGAGTGCTGTGGGAAGATGCTTCTAGTCAATCCTGGGAGAAAGTCAGCTGGCAAAATAGACATGGCCTATTTCAAGTGCTAAACCTGAATATTTGTAGTGGGAGAGGCAGTACCCAGCGCCCACATGACTCCACACAATAGACTAATGGATTTTAATTTGCTTGGATGCTGAACTACACTCAGCTGCATCATGTCTACTGGAACCCCAGTTGCCCCTCTTTCAGGACTGGCTTAAGGGGGATGGGACTTTGGAAGCTGAAAAATGTAACTCCATGCAAATAAAGTGTTTTTCTACATTTCATTCTTCCATGGGGGCTTCTGAAAATTCTTGTTGGAGTGGAACCCCAATAACCTTAACTCTACTCCCACGAGCTAAAGAGGAATTTGATTCTCTGGTAAAACTACTTTTATCTGTGTATCTTTATTGGAGCAACATCCAGTAAATTTTAAAATCATCTTCTGGGGTTCATGTCATTGTGCTTTTTTAAGATATTACTTTCTTTGCCCTAACCAGTTTGGCTCAATGGAGAAAGCATCGGCCTGTAGACTGAAGGGTCCTAGGTTTGATTCCAGTGAAGGGCATGTACCTTGGTTGCAGGAACATCCTCAGTAGAAGGTGTGCAGGAGGCAGCTGATGGATGTTTCTCTTTTATCCTATGTTTCTAACTCTCTATCCTTCCCCCTTCTTCTCTGTAAAAAAATCAATAAAATATATTTTTTAAAAAAGATATTACTTTCCTCTCTTCTCTCTACCGACTCCTGAAGATAATCACTTGCCAAGTTAAGATATGGCTGCATACCTATTTTATTTGGCTCATATTTCCAAGGGGTGGAAATGCTTTAAAGCAGCGGTTCTCAACCTGTGGGTTGCGAACAGCTAGCAGGGTCTCCTAAGACCATCAGAAAACACAGATATTTACATTAAGATTCATAACAGTAGAAAATTACAGTTATGAAGTAGCGACAAAAATAATTTTATGGTTGGGGATCACCACAACATAAAGAACTGTATTAAAGGGTTGCGGCATTAGGAAGGTTGAGAACCACTGCTTTAAAGAGAAATACTCTGGGCTAAAGATCCTGCACTCAGCAAGACCAAAATTAGTGAACTGGAACAGAGCTACTTAATATAAATGAGCATAAAACAAACAAAAAACAAAAGACACTTTCCTGGATATATAATTTTATTTGTGCATGCATTGTACTCATTAATTCAGTCTTCCCTCAACAAATGCCTATTAACTGCCTATGATGTGCCTGTCACTGTGCTGAGGGTTAGGCAGACTCAGTCCTTGTCCTCATGGAGTTTGCGGAAGACTGGGATTTGTGCCAGGCCAAACAAGAAAACACTGATTAGCTGTTAAATCACCAGCTGCAAAAACTTAAACTGAGGTTCATAAATGGTACCCACTCTACCAAATAGCAATTTACACAGGAATCCAGGCATGTAGCTTCCCATTAAACTCTGCCCTCCCTCACTAGCCTCCATAGTCTCCCTTCCTTTTCCACACCACATATACTGGAGCAGGATAAAGAATGATCTGATTTAATAATTTTTGCTGAAGATTTAACCTTTAAGGAAACCCCTTTGCAGACTCGAGATTTAATTAACAGTAGAAAAACCAAGCTAAGCTTAACCAAATTTTGTGCCAAGGATCAGAGTCCTTTATTTTTTATCCCCGAGGTCTTCCAAGATTATATAAATAACTGTGGTTTGACAGCTTTTGTTTCCTCTCTCTTTTCTTTCCAATTTTAAGATTTTTCTTCCATCTGTTCAAAAAGGGAAGGTTGGATCAAGAGAGAGGGGAGGGAGGAAGGAGAAGAGAGCAGGTAGAAGGGAGGTTAATCTATCTGTTGTTCAAAGCAGCCTGACAGAGGGAAGAGGGGTATTGAACCACAGAAGATTAACCAAACTTCAATGTACCTTCCCAATAGCAGGAGGAATGTAAAGCTACGTGGTGTTCCACTGATAAGCAAATCCCTCTAAATCCTTTCAATTTATTTCTTGGCCTGGAGAAATTACATATTATTTAGGAGGTAGGAAAAAAATAAAAATGCCTACTGAACCACACGCCATCTCCAGGAATCTCGAGCCAACGTCTATTGATTATTTACATATAAAAGTCTGGCTTTCAGACTGTTTTTCTTATTTTCTCATTGGTGCAGTCCTCTTTAGGACCACTAGTCAGAAAGGTTTGTCTGTGTTTCGTCTGTAAACTCTTTGGTGTTCACCACCAACATTGCTCAGTATGCAGGGTCTCACTGTTACAAAGGAATGCCAACAACATAGCTGTAGCTCCAAAGATCTCTTTCCTCCCGACCTCTTTCCTCCCTCCCTCCCTCCCTCCCTCCCTCCCTCCCTCCCTCCCTCCCTTCCTTCCTTCCTTCCTTCCTTCCTTCCTTCCTTCCTTCCTTCCTTCCATTTTTCAAATTTGATTTGGTATTTCCTTTCTAACTGAGCTCTTTATTCCAGATTTATTACTAAAACCAAGCCTCAGTTCTTAAGGGGTGAGTGACCAAGGCCAAATATAATGTGATCCACAAATAGGATGTGGATCTCAGTTAATGAATGTGAAAATTCTGAACTAAAGCCTTCACTATGGAGAGCACCAATATATATTTGTTTTGTATTGAGATGATTCATTTCTTCACGGTCTTTCTGGCTCTGTAATTCAGGGAGATGAAATGGGTTTTTGAAAAAGAATAGAAAAAATAGAATCTTATTCTTGGTGAGATGATCTTTCTCTTGGCCCTCTATTTTGTAGTCTAACCTCACCATCTGGCACAGGAGAAACAGCCATCCCTAGCAGGTAAGAGCACAGCTTAGAAGACTTAATAAGACCCAAATATCAGAAGAGAGAGGGAGTGGAAGAATAAAACCAGTCCTGATATTGCTCAGCAATTCTGAAAACAGATGTTAGGTCTACTAGTCAGTTCAGAGTATATAGCAGTGGTTCTCAAACTTTGGTCTCCTGATGAAATAAGATATGCTAGATGAGCAGGACAGAAAGGAATGACAAACAACAAAATATTGGGTATCAAACATAAGCCTTAATGTTGTTGTTGTTTTTAATATATTTTTATGGAGAGAGAAACATCAGAGATGAGAGAGAATCATTTATCAGCTGCCTCCTGCACGCCACCCACTGGAGATCAAGCCCACAACCGAGGCATGTGCCCTTGATTAGAATTGAACCTGGGACCCTTCAGTCTGCAGGCCAAAGCTCTATCCATTGAGCCAAACCATCCAGGGCCTGATGTTTTATTTTGTTGTTGTTGTTGTTATTATTATTATTATTATTATTATTATTATTATTATTATTATTATCGTCAGGACACTTTTACTGAAAAGAATGTGTGTGCACGAGAACATCTGCCAGTTCTGTCAGTGTAGACAACGGTTGAGAACTGCTGCCTTAAAACTAAGCATGGTTGAGGTTTATGCTGAGTAAGCAAGAGACTAAGAAAGAAATGCAAGCTCTAAGACACTGCAGAGTAAACACCAGAAGGAAGAGCATATTAGCATTACCGAGAACTTCGTATGTGGCACAGGAAATTTACCTACACCATCCAATGCAATGAAGTGAATGCCAAACACAACTGATAAAAAGACAGGATTATCTTTTCCTTGTTACACTGAAAAGAATATCTCCCTCTCAGCTATGTACCATAATATTAGAATAGTCAGATAAAGGTGTCAGAGCAATAGCAGCAGTTAAAACAAGGTTTGTGTATTTCACAGGATTTAATCATCAAATACTGAGGGAGGTACTGGTGATCTGCCATAAGTCTGAGTCAAAATTATGAGAGAAAAATGAGGGCCAATGCTAAATAATAGAAGGGTAATATGCAAATCAACTGAACAAGGGAAGACTGGTTGCTCTGACATACACTGACTACCAGGGGCAGATGCTCAACGCAGGACCTGCCCCCTGGTGGTCAGTGTGCTCTTATAGGGGGAGCGCCACTCAGCTAGAAGCCCTGAGCCCGGCTCATGGCTGGTGAGCACAGTGGAGGTGATGGGAGCCTCTCCCACCTCCAAGGCAGTCAGACATCCCCCAGGGCTCCCAGACTGTGAGAGGGTGTGGGCACGGCTGAGGAACCCCCTCCTCTGAGCGCACAAATTTCGTGCAGCAGGCCTCTAGTTAAACAATATGATTTCAAACCCTGAGAGAGGATAAATGCAAAAGATTCTGGCTTTGGAATGAGAATGTATCCATAGTTACTCATTCCCGGAAGATAATATCAATATCCCACAGAGAAAGATTGGGGACTGAATCAAAATGAAGCTCTTCGATTTATATTACAAGTCCCAAGTCAGAAGAAGTCTTCAGGTCGTATTGCATGAGACATTCAGGAACCCAGATGGACTCAGCCTCCAGAAGTCACTCCCTCATGCCCAGGCTGCAACTAGCTGTAAAGAAATAACCTTATCTTGGAGGCTGGTTTAAAACAATTTGCAAAAGCAAACACAATTGTGCTTTTATGTGAGAAGGGCTAAGACTATTTCTCATTTATGATGGACAGCAAGGCAAACAAGTTTTCCTTGTTCTGGTTTATAAAGCAACAACATTGATTCTCTGGCAAAGTGGGTTTTGGAAGTATACAGGTGTAATCCTAGGCATAAGACCCATGTGGTCACAGAGGGTTCTATGCTCACAGGGGCCTTGCACTTGGTTGAATGCTCTGCTCTCCCAATCTTGAAATTCTTTTCCATTTTAATTTTGAACTTGTATTTTCAAAGTGAAGTTCAATGAGACTCTGGAGTATGTGCATAAACAAATGAGATGCATGCAACATGTGTGTCCACCCCATTCCTGCCACCACAGCTACATATAGAGTTTCTGATGCCCCATAAGCACAGGATTCTGGGGATCTACCATGTACGGTAATAAGATGCATCAGACAGATATCTTTGAATACATTCTTGAATCTTTCTTCCAGGAAGATGGGCACTGTCTTCCAGACAAGAATAAACTCTCAGTCCAAAGCTGACCTCCTATGCATTTCCCTCCTTTGGGTTTTCATATCATGTTACACCCACTGAGTAAGGAGGGGTATTGACATCCCCAACAGACTGTGCTTTCCCTTTGAACAGAAATTGCTTAGAAAGCAGAAAGAAGGCAATAGTGTTCCAAGAAACATGAACAAACAAGGAAGCCTATTCCATCCTTTCTTATTCTCTGTATTGGCCAACTGCATACACTAACAATAATAATGCCATAAAAGAGAAAGATCGGGCGAGGAGAGTTGTTTTTCCTATCATTCTACCTTATTCATTAGCAAGCTGAAGTGAGAGGGTGTTGGTAGAGGTGTGTGTATCAAGAGGTGAAATGAAAGCAGGTGAGTGGGTTTTGTACAGTGTTTCCAGCCTCCCGGCATGAACAAAATACATTTGCTTACATATATGAGCTGTGAAATGCCAATCATGTTATTTCAGTGATTCCACCTTCGAGTTAAATTCTCTCCTATTTGCATTTTAAACTGGCCTTGCACAATATAAAGTTAAATGGTGATATTCATACTAATGGTTATAAAATTTAGCTTATCTTGACTTAAAATGGAATTAAATGGCAAAAAAAAACCCAAAACCATAATCAAACAAAACCCCCCAAAAACAAACACTATGGCCAATTGAGAGACTGTGGAAAAAGAAAGAAAAAAGCTTGATATTTTGGTTACTTTTTCTATAACTTTTTCCTACTTTATTTTGCACTGGTTCCTGCACATTATGTAAGCTGCCCCTGAGAACAATTCCGCAAAATGTTTTGAACAGGCCAAAGGGATCTGACATGGTTTTCAGTAACGCAAATGATGACAAATAGTCTATGTTCCTGAAACTGGGTCCCATGTGCTTTTCCCTTAGCCTCACGACTATGGGTCTTAATCAGCCTTCTTTTGTCATGGGTTCTTTGGGAGAAAGAGTGCCACTGTTTCTGGCTCTTCCAATGCCCATGCTCACAGCCTCACTCCCCTCTCCATCCGCCTAGACCACTGTTCAGTACCTTATAGACAATATCTCATCATATGGTCCCAGGCCTTGTTTATTCCCAACTCTTTCCAACTCTGAGAAGAGTTTTAATGTTACCATTTTAAAAAAACAATTATATCCCAGCTGGCATGGCTTAGTGGTTGAGTGTTGACCTATGAATCAGAATGTCACAGTTCGATTCTGGTCAGAGCACATACATGCCTGGGTTGCAGGCTGATCCGCAATGTGGGGGCATGAAGAAGGCAGCCAATCAATGATTCTCTGTTATCACTGATGTTTTTTTATTTCTGTCTCCATCTCTGAAATCAATAAAATTATATCTAAAAATAAATAAAAAATAATTATGATGGAAAAGTGTTCTGAATAATGTATAATATCTTTAAATATACCCAAAGGTAATGTGGTGGATGGCAAAGCCAGAACTGAGAACTGATTAGATAGAACCAAGGACCTTTACTATTGTAGACTGGGAGGCAAGTTTCCCTCTGAGGACTTGAGGAGCCAACTGATCTGGGGAAAAGTGGGTTGTCCTTCCACAGGGACCCTCCTGGAAGTGAAAGTTCAGTAAGAGCCAACTCTGCTGAGTCAGTGGCATCTTTAAAACCTGTGTCAGAAGAATATTTTTAATTTACACTCTGCCTCTTTGAAATAAATCAATATGTCATTTGCTGAAACTATTTTATACTAATCTTAGCATCTTTATTTAGCTTTTCTGTAATTTTACCCCCAGTTTTCTAAGGAGCAAATAAAAAAAAAGTGTTTTCTTTGTATGTGTATTGATTCAATCTGAGCAAAAAAAAAAAAAAAGTAAACAACTAAATGCAGCATAAAGATGACGATCTTTTAGAGATCAAGATCTCTAAGCAACACAGTCTCTCATTCTAAGGTGATTGGAAATAAACAAAAATCAATAAGACAGGATTACCTGGCAATAAACAAGAGAAGCCACATTCATAATTTAAGAGGCTGCTTTTTATGCGCTCATTACCAAAGAATGCATTTCAGCCCTATTCTATTTTTACAGTTCATAGATTTCCTCCCAGCATGTAGTCTGTCTCTGGCACTTTTTTTTTTTTAAGAGGTTCTGAAAAAGTCTCTGTAACATATATGCAGCTCCTGCATTCCCAAGGCTGCTCAGAGGAACCAAAGACAAAAGAAGGCGCTAAGCACGCTAGATAAGGATTAGGTCCCCCAAACCCCCCTAACCATACCGCTCCATGTCCCACAAAGTGCTAGGTGAGGAGGAGGGCATGGCATGGCATGGGTGTGTCTATGGTGTAGCAGGAAAGGTGAGTGTTAGACACATTGTCAATGTCCATTTTGCTCTCCCTCCTTGCTAGGGCTGCTAATGTGACCAGCCTGACCAAGCATCCTTTTCAACTAGAGGTGGCCATGTGGCATCGATACATACAAAATAATGACTAAGGAAGTCTGCTAAAGATTTGGGAAATTCTTATTCTATTCCTGATCAGAGAGGAAGACTTGGTTGACCTGACTGCTTTCCTTTTTTCTTGAGTTTGGATGGGACAGTTGGAGCTACAGCAGCTGTTGTGTGACCATAAGGTGGCAAGTGTGAGGTAAGGGAAAGGCCGAGAAAGACCTGAGAAGCTGGCTCATGTTGTTCAATATATGAAATGAGCCCAACAAGCAGTTTTCTATTTTACAGATTCCAGAATCCTTAAGTGAGAAAATATATCACTTCTTCAGTGACGGTGGGTCATGTTCTCTGTTACAAAGCAATGAAGACAATCCTAAGGGAAAGAGAGCAATTCATAGAGAACAACAGAGGCTGAGATGACACCAGGCACCAGTGAGTGGTCTCTGCTTTGTTAAACATCAGTTCGCCATGTGGCATTTCAATGATATCCACATGGGACCGGGAAAGTTTCACAGTCATTTCAATGCTTCAGAAACCAATTCTATGGCCCAGCTGAGAGTCTGATGAGAGTTCAAAACAGGAGAGATGGCCCTAGGTGGTTTGGCTCAGTGGATAGAGCTTTGGCCTGTGGAAATAAGGGTCCCTGGTTGGATTCTGGTTAAGGATACATTGCCTGGGTTGCAGATTCAATCCCAGTGGGGTCTGTGCAGAAAACAGCCAATCAATGTTTTTCTCTTATCATTGATATCCCTCTCTCTTTCTCTGTCTCTCTCTCTTTCTCTCTTCCTCTCTTAAATCAATAAAAACATAGTTTAAAAAATAAGTAAAAAAAACATAAAAAAAAACCAAAAACAGGAGAGATGGTGTTGGAGGTGGGTAAGCAGGGAGAAACATGTTCACTTCATTAAAGAAATGTAGTTTCCATGATATATTTCTTAAGTATTTGCAATCAACACATCCCAGACAGAATTGATCACCACCTCTTGCCACTGTTGCCTTTCTTGCCTCTGCTTGTTGTCTCATTACTCTTCAGGACAGCCAAACCATTAGGGTGACCTTGAGTCCTGTCTGCTCAACATCATACCTGCAGGCACCACACCCACTAGTCTACCTCTAAACTCTTGCTCTGATTTTCATTTCAAATGCCCTGGTTGTTTACCTGGATGAACCTGGAGATTTTGCAAACAGACTCCCTGACTCCACTTAACCTCTCTCTCCAATGAACACTAGAAAATATCAGAAGGGAAACAAACAAACAAACAAACAAACAAACAAACAAAGATTTCAATGTGCCATTCTTCTGATCCACATTTATCCCATCACCTACCAAATAAGTTCAGATGTAATTTTTTTTTTAATTCAAGGGAGAGGAATCTCTGGTTTCTAATACCACTTTGCAGTGCTATCTTTCACTAGTATTTGCCCCTATAAGCAACTCCAAATGCCAACTACTCAATAAGTATTTTCCATGCTCTGAACAAGCTTGATAAATTCCTGACAATGTCCTGGCTTTTACTACTCCTTACCCAGCTCTATCTGCACTTCATTCCATTCATACCTGAGAAAATTCTACAGATTCTTCTTTAGGGTCCAACTGAAATACATTTTTCATGTAGTTCTTCCTGGATTCCTATGGCTAAAAAAATAAAACAGTCTGGCATGCCTACTCAGTACTTTCTCCAAATCTCACTAATGTGCGTATTACCCTTTGACTATATCTGACTTATATTTCCCTTACATGGTTGCAACTTGAGGGAGGAAAGGGTTTTTTTTCTAGGAAAAAGTTTTGTGTTTGGGGTCAGAGGCATGAGCTCTGTTTCTGGGATGAGGCCCAAACACTTTCCTTTCCCTACTTATCTTCTGCAAGTTTGGGACAAGAAATGGAATAAACCGTATGCTATTATTCTGTGGTGTATTGTTAATCTTATGACATTATTTATTTTTGGTTTGAAATCACCTCAGGACGATGGCAGTGCTGGACCAGATCTCAAGTGCACAGCATATATTTAAATGGATAGTAGGTGCTCTGAGAGCATCTGATGATTTTAAATAGAATTGGGCAAGCCAGGAGTCATACTTAGAGTGGTAAGTAGAGGTAAATACTTCTCCTGCTTGGTGGATGATTATTAATCCCAACCTGTAGAGGTGTCAGGGGCAGGAGTACATTTATCAGCTCTTTGTCAAAAACAGGGTTGTTCTGGAAAAGCTAATTTGCTCTCAACTTACAAAAGATCTCACTGGCCAAACAAGCCCATAACCAACTTATCTTGCAATGGTATATAATAAAGATGTAAATGCAAATTAAAAATCATATTCTTGCACAAGATGGCCACCCCATGTGGTCACAAGATGGCTACCACAGGATGGCTGGCAGGGAAGGGCAGTTGGGGGCGACTGGGTCTGCGGGGAGGTAGGGCAGTTGTGGGGGGATCAAACCTGCAGGGGAGGACAGATGGGGGTGACAGGGCTTGCACGGGAGGAAGAAGAGGTGGGGGACACCAGGCCTGCAGGGAAGGGCAGTTGGAAGGGACTGGGCCTGCAGGGGAGGGCAGTTAGGGGCAATCAGGTTGGCAGGGGAAGGCAGTTAGAGGTGACTGGGTCAGTAGGGGAGGGCAGTTAGGGATGACCAGGTTGGCAGGGAAATGCAGTTGGAGATGACTGGGCTGGCAGGGGTGGGCAATTAGGGCCAGCATGGGAGGGCAGCTG
The DNA here is from genome assembly GCA_011751065.1 of Lasiurus cinereus. Lineage (NCBI taxonomy): Eukaryota > Metazoa > Chordata > Mammalia > Chiroptera > Vespertilionidae > Lasiurus > Lasiurus cinereus. Next base: position 8,161,286 of record JAAGEH010000076.1, read on the forward strand.
GGGTTGATCAGGCTGGCAGGTGAGGGAAGTTGGGGGATATTGGACTGGCAGGGGAGCAGTTAGGCATCGATCAGGCTGGCAGGGCAGTGGTTAGGGGGTGATCAGGCTGGCAGGCAGAAGTAGTCCTGGATAGTGAGAGGGATGTCCGACTGCCACTTAGACATTGATCAGGCTGCTAGAGAAGTGATTTGGGAGTGATCAGGCTGGCAGGCAGAAGCAGTCCTGGATTGTGAGAGGGATCAGGCCTAAACAGGCAGTCGGACATCCCCCGAGGGGTCCCAGTGGAGACAGTTCAGGTTGGGCTGAGGGGCACCCTCTCCCATGCATGAATTTCATGCACTGGGCCTCTAGTCCTAGATAATAAAAGCCTAATATGCAAATCGACCAAACAGGAGAACACTGGTTGCTATGATGACCACTGACCACCAGGGGGCAGATGCTTGATGCAGAAGCTGCCCCCAGTCCACAGGCCCCAGGTCAGCCAAAGCTGGTACCAGCGGGTGGGCACCACAATTGCCCCACCATTTGCCCCACAGATTGGCCCTAATTGCTGGCCAGGCCTAGGGACCCTCCCCATGCATGCATTTTGTGCACCCAGCCTCTAGTTCTACAATAATATAGTCGATTCCTTATTTTCAGTACTATAGCTTTAAAATAAGTCAAAAACCATGTGGTACTCTGAAAATTGGGATAATATAACATTTTAATAGGCAAGTCTTTTGTAAAACAAAAACAAAAACAACAAAACAAAACAAAACAAAACAAAAAAATAAACAGCTCAATAAGTCCCCCCAAAAGATGCTTGGGTTTTGCCTCTCATCATTCCCAATAGCCATGGCTGGACAGAGCCCACAGAAAACCACCCTGTGGTGCATTGGCCACCCTAGTATTGTCTCACTTAAACCTTTAAGCGGAATTCTCTATATAAAAGAAAGAGTAAGTGTAATGGCTCTGAATAAATGCCCTGCAAAACGACTGTAGCAATTATGCTGTTTGTAAGCACCTCTGAGTTCATTAAGATAAACATCTATCTGTGAATATTCACATTAATGCACTAGACTGTTCTTTCTAAGATAAATCTTACTTGAACATTGTGCAGTTAACACCGTTTATAATCCCTTGCTCTTCTTCCCTCCGATGCACATATTAATGCTTACAGGGGGGAGACCGTTTAAATAGTCCCAGTTTCTAAACATCTTTAAATGCAGAATAAATATACTTTAGATTTTAAAAACCTTCATAGACTGCATAACCAGGAACGCATTGAACTGGGCTCTTAATTTCCCACAAAAGTGATATTTTACAGGCAAAGGCAATGAACGCTTGTATTTAAAATAGTTTTAATATGCTTCCAATTGCTCAGCACAGAGAGGTCCAAATGGAATCGGATTCCCTAGCTACTCCTCTAGGAAAGAAGTATATCTATTTATATCATAAGATATATGTATAGCTATATTTTTGTTTTAAGCTTGGGCCCCAATTTCATTATCATTTGTTTTCCAATTTCATTATCTTTTACAGCCAAATTGGGAAAATGCTTAAGAATCCCCAGTACTTTTGCAGAACACGAGCTCTCTGCTAAGTGAAGGACAGACACATTTCCTAAACAGTGAGTGGCTTTAACTGTCTCTGTGGATGTCACCAGCTGTAATGAGGATACTAGCAGGGGGAATGGAAACTTTACCAGGCAGTATTTAACAATCAGTGCAGCAGAAAGCTCATTCATTAGGATAGCGGCCACAGTGCTGGAGCTGGGTCCCCAAAGCTAGCGCTTTCCCAGACCTCCGTCTGCTTTATGGTGTAGATCAGTGGTTCTCAACCTTCCTAATGCCGTGACCCTTTAAGACAGCTCCTCATGTGGTAGTGACCCCCAACCATAAAATTATTTCCGTTGCTACTTTATAACTGTAATTTTGCTACTGTCATGAACTGTAATGTAAATATCTGATATGCAGGATGTATTTTCATTGTTACAAATTGAACATAATTAAAGCATAGTGATTAATCACAAAAACAATATGTAATTATATATTGTGAAATATTTATTTCTAATTACAAATAAATGAAATTTTGTCTTGAATCGTGGTGTAGCATGGGTAGCAGTCTTCATATGACAACAGTAAACTACATTGCTACACTTTGCTACACCAAGGAGTGGTCTGTTGGTTCCTAAGACCATGGGAAATAGGTGTTTTCCAATAGTCTTAGGCGACCCCTGTGAAAGGGTTGTTTGACTTCCAAAGGGGTCGAGACCCACAGGTTGAGAACCGCTGATATAGACAGAGAATCCTGCTGAGAAAGACTCGAGGGGCCTGGATGTTGAGGCCACTTGGGGTGTTGAGGCCATGGCTATTGGCCAACTAGTATTGATGAGTTTCAAGAACTTTAATAGATTTGAACAGATTGTATAGCAAATGATGCTCAGAATGCCAAAGTGACACCTTTAACTTGTTTAGGAACAAATTCCTGTACATTGAGAAAATTCTGTTCAGCGGTTTCCAGGAGTGCTTCCCAGCTGTGCCAAGAAGAACTTAGCGCCAGTCTTTTCTGAGATGATGCTTTGGGGAAAACAAAACAGCATCTACAGTGACCCCAGCCCTCAAGAAGCTTATAATTAGTAGGTAACTGTGTGGAATACATGTCCTTACACAATAGTATGAGGGGGGGTGGTAAAGGCTCAGAGGGAAGAAAAATAACTCTAGGCTGAAATGGAAGAGAGAAATTCATGGACATAATGGTTTCAGGGTTTGGCTTTGACAGAATAATACAGTATTAACAGGCAGAGGTAGAAATTATTCAGGTGCATGGTGCAAATTAATGCATTGAAACAGGAAAGTAAAGAAGAAGGAATGTGAATAAGAGACTCATTTGGTTTGGCGAGACCATAGAATAAACATGGAGAAGTTGGCCACAGAGTAAACATGGTGAAGTTGGGGAGTGGGACAAAAATAAGAATATATATATTCACATATGCAGAGGCAGGGAGAGAGAGCATGGGGGAGGGGAAAGAGAGAGAGATTGAAAGAGATAGAGACAGACAGACATAAAGAAACAGAGAAAGGGAGATTAAGAGAGAGAGATATGGAGAAAAGAGACAGACAAAAGAGGCATTGATGATGGCAGGGAAACCCACCTCTGTTACTTGACAAACCACCGAATCAAATATATACTAATGCGGCACCAGCAAGGTGATCTTTTCACCCAAATGCCAGCACATGCTATTTGGTTAATCCCAGAAGGAGTGAATGTTGCAGGCATTTAAAGAAACAGTTCCATCAAGCTAATTTTCACTGCTGGGGACGCCTCTGAATGAGGCCATTACTGTCCACACTTCAGAGATGAATGGGCTGCCTCTGCTTAAGGAAGGCCTCGGCGAGAAGGCAAGAGCCTTACAAAGGATTTCCACTTGTGGGCCAGAATTCGACTCTGTTTTCAGATCCATCCTGCTGGGTTTTTCTGTCTACCCACCGAATACAATCTTTAGCGGGAGAAATAGTTCATGAAGCCCCGCAGTGACTTTGTGTCCTGCTGGGTGCAACTCAATGCTGAACGTTTAGAATGGCCATGTTCATGCCTGTGTGTGTGCGTGTGTGTGTGTGTGTGTGTGTGTGCGCGCATGCACACACCCATGTGCAAGAGTGAAGGGTACCAAGAACATAAAAGGGGCAAAGTTCGTTTTAACAGTCCAGTAGCTCCCTAGCTGGAACACACTTTACGAAGAGAAAGTTACATAAAAGAAACTTGGGCAGCTTTAAACACCATCTGGACCACACTGTGCTCATTTGAGCTTTACCTGCTTGAAAAAAAGAGACAGAGAGAGAAGGAGAGAGGGAGGGAGGGGGGAAGGAAGAAAGGAAGGAAGAAAGAAAAAAAGGCAATACAACACAAAGCACCTACAAATATAGCTAGAGAGGAGATTTTTTTTTTGATTCTTGGGAGATCTGATGATCTTGCCTTCAAACATTGCTGCATGTCTTATCTCCTTTAGTCCTGTTTGGTACAGAGATACATTTCTCTTTTTTAAAAGTAAACTAAAAGAGCCTGTTAAAGTCCTAATTTGGGGGGAAGAAAAATGTGCAAAAATAAACACAGTATCTTTTAAATATTATTTAAAAAGACTTCCAAACAACTCAACTGCTTTCTCTAGTCTTCAGAAGTATGCACCCAAGGGCCCTGGGTAAAACTGGTGTTTCCAAACTTAGATCATCATTCGGTTAAAGAAAGCAAAGCAAAGGCTACAATGCTAAAGGCATAGAACTGGACCCAAGACTAAAACAACAGGGTAATAGGCCCGAGCACACCAGATCCTCTCCATTCTTATTTTTACAGTCAGAGCCAAGGTTGGGATATTTTATTATTTATTTATTTGTTTGTTTGTTTATTTATTTATTTGATAATTTAATAATTAAAAAAAATGTTCACAAGGACTTGCTTTTTTTGGATTTTACATTATTTTTTTGTGTTTTAATCTTTATTATTGAAAATATTATATATTTCCTCTCTTTTCCCCCATTGACCTCTTCTAGCCCATGAAGGGAGAGGGAGAGAGAAAAACATCTGTGTAAGAGAGAAACATCAGTCTGTCGCTTCTCCTAAGTATCCTGACTGGGAATCAAATCTGCAACAAGGTTGGAATATTTCAATTCATAAACCATTATACGGGTAGAAATGCCCTTGGCTCTTGCTTCAGGCAAACCAGATTTCATTTCCTCTTTCCTGTAAGACATTAACAGATTTAAAGAAGAGATACTTGAGGAAGGGCTTAATCGTATCCTTTCATTAAAAGGGAGAGTAATATTTTCTCTCTGGAGACAACTTTCATGTTCAGTTTTAATTGCCAAGACTCACAGCATTCCACTGTTAGAGCCTTTTATTTTTTCTTTGCATTGAGAGGGCAATGAGGAACCTACTAAATATGCAAAATCGCAAAGGTCTCAGAATGAATCAAGAGGAAGAGTCAGAATTCACACTTTCCTTGCCAAGTGAGAACTAAATCTTAATCAGCTAATGAATCACAAACAGCTTATGCTAAGAGAAATTCTAAAGGTACTTACACTATTATAATTTTATCTAAAGTATAAAGGTGATAACTTACTTCTGATCATATTTTCATTGTTTAATAAAGTTACTAAAGGCCTGTTTAAGAAACTGTGTGATATACAGACAATGATTTCCTTTGAAAATCTTAGGAATTCTATTGTTTGGATGGAGTTGAAAAAGCTTTGCAAGTTTTTTTTTTTTTAATCTTCGCCTGAGAAAATGTTTATTGATTTTGAGAGAGAGAGGAGAGAGAGAGAGAGCAAGAGCACACAATCCAATGCCTCCTATTGAAACCTCAAACCTAGGTTTGTGCCCTCCCTGGGAATCTACCTGTTTGGTGTATGCTATGATGCTCTAACCAACTGAACCACCTCGCCAGGGCAGAAGGTTTTACTAGCGAATGTCAAAATAGTTAGGAGAGATTAAATAATGACATTTTGGAAAATTAAGCCCTTGTGCCATAAACATTACCATTTGGTCTTCAAAGGACAGGGAAAGAGGGATCCATAAACAAATACTGATTCCATGGTAACTGAGCTATCTTTTTTGTTTGTTTGTTTTATTTTGTTTTAAATCCTCATCTGCTAAATAATAATAATAATAATAATAATAATAATAATAATAAAATAACACAATTTGGAACATTTTAATTTATTTTCCTACTTAATCACAGGGATGACCTTGTAGGTCAAACATCTCCTCCTAGTTAATGGTCAGTTAGCTGAAAGGCTGGGCAACGAAGACCTGTAGCCTCATCACTAACTGCCAATTAACAGGAACTTTATCAGTCAGTGCAGTTTAAATATAACAAGACATGCCAAGCTTTCCACAGAGGGCCAGATACAAAAATCATATCATTGAACACACACCTCCATCAAGGCGAAGCTCTCGGGACATTTATGCTATCACAGCAGTCATTTTCCTGAAAGATAGGGCCAATGGCAATGTGTTCTCTTGTTTCAATTCTCAGCAGAGGGACCTTGCCTGGAGAAGACAATTCCCCTCATTCCCCCAGGTCTGTAAGCACTGGACACCATGCAGAGATTTAAAGAGGACACTTCAAGGAGGACCTGCTGAATCTAAGTGCTGGCCTTTACATGGGGTCATACTCCTTATCTCTTTGGCTGATGGCAGATCTCCTATAATTGTCATACTGTATGAGAGAATAAGTCTCAGAAAAATCCAAATTCAGATAATTACTCCTATGGGCTTCTCCCTTCAGGTTTAATTGGATTTAGTTTCTTCTCCTTATGTTGTAAACTCATATAAATTATATTTTATAGTCAGCTCTTCAGCACTCCTAGTCAACATCATGGAAACCAGGATTCTATTGGCTAAATGTTTCCAGACAATTATTATTGATTAAGACTTTAGAGCTGTTATGTAAGAGATGATAAAAATTATTATCCTACACCAAGTCTGTGTCATTTATTCATTTTTTCTCTTTTATTATTTTATTTTAATTTTTTAATTTAATTTTTTATTAATGTGTTACATGTATACATCTTCCAATTGCCCCCCCCAGGTATACCCTAACCCCCCAGTGTCTTGTGTTCATTGGTTATGCTTATATGCATGCATACAAGTCCTTTGGTTGATCTTATCTACCCCACCTCTCCTTAACCTTCCTGCTGTAATTTGACAGTCTGTTTGACACTTTACTGCCTCTGTATCTATCCTTTTGTTCATCAGTTTATAATGTTCTTTATTATCCACAAATGAGTGAGATCAAAGATTCCAATGTACGTTAAAATAAATAAAATGAATATTACCCATCATGCTTTTACATACACTAACTCCATCAAATGTGAGACATTGTTCTAAAAATCTTCACAGGATTGCAAGAATCATACTTTTCATTTGTTTAGGATTTTACTCTCAGGATACTCTTTACATATGATGCAGAGTCCTATCATAGGTACTCAGAGGTCATGCTCTGACCAGCCTTGACACAGGTGGGATCAAACCCAGGTCTCATGGCCTTCACCTACTCTTTCTGCACTATGACATTAGACTTACATTTCATGGACATGAATTTGGCACATGGCTACCACAGATAAGATAGAGAGATACTTCTAAATTTTAGTCAGCTTATTATTAAAGCTTCCCTGAGCTTTCCCCTTAAGTGGCAGCTTGTTTAAAATATGTCCTTTTAGCAAATAAAAACACAATATTTATAGCATAGTGCATGATGCTTTCAAGGGATAGAAGAGTTTTCAAGCTGTGGAAGGAATCTAAAGGTTGTCAGCCACTAGTGGTTATGAATGAGGCAGGCTTGTTCTTATGCAGTGAACACATTCTATAAGATTCTTCACCCACAACGAGGCAGGTAAAAGTTGAAATTACATTACTTTAAGGCATGCGAGGCAGCACAGAATGAAACTCTGTAGAAACACTTAAGAAGCCTTTGCTCCATCATCTTTGCATTTATGGAGTAAATGCATGTTGATGAGTAGCTCCAGCACAAGAATAATGATCTTGGGTTATTGCTATTAGCAACATAAGCACATAACATTTAGAGGGTGGGAATTAGCTTTGTATAGACAACTGCTTCCATAGCAGTGAGTTCAATTTGTATTCTCAGTCACACACAATGCCAATGAGTGTCAGTCCTTACGGAAATTCATTGTGTCGCTGCTCCAGACTGAGAAACAGAATTGGATCAAGTGAAATGTGGATCTTTCCAGCATCATTAGAATGCTATGTGTGATGAGACAGTAGATCACGGTGTTGGAATTGAGAGAAGAACCAAGGGCATAACATAAAGTCTTCTTGTCCACATACTTCCATGGAATGCAAACAAAGGATTGGATATTAACGTACAATGTTGTTGCATGGTTGCAGATGTCAATTCCCTCTCTCCCTTTCTTGGCTCCTTAAACCCTTTGGCATATCACATAAATTACCATGCTTTTGGTCCTACAGTTTTTCACATATCACACAACTAACACCTCTAACTCATATCCATTCTTCACAAAATATTATTGTAGGCCAGCCATTTGAAATGAATCAACCAACTTATGCTATATAGTTTATCTAGAGATAAAGAAATGGGAAGGCAGAAAACTAAATATCAAGGACTAGGATAAATCAACTTTTTAGCATCTAATAAGATAAAAATTACACTAACCTTTAAAACAGTTATATTCAACCTTTTTCATCTCATGGTGCACATAAATTAATTACTAGCATTCTGCGGCACACCAAAAAAAAAAAAAAACCAAAACATTTTATGCAGATCTGACAAAAAATAGGTATAATTTTGATTCATTCACACTGGATGGCTATTGTGTCGTTGCTATCAATTTTTATTTGACAATCCATGGGAAAAGAGGTCAGTGTTCTTGACTAAATAGGAAGGTATTGCATGTTTTAAAAATTCTTGAAGCACACTGGCTAAAAATCACTGTTCTACACTGACAGTTCAGGATGAGACAGATTGCTGTAGAACTGACACACGAATAAAATAGGGAAAATCTCTGGGGAGAGTTGATGGAATAGGAGGCAGAGAGAGAGCCTAGAAAGTTGGTGATACAGGACAAAGAAAGTATCTGCATCCGTAGAGAGAAGCTTTACAGTTATTTGCTACGATGGTGTAGGATGTGGTTGCAGAGATTATGTGGTTTTAAACAAATGCCCCAAAGTCCAAACAGAAGGGAATCTGATAGTTCCAAAGATCCAGAGACAACCTAAACTCTACGAAGACAAAATCATTGCAGGGTGAATTTATTTAAAGCAACAACAGTACTAGATCGATAATAATGGAATGCTATGATTAAGTACTTATTATGTGCCAAGCATTGTGCTAAGTAGTTTATACCTTCTCCCCAAAATAGACCTGAGCATCTATACATTTGAGTACCTTCTCATCCCCCTCACTTTTTGGAAAGGGCTTTTGATCTCCCATGGTGGTCTATAAATAACAAAGCAAAATATTTCTCCATTATTTAGGATAAGTAATATAAACTACAGTTGAAATGTTTTTCAGGTATACCTATTTTATTCTCTAACATTTTCCTGCAGGTTAGTAGAGCTTCAAGCCAATAGCATGATCTACACTACCAGCCTTACATCAATCCAGTCAACCTTATCTAACACATAATGGGCTTACTCATTAAAAGGGGATACATGCCAAATTGCAGTTGGGGCAGGTGGTGGAAGAGAAGTTTATAGAGAAGTTTGAGAGTGTAGAGAAAAGCCTGGATCTGGGGTAGGTTAGTTTTTGAGGAAAGAGCTCTTTTTTTTTTTTTTTTTTGAACCTTTAAATAGTCATAGTGAATTGTTAAGCTACAAGTTTTCTGGAAGGACAGCTATGACTCTGAATACCATTAATCTTGGGATGAAATCTAAAGTTTTTTTTTCATATTGTAAAAATAAAAACATTTTCCAGTACTTTAGATAATATTCCCTGGACTAATTGAGGAGAATTCCCAGGCCCTAAATTTGTCAAAAAGAACCATTCTGCCAAGTCAAAAACTGTTGGATATTTTTTAGTGTTTTCAAATAAACACCATTCAAAATAGAAAGATCAAGAAATCCATGTCTATTCATCAATCTATTTATTCACCTGAAGTCCTCTCTACAACTCCCTCCTCTACATAATGTCATGTTTACATGCCAGGTATTGCTTCTAACAAAAATCTTCTTCATTCTGATATTATGCTCTGTTTTTCGTTGTTCTTGTCGTTAATTCTCACCCCAGGATATTTTTCCATTGTTTTTTAGAGAGAGTAGAAGAGAGAGGGAAAGACAGAGAAACATAAATGTGAGAGAAACACATTGATTGCTTGTCTCCTGCATGAGCCTCAGCCAGGGCCCCGGGCAGGGGAGAAGCCTGCAACCACGGTATATTCCCTTGACCAGAATCGAACCCGTGACCCCTTGGTCCACAGGCTTACTTTCTGTCCACTGAGGCAAACTGGCTAGTGTCATGCTCTATTTTTTACACTACCTTTTCAAGGGTATTTTCAATATTCCAGGGGATCTATTTCCCAACACAGACCTGTATTTCAACCCTGCCTACATATCTTTGCATCCAGTCTATTCTCTAACATTTTCCTGTAAGTTAGTAGAGCTTCAGTTTGTGGCTCCTATTTGCATTATGATTTGGACAAATTCTTTAAAAAAAACAACCACAACACCATCCTATGCCTATATAAACGTGCGAGACAACTCAAAGGCAGGTCAGGAGAGTCACTGCTTTGTGCTCTTTCTATTCCATGCTTGCAAGGAGACAGAGCAGTCTACATCTTTCATCTAGTTAGTTTTCATGAGAGGCTAACAAAAATTAGATTAAGATAAAGGACTAGCCAAGGCAACATGCGATTTATTACAGTCTGTGCTATAGGAGTCCATATACCACTTCTCCAGAGATTACTCTCTGGTCTTCTGCCGACTTCGCCTTCCTGACAAAAACAACCTTGGGGGTGGATGGGGTGGGAAGGGAGAGAGAGGGGGAGGGAGCTGGAAAGCCAGAGAACAAAAATGTAATTGCCTGCCTATCAGCTCCACTATCATAATTACTTTCAAACTCTGACATGAGTTGAATCAGATGAACAACCAAATCAATTTTTTTTTTTTTTGCAGTTGGCCATCAGTACATTCTCAGCTTATAAATTAAAATGTCACTATTGGAGCACAAAATTGTGCTCCCCCGTACCTTGGGAAGAAGAGAGGAGCTCCATTCTCCATGCCTTTCATGCTCTTCTGCTCTGTCTCTTTTAGCTTTTGACCACATTTTCTCAGGGAAGCGCTAGCATCTTTGTTAGTGCAGAGGGTCCCTTAATACTGTATACTTCTACAGAGAGAGCTCATTTCTGTGAGTGCATAAACTATGGGGTAATCTAGAACAGCAGATGTAGATAATGTTCTATGATATATGATATCTGAAAGGTAAAGGAAGAGATATATTGCTCACAGAGAATCTGAAGGATTGAAAGAGGAAATGTGGATATTGAAGAGGCTACTCCTCCAATTTGACTGCCACATGGTCACAAAGCCTTGTGATCTTATTTAAATGAAAGAAACCTGGGTCACAACTCATACTGTTACATTATAAGTTTTGCTTACTTAGTTTGGTAAGTATTTGCTGATTTCCCAATATGTGCCAGATACTGTGTGCAACACTGTAGGTACAAAACAACAGTCCCTATGGTTAAGCATTTTATAGCTTTGGATACAGAATAATTCACTGAATGTAATTATAATGTGACTAAGAAATGCTATAAAAGCGGAATAAATAAATCGCCATAGGAACAGAGGAGAGGCATAATTAACTCTGAAGTTGTAGTGAAAATGTCATCTTTGAGCTGGTCCTTTAAGGTCATCATTAGCTCTTGTCCACCACAGCCTCAACATTTTACTAATTTATTAATCCAGTAACATTCATTCCATCACTCATTTATAAAGTACCCTCTTAGTGCTCTGATCAGTACTAAGACCTGGTTTATAATGATGACTGGGCACAACCAGCTCTAGACCAAGTGATGGGAATGTGTTATTTGCTCTCTACTGTCTAAAATTTAGAATTTGTAAATAAGATAAGCTGCCATATACAGTATACTGAATCAACCTACTTGTAATCAGAAATAACTTCAAAACTTAGCTTTTCTATTGAGGCTTATGCTATTAGATCCCTTTACTGACTTGGCCAGAATGTCTACTTGATTTTTTGGTGGCCAACTTCTTTTTCATGTATACCTTCATTCACGTCCCTGCCAGTCCTCACCATCATCTCTCCCTTTCCAACCTGGAGTGGTAGGGTGGCATCTGAAACTCTAGTTCTGAAGTCCAGCTAACATTGAACTTGGCCTACTTATTCAAATCCTAATAGATTCTGCTTCCGGTTTTCTCAAGTAGAGCCCAATCCTATACTCCAGAATTGTGTCTAGCGTTTGGTTGCATCCATAGTAACCTGATTTTCTGGGAAGAACTTTGAATTTAGTCTCCCCTATCTTACATTGATTAGCTTTTCCTATGGATAAGTCTATCTTTATAGTGTCACTAAGAATCATCCCCAAGTCCACATTCTACTACCCTAACTTGAAATTGAATGACTATAGATAATTATTACTGAATTGATCCTGGGTTTGATATGTTGGTGGAGATTGTCCAGATGTTCTAGTGTCAGAATCTCCCCTTTTTCCATTATGTAGAACACTCAATGAAAGTATCAAAATATATAAACATTAATTTCATTGTGTTATATATTAAATATCCTTTTAATCATATTTCATACAAAACAATGCTATGCACATGTCTATACAAAGCCAGCTAAGCATAAACCTGCACTAGTTGTGACATAGTCACAAAATTTGTCTATGTTACCACCCCAGACCAACACAGTCTTGCTCTTCATACTATATTCCTTCTTTAGCAGTAAGTACAGGAGTTATCAAGTATCTAAGTCACCACTCCATTCAACAATTTCATTGTTGGGAAAAGAAAACTAAATTACTATGTTTATATTTAATTCACTTCCTGTTATCCCTCCCCCAACAATATCATGAGTCACAAACCATCCTTTCCACAACCTCACCAAATGCTACCCTCACATACTTGCCCTTATTTATCCTGTAATAAATTCAGCGAGCATAGACCATCTAGTGAAATTGAAGCATCAGTCATGTAGTTAGAATTGCTTGAGTGCAATTGATAATGGCATAGCATATAATATATTTATTGAAACATATCTGCACTATTGTTTACATAAAAATAATAACCATTTGGACAGATTTTTCCACACGATCTCCCAAAAGGGTTTGTGAAGGCAGGTCCATTTGGTGGCTTAATATGCTTTACCGGAGTCTGATAATACAAAAGATAGTCTGAGTGTGGGTTTATGATAATAAGCCAATATCTAAGGTCCTAAAACTAGATTCAATGATTGCTCTATCTCTCTCTCTCTTTTAATCTTAATGTCTTTTTAGATTCATGGGGAAAATCTCAATGCATGAAAACACAAAGCTGTGAAATGTTTATTTTATAAAAATGAGAAATAGAAAAATTATTTGCTTTTGGGTGAGCAAGATAACCACAGGCTAGCAGAGTCCTGGATATGACATCACCATTGACCTGCTCTCTCTATTTCAAAGTTTTCAAGAAAAAGCTTAGCAAATAGAGCATAATCACTCAAGATTATAAATATCAGACTAAGGGATTACAGACACTGAACAAACCCAAAAGTCAATATTGGGAAAGGTGATAATGATGGACATATAAACTACAAAACTAATCTCTTTGGATATAACTTCTAAGCTTTTCATCACAGACCACATAAAGTATTCCTGGGTTTCTCTTTCCTGAATGTTCTCTAGAATGTGTTCCTTCCAATGAGGTATCTATCATGGTATTTTTGTGCCGTGCGCAATTTTTCCCTCAGTTGAGTTGGGCATCTATGGAGTTTCCATTAATTAGTCTGTTTATTATTTTCATCAATTAACTTACCTATCCACTTATAATTTCAAGAAATGTTTACTGATCAATTATTATGTGTTAGGACTGGAACTCAGAGGTCAGTGAAAATACAGTGATTAAGACGTAAGATTCCAGATCCATTCTGCCTGAGTTCAAATTTGAACTTCATCAACTATTAGCTGTGTAACGGTGGGTGAGTTATTTAACATTTTAATTCCTCCAGTTTTATCATCTGTATAATGAAGACTGTTATGTGAATTAAATGAGTTAATGCACATAAAATGCTTCAGACAGTGTGAGGCACATGGTCTCACTTCAATAGCTGCTGACATATTTATTGATGACCATGTTACTTATCAAGAGAACACCAAATATAATCAAATAATTATATCTACACATAACTATATTTATTTCTCCTATAGTTCTGTGAAAGGAAAGCATATGGTGGTATGACAGCATATAAGTGGGACATGAGATCCAGCCAGGGAATTGGAGAGAAGTGTTGCTTGAGTTTAAAAAACAAAAATGAGCTGAGCCCTGAGGGATAAAAGGAATAAATAGGCAGGAGTGAAATGGAGGAAGATGATTTCATACAAACAAATATGCGGAAGGCCCTTTGCCAGGAGGCAGCAATGAGGCTCTTCAGCAAAACTCAGGGCAAGTTAATGTGGCTGCAGCAGGTGCAGGTGGGGAGGAAGAAGGTTTAAAGGTCGGTGAGGGATGAGATGAATGAGGCAGGACACAGACTGTGCCAGGCCTTGGAAGCCATATCAAGGACTGAGTCTTATCTAAGAGCAACGAGAAGCCACTGAAGTGATTTTTACAGATGAGAACAAGAATTCATACTGAGGTTCCGGCTCAGTGCTCATTAAAAGACCAAGTGAGCTCTGGTCAGTGTGGTTCAATGGCAAGAGCATTGGCCTGGGGAAAAGAGGTCGAAAGTGTGATTCCCTGTCGAGAGCACATACCGGAGTTAAAGGTTTGATCCCCAGCCCTGGTCAGGGCGTATGAGGAAGGCAACCAATTGATGTGTTTCTCTCACAACGATGTGTCTTTCTTTTTCTCGCTCCCTTCCATTTTCTCTAAAACAACCAATGAAAAAAATATCCTCAGTACTCAAGATATGTTTGCACCAAGGAGTCCGTCCTTGTTCCAATATGAGGGTCCTAGACTAGAATCACCTTGCCCAGGGGCTAAGAAAATCTTTGGGAGACCATATAGTCTATATGGCCAGCAAGGGAGCCAGCAAGAAGCTTCTACCTTTACAAGTTCCTTGTTTCAAAAATTCTTGCAAATTTAGTTGGTTTTAACACATTAGTCCCATTCTAGTGCTATGGCTGACATTCCTGGTTGTGAGTTCTCTTGTCTTTGAGGCACTCATTCATTTTCCTCTTAATTTGACCCAATCCCAGCGATCTCAGAATCAACAAGACCCTTGCCCTGTGGTCATGTGTATCAGATTAGAAACAATTACTCCCTGTGTAAGAAGACATGGCCCTTGCTCCTATCTGATCACAGACATTTTGAAAAGATAAGTGTCTCTCAGGGGTTTCAGAGAACTCCTTGATGAGTAAGATGCAGATGACCTTTGGCATGCTTCGTTGATCATGTCACATGAACTCACATTACCCAGGTCAATAGATAATGTGGCAGCACTGCTCTCAGAGGAGAAGCTCATTCCTGGAGGCAGAGAGGGAACTCACAATAAATAGCTGCACTGAAGTGGACACCAGATGGGTCTTGTTAGCTGACAAAATAATTAGACAAGCACACAGAGAGATGGTTCTAGGATACTTGGCGCTGGCCTCTTTTTTTCTAATAATGATTAATAAAAACATTACAAATAGCTCACGTAGTCAACAATGGGAAGGTTGATTAAATAAGACTGAATAAAGAATAAAAATGAGCCTGAATATAGGTATATGCATATGCATCTATGTTTAAGTTTTGATCTGTTTTATATATGCTATTATGAGACCCACTTTCTCCCCGCCTCATATTGTATTTAGCCACCAATGCATATGTGTGAAGTTACTGAAATCAAAGCATAAGACCATACAGACACTGCTGTTTTTAAAGACTTGGAGTTGATAAAATTTTTAAACTGAAAATAGAGAATGTAAAATGTATTAGAAGTTTTTGTTTTCCTAAGTGCTCATGTTAAACATGTGATCTCACAGTGCAAAGGGCTTGAGTCCCTTGCAGGAATGATTTTATGTGGGACTCTCATGACTTACCAGTAGGAAGTGATTCATATGGGCAATGTTAAACTACCTGGCACTATGCTACGTGCTAATAATGAATGAGATATAGTCTGATGGAGAAGCAGTCCATAAATGAGCAATCTTTTATACAAGGCCATGGTGAAGGTAGTATGAAGCACACTTCTTTTGCCTCTCTCCCCTCACAACATCACAGAAACCATTGTAAATGGGATAGCACCACACCACAAAGGGTTATTGCAACAGTAAGTGAGCCAAATGAATGTAAAGTGCCCACTTTAGCAACTATGATACAGTAAATGTTGAACAAAGAGTAGAAAGAGAAAAAAAACCAGCGGTTCGATTGAAAAATAATCGGAGGACCTGTGAAGGCACTGAGAGTGCCATTTTGAAAAGGGAGAGTTTGCAGGATCCAGTTAGGCTGCAGTAAAATGCTTAGGGACATTCTTTTTCTACTTTAATGCTTAGCCATACTTCTTTTCTCATGCCTCCTTCTATATAAATCAGCAACTCTATCTCATAGATTGGAGCTGAGCTTCCTATGCAGCGAGAAATATGGTATTTTATGCAAATTTGCCTTAATGTCAGCAGGTTCAAGCATGGACATTCTGTTCAATTTCATAAATGGAAATGCTAAAATGATGTTGACAAGATAGTTGGTCTTGATTGACTTAAGGTTGTGTGGTGTATGGTGTGTGAGAGTGTGTGTGTGTGTGTGTGTGTGTGTGTGAATATTGGAAGAATATGTAGAAGTGGAAATGGTAACACCAACTTACATCAAGTGTAATAAAAAAATCACATTATTAGCATTATCTGGTTTGGCTCAGTAGATAGAGCATTAGACCTCAACCTAAAGGGTCTCTATTTAACTCTGGTCAGAGGTGCCTACCTCGACTATAGGCTCAATCCCTGGTCCTGATCAGGGAGGTCAGAGCACATGGTGGAAGACAGTCAATGAATGTCTTTCTCACATCAATGTTTCTCTCTCTCCCTCCCTCTCTCTCCAAAAAATGTCAATGGAAAAAAATGCCCTTGGGTGAGAATTAAAAACAACAAAAATCACAATATTAGTAACACAATGGAGAATAAAACAATAAAGGCACTTCAAAATTGTAAAAAAAAATTGTTTTTCCAGACTTTGAAAGATGAACAGGTAATCTAGGTTAAACACTGCCTTGAGAACAGGTTTACATAGATAAATGGCACTGCAGGTTTTAATCTCACCCTTTTTGGCCTAAATAAAGTCAGTGGCTACCTGTTCTCGTCTGCAGATATGTCATTCAGAGTCCTCTGCATAGGGGTAACATAGAAGTGTGTAAGGAAATGCTCCATTACTGTCAGCTCTCTTGCCTAAAGCTCGGAGGACAAAAGGAATGGGGTCTGAAAAAAAGAAGAAGCATGAATTATTAGGTGACTCTAAATGTCACATAGTGGATTCTGTCTACAGAGGAAGCCCTGATTCCAGAGCCTGAACACAGGCATCCAGCAAGATAAACAATGAAGTAGTTCCCTCACTCTCTTTTCATTCTCCACTTCTTATCACGGTGCTAATATTTTAGTGTGTAATTACTGTACACAAAGATTAAACATTGCTCCCCTCTCATATTATTAATTTTCTTTCTGAAGGCCGAGTCATTCTCCAGGGAAAACATTTCCTCAGGGGATTTCACTTCCCTTCCTCAGCTTTTTGATGGAAACAAAGATTACAAATGTAGTTACAACGGGCGCTGAAGGAATAGGGTTAAAAATGAGGGCAGATGCTCCATGTTTTAGTGTTTTGAGGACTAAAGATAATACCATAACACTTCTGCAAAAGGAAAAAAAAAGTAACCTAATAACTTCTTTCCAGAGGTAAACAGCTAATTATCACCAGAGGAGACAAACTATTCTTTAATAATATTGCATTCACAAAAGAGTTACATTTTCACTTTAGAAGTAACTGATTGTATTATCGCTACATTTTTATTTCTTCATTTTTAAAACAGATGAAGCAGAATAAAGTTTAAATAAATTGTTCAAGGTAAGTGAGGCACTTACGCAAAAATAAGAACTCAAAATTCATTTCTTCCTAACTGCCATCTTCCCTTCAACTCACTGTCATCGTGAGTGGCATGAGGCAGTGTTCATGAACCTGTAGCTTAGCTCTATTGTGTGTGTGTGTGTGTGTGTGTGTGTGTGTGTGGGTGTATGTATGTGTATGTACATATATATCATAATTAAAAAGAAAAACAAAACAGCTCATGCCCATTGAACTTCTCCATGAAAATGTTTGAATGATCCCCTCACTTCGCATCATTGACACATGGTGATGGTGAGACTGTGAAAGATAGCCACTGTTCCTCATTGTGTCAGGTACTGTGCTAAATAAATAATATAGCTTCCTACATGGAAACCTCAAATCAATCTACAAAGCCAGTTCTTTTTCAGATCCTCCTTTTACAAAGGAAGAAATGCAGACTAAGACAAGACAAATAAATTGATCAAGATAATAAGAGCTATTAGTGTTGGGTATATGAACTCTTTCAACCTAACATCAGACTATGAACAATTAACTTACTAGAAAATTTGCCTTTTGGGGAGCAAGATGAGATAAAGAAAATTCAGAAAGCTCTGGGTCATACCTATGGATCAACCAGCTTATATTGTGTGTGTGTGTGTGTGTGTGTGTGTGTGTTTTCTTTTTTTTTTTTTTACATTTCACACAATCTCCTTTCCTCCAGACCACATCTGGGTCCATATATTTTCCTTTTCCTAATGACTTGCATATACAAGTGCAGCATTTCACAACTCAGATTATGTACAACTCTAATCCAATCAGTGATAGGAAAGAGTTAATGCACTAATTTTCTTGCAATGAATAAATTGAATAAATTGCCAGAACTTGCTTGGTTTGCAGTACTAAATTTTTGTTCTCAATATTTAGTCTCATGAAGACACCAGACTAATTCTTCAATAGTATAGTAGAAATGATAAGAATAATGTGCTGAGTTATAGACCTCTAAAGAGATGGTTCCAAGGTCTCCACTAGCCTTATTTTCAATCTGAATTCACATTCCCAAGACTCCTTATACAAATTAATCCAAGATGCAAACTGTTGACACAGTGAATTTATATAGTAACTGCTAGAAACACATGACTCATGTCACGAATAACCTGAAGCTTCTCTCAAATTATTGGCTTCAAAGAGCCTCTTAAGGCATAAGAAGTGTCTTTTAAGGACCTTCTTTCTTTTAAACTCTAGCCTTTAGCCCACATGAAGAGTTTAAGATTTTATTTTTGTTATAAAAGCTGATTCTGCCAATACAATAACTCATATAGTCATAATATAAATTATTTACAGAAGACTGGATATTATTGTTTAACTAGAAGCCCGGTACATGATATTCATGCACGGAGTGAGGGAGTATTACTTCAGCCAAGCCTGCTCCCTCTCAAATCTGGGACCCCGTGAAGGATGTCTGACTGTCCGTTTAGGATTAGGCCTAAATGGATAGTCAGACATCCCTCTCACAGTCTAGGACTGCTGGCTCCCAACTGCTCACCTGCCTGCCTTCCTGATAGCCCCTAACCACTTCTGCCTGCCAGCCTGATCACCCCCTAACCACTCCCCTGCCAGCTTGATTGATGCCTAACTGCTCCCCTGCCAGCCTGTTTACCCCTAACTGCCCTAGCCTGTGGGCCTATTCACCCCTAACTGCCCTCCCCTGCAGGTCTGGTCACCTTCAACTTCCCTCATCTGTCAGCCTGGTCACCCCTCACTGCCCTCCCTCGCAGGCCTGGTCCCTCTCAACTGCCTTCCCCTGCTTGCCTGGTAGCCCACAACTGCCCTTCCTTGCAGGTCTGATCCCTGCCAATTGCCTGCCCCTACTGGCCATCTTGTGGTGGCCATCTTGTGTCCACATGGGGGCGGGATCTCTTGACCACATGGGGGAAGTCATATTCTGTGTTGGAGTGATGGTCAATCTGAATATTACTCTTTTATTAGATAGGATAGAGGCCTAGTACATGGATGGGGACCGGCTGGTTTGCCCTGAAGAGTGTCCTAGGTCAGGGTGGGTATTCTCTTGGGGTGTGAGGTGGCCTGGGCGAGGGGCCTGTGGTTGTTTGCAGGGTGGCCATGCCCCCTGGCGACCCAAGCAGAAGCCCTGGTATCTGGGATTTATTTATCTTCTATAATTGAAACTTTGTAGCCTGGTGTGGAGCCAAGCCTTCTGCTTGCACAGCCATTGAAACTTTGTTGCCTCAAATGGAGGCCTGGGCCCATTGGGTGTGTGGAAAGTTTGGCTTCCTCCATCACCAGGGGCAACCAAAACCTCCCTCCTGCTCTCTCTGTGGCTGTAGCCATCTTATTTGGGTTAATTTGCATACTTGCTCTGATTGGCTGGTGGGCATGACTTGTTGGTGTAGCAGAGGTATGATCAATTTGCATATTACTCTTTTTTTAGATAGGATTGGGAATAATTCTACTTAGATTAATTTCTATAGAAATTAAGATTTAATTGAAATCTGCCAAAACTGGTTTGGCTCAGTGGATAGAGTTTTAGCCTGCAGACTGAAGGGTCCCAGGTTCGATTCCAGTCAAGGTCATGTACCTTGGTTGCAGGCACATCCCCAGTGAGGGGCATGCAGAAGGCAACTGATCAATGTTTCTCTCATTGATGTTTCTAATTCTATCCCTCTCCCTTCCTCTCTGTAAAACATTAATAAAATATATTTAAAAAAAGATTTAAATGAAATCTATCCCATTTTCCCTCATGCTTTCATGGTCTAAAGAGAAAGGCTTTTGAAGGACAACAGAACACAGTTATCTTGTCTACTGGTCAAACAATATGCATCACATCTGGGGGAAGAACATTCTTCATTGCCAGATATGATGAAGGATTATTGTGCTGAACTGAATACCAAGTTCATTGTCTCTTTATCAGAGAATATAACATGGAAAACCAGTGAAGGGTAGTCAATTGTGTGACAGAATGTTTCTGGTAAGTTACTAGTGACTCAAATACTGAGGTCAACAACAGCAAAAATCAAATATTAAGTGTATGAAATATATGTATTTAAATACCTTCTGCTTTTTGCATTATCTCTCACTATACTAATACCTCACCAGAGGGTTCTTGCTTGCTTACTCTAACTCTCAGTCATATCAACTCCCTATTCCTCATTTGTCATTTCAGAAGGTAAAAAGTTTTTGTTTTTTGTTTTTTACTATTAAATGCAGCCCATTTGCTAGTTACATAATTATGGAAAATGGTTAGGAAGTGTTTTCATCCAGGAACCATCATCAATGATCTTGATCTCTTATCTACCCCACGTCTCCTTAACCTTCCTGTTCTTCAGTGCTGCTCTGATCTGTGATAGGTGCCTTGTCAGTGTGAGGAAGGAGACATCAAGATAACCCACCTGGGCTGGTATAGTTTAGTGGTTGAATATCAACCTATGAACCAGGAGGTCACAGTTCTATTCCCAGTCAGGCACATGCCCAGATTGTGGGCTCTATCCCCAGTAGGAGTTACGCAGGAGGCAGCCAATCAATGATTATCTCTCATCACTGATGTATCGATCTCTCTCTCTCCTTCCCTTCCTTTCTGAAGTCAATACAAATATATTTTTTAAAAAAAAGATAATCTGAAAGAGAATGGTGACATTGGCCTCTCCGATGCTCTCTTGCTGATGGCAACAGATCAAAGTCAGTGGAAGGAAGGAAATGCACATTTCCAACAAAAGGAAATAATCAGGAGAGTTGCCCTCCGTTAATGCTCTTCCTTTGCATTTTAAACAAACTTATTTTTGCTTCAAGTCTACCTCCCCTTGCTATTTGTTAAATAGATTTTTAGTCATATCGCCTGTTTGAATATTTTTTCTCCTTATTTTGTTCCCGCACATTTTTGTCTTTCTGACTTCTTTCCATTTCTCCAAAAAAAATAGCTTAGACCAAAAAGCTGTGTTCTTTCTCAGGGAGGTTTTTAAAAAAGGTTAAGTTATTCAAACTTATACTTGAAAGCTAGGAATTTAAAATAATAATATATTTTTTTCAAATCCCTGAGAATAGAACTGATATTTGCATTAGGAAGTTTTTTTGAAAATTTTATTTAATCAGTTATTAGCACTATATCTAGAGATAAATGTTCTTTGCACTGTTTCAGAATAATTATTACTAGGTCTTATCTTGCTTTGCTTCTCTCTGAAGGGACTTTTACACCGGCTGGCCCACAGTTGGGTATGATCACACTTGACTATTAAAAACTGCTGTCCTACAGATGTGGCTCAGTGGTTGGGCATCAACCTATGAACCAGGAGGTCATGGTTTGATTCCCGGGCACATGAACAAGTTATGGGCTCCATCCCCAGTATGTGGCTTTCAAGAAGCAGCCAATCAATTATTCTCTCTCATCATTTATGTTTCTATCTCTCTCTTTCTCTATCTTCCTCTCTGAAATCAATATAAATTATATTTTTTAAAAACTGCCCTTTTTTACACTATAGAAGTCTTTTTCATGTGTTGACGAACCTAGTTCCAATATGCCTTGAGTCATGTAACATACAACATTCCTTTTCCTAATCCCATTCTCAGGTCAGAGGCTGAAAATGTTCATAAAGATAGATTTTATCTTCCCACATGGTCCTATTCTAATGTCATGCACATATATTAGGTATCTCCTAGAAATGTATCCAGATACATTTTTGGCAGCTCAATCGATGTTTCTTTATTTTCAGATTTAACCCATTGGAATTAATAATTATCCCAAGTGTGTACACATTTTGGGGGGACACCATGTATTTTGGTCTGACTTGCTATCACACAGACTTCCTTTCTCTCAGGAAATGAATCTTTCATTTGTGCTTCTTTCTAATCAAGACACTATCTCCCTTCCTGAGAGTAATTCTTACCATTTATGGAATAACGTTATTACCTAGCTTGTTCAAACTTTACTTTAGGAATACCAAATTTTTACTTTGAAGTAATAGTACAAATTATTTATCAAAATAATACTTTACTAGAAATATGACTTCAAGTCTTTGACTGTCACATGATGAAGCAAGTGTGGTGGACTTACAAAGGGAAATGTAACTTCTCAGAGGAACTTTCTTTCCTTGACAAGACTAAGAAGAAAGCTCCTTTTAATTGTTTTGAATAAGAAACTTTACAAAAATAGAGGTAGAGGGTTTTTCTATTGAATCCAAATACCCCAAGAAGCAATGATGTAGACAAAATATGGTTTACATTTTATAGGACTTTTTTGTTTGTTTTTGTTACTGTAAAAATAATGGGTAAGTAACACTGTCAATAGTAAAAGACAGGTTCTGTGGAAGTGTGTAATGTCAACAGTAAAGACTGATTATTTGGCTGCTTGTGAGAATTTAGTGGTTGGTCTTCCTTAAGCTTCATCCACTTCTAGTTAAATAAGAACTACTACCCAGTTTATTGTAAAGAAGTCTATTACCTGGTTGTAACAAGAAGTTCTGACTTGAAAGAGTAAATAGGCCTCCTTAAAGTCTTGCCCTCAGGGAGTAAATAAACGGCTAGATCATTATGCCAAACCTCAAAGCATTTAATTTTACTACTACTTTAAATATCTCATTATGACCTATTTGTTTTCCCCTCCAAGAGAAGATATATTAAATGCTGAATAAAATGTCCTCCAAGAAAAGATATCTGAAAAGCTGAAAATGTCCAGTAGAAGGAGAGGATATTAAGGAAAAAGAGATGTAAAGATAATTGGGTCCAATTTCTCTCTCCTATAGATGTGAAAGCTGAGTCTCTTAGATTTTGAATGGCTTCTCTGGGCAGTTAAAATCAGGAAACTGTGATCAAAAGCCAAATCTTACCATGTGCAAAGTGCTTTGAACAGCACTTTGTGGTGGGGCTAATGTACCTTTAGGGCATCTTCCAACAGTGAATGTGTAAGGTTCCTTTCACTTTCAACTTGGCTATTCCATCTCCGGTTCTCTCTGGATATGAACACAGTGTGGACATTTCTTAAATGCAAGGGGGCATTTGTTTAGATACATAGCAATCATGTGCAGTTCATACTTATTTTGTTCTTTTAGGATGTCAAGGAGGAAAAAGGGGAATACGAGTCATATGGAAATCACCTTAATAATCTAAAATTAAGAGGATTTGCTAAACTTGCTGCATGAAGGTAATCCTACCCTGTTCCATAAAGGATTATCTTGCTGGAAAATAAAATAACATACTTAGGAAATTCTCTTAATGTCATTTTCTATCCTATTCTGCTTTAAAGGAGAATGTATGTTTAATGGAAGGTAAACGTATATTTCTTATTGCCAAGAGACTTGAAGCAGTTTTTCAAGCTGGCACCTGAAAAAAAAATTAATATGGCTGAGTCCAGTCAGCATAGCTCAGTAGTTGAGCATTGACCTATTAACCAGAAGGTCGTGGCTGGATAACCAGTCAGGGTACATGCTTATGTTGCTGGCTCAATCCCCAGTACAGAAGGCAGCCAATCAATGATTCTCTTTTATCATTGATGTTTCTATCTCTCTCTCTTTCTCTATCTTCCTTCCTTTCTGAAATAAATAAAAATATATTAAAATAATAATATGGATGAAAGGTTGTGCTCAAGGTCACATTATAGTACTAGACTTGGACAGGAACTCAAGGGTTTTGGCTCCTAGACCAGTGTTCTTACCGCTACATGATGCACCAGCTACTTTGAAACTAGATGGATGACACCAACTGCTTTGTAGAGCTTTTAGATCAATGGCACACACACACGCAAAATATGCATATGCTTGAGATTAAAATGGGAGGAGAAAAAGAGCAGAGCTAATTAAAACTGCAGAGAGAATTGACAAAAAATCAGCCAGACAATATCACCATTAATTTGTCCTGTCCTTCTCAGTAATGTCAGGAAATCTATCAATGATCAGACATGGTTACAGCCTCTGCTTGGGCCTTTCAGCAAGATGGGACCACTAACAAACTGGTGGTGAAAGTACCAAGATGTCTTATTTCACCCACCTTGCTCTGACATCAATGTGCAACAAAGACCAACACATTGCATTTCTTGTGTGTCCTTATTTCACAACTGCCTTTGTTTTTGCTTTCTTCTGAATACACTGATAATGTGAGAGCAATAAATAGCTCTTGAAGAAAACTAATTTGCTCACAGCTGCACTTTACCAGATTCCTTGGAGAGGTGTTTTTGAACCCAATACCCTCTTGAAGTAGAAGGCTTGAGCACCACTTGGATTTGGAAATCATAGTTGGTATAGCATTCTAACTAGGGTCAGCCTTTAGTGGGCAGATTTCATGGAAACACTATTTGCTGATCAATCACAAAAACAGGATTATTAGAAAATATCCTATTCTTTCTTTTTCTTCCCTGAGAGCTAAACTTTGTGGTTCTCAGTAGGAAAGCCAGTTTCTACACCTGGCTTCATTTCAGACCACCTCTGTGAGCAGGCTGGAAATGTGGCTCAAAGAATGACTCCAGTCCTGATTCCCTGGTCAAATTATTGTTCCTGGGAGCATCTTGAACACAGATGATTTTTGAAATGACCACGTCTATTGGTTTAACAAAGTTGGACTGGAAGTTCCCTAGTTCTCACTGACATTTTCTACAGTTCAGAAAACAGCACACTGTCTTGGGCAGAATATTAAGATTTTGTTCTCTGGTTTGACTCAGTAATGATGTGACAAAGAAAATGTATACAAGAAAAGCACATTTTTCAAAGATGTATTTAATGGTAAAAAGGCAAGTTGTGTTCCATTTTCACATTTCATTCTGATTGATATTTATTGCATTCAGATGTTTCATGTGGCCCCAGAAAGAGAGATACTCTCTAAAAGCAAAATCATCACTCTTTTCAGAACAAGAAAGGAATAACTTTCTTCATGAATGACTTAAAAGCAAGAAGACTTATTTCTCATTTTATGATGATACTGATCCAGAGTGGGAAAGGGAGAAAACGTAACTAAGTATATTTTAAATAAGAATTAAATTTCAAAATCAGACACATTTCTATATTTTGTGAGAAAAATAATTTTTTTGCAATTTTCCAAAATGTTAACAACAGTTCACTTAATTTAACTCTGAATGCTTCAATCCATTGTATATGCTCTGCATATTTTGTTTTCAGACTGGAACAGAGATATGATCATTTTTTTCAGGGACTATTACAATTTCTCCAAGATAATCTATATATATATAAAGGCTAATATGTTAAGTGTCTGACCATCCAACCAGTCGTTATGATGTGCACTGACCACCAGGGGGAAGACACTCAATGCATGAGCTGCCGTGATGCACACTGGCCATTTACAGAGAAAATAAGGACTTGGCACCCAAGAATCAACAGTTGGCTTCCCCCAAGTGGGACACAGTCCCCACCACCACCCCGGAGAAACAGTCCACCAAATCACAGCCAACACTGCCAAGACCCCATGGCACAAAATGTGGCCCACAGTCAAGCCCCACCCAGAAATGGTTGCTGTGGCTGCTGGATAATGATGTAATGTAGCAATGCCCAGCTTCCTCTCCCTAGCAAAGACTAGCCTCTTTGCAGTTTCTTCAGCCCAGGAACATGACTTGCTTTATAGCCAGGTACAAGCATTTCACACTTTAACCAAGTGCCTGTAAAGTGTTTTTCCAGGCCTCATCTCATCTGATCCTCACAGAAGTCCTGGAGTAAGTAGATAGGAGACTCAGTGGATTCCTATTTTCATTAGCCAGAAGATGGAGATTTAGAAATTTTAGAAACTTGACACAATTGGAAATAAGTAAGCAATGGTGGACCTTGAAAATGACTTCAGGTTTTCTCACTGCACGGAATATAGTCATATAGTTAAATATTTTACCCTTTGTTCACCCTTTGTGATCTACAATAAAAATCTGATCCTTGTTGATATTTATTGCTGTGTTGTTGACAATTACCTGAAGAGAACTTGGGGTGCTTCACTGGGCTTGAAAAAAATTATCTATATCAGAAAGCAGGTCTAATTAAGCAACTTTATTCTATTTATATATATAAAAGCCTAAGCAACCAAACAGATGACTGAACAGGCTGCGTGGGGTGACCAGGACAGCAGGGGGGTTAGTAAGGGGCAACAAAATGACCAAGCAGCAGGCTGTGTGGGGCAACCAGGCTCACAGAGGGACAATTGGGTATGACCAGGCTAGTGGGGGGGGGGCAGTTAGGGGTGACTAGGCCAGCGGGTGGACAGTTGGAGATGACTAGATCAGCAGGGGGGGAGCTTGGGTGTGACCAGGCCAATGGGTAGGGGCAGTTATGGGTGATTAGGTGGGCAGGCAGGTGAGCAGTTAGGAACCAGTGGTCCCAGATTTTGAGAGGAATGTCCTACTGTTAGTTTAGGCCCAATCCCCAGATCAGGTCTAAACCGACAGTCAGACATCCCCTGAGGTGTCCCAGATTGGAGAAGATGCAGGCTGGGCTGAGGGGACCCCCGCCCTTGCACAAATTTCATGCACTGGGTCTCTAGTATATATATAAAAGGCTAAGTTGACTTATGCATATGCAATATATATAAAGCTCTTGCTGGTGCCAATCACACACATGTGTTTTGATCTGTTATTGTTGATCATGCATTTGGTTGACACTTCTATTATAGATAAAGATCAAATAGTGATATTAAAATATTTCTTCTAATTAATTACCTTTCAATGTGAATGAATCCATGTAGTGGGCCTCTAGTACCAAAATAAAAAGAGATGAGACACTTTCGAGCATAGAAGCCAGGGAGTAAATGAAAATGACCTAGGTTTCAATTATAAGATTGGGGAATAACCTTTATATAAAGATAACTATACAAATAGGCACTGCCTAGCCTTAAATGTGAAAATTTGGATTTGCATAGAAGTTAAGATAAAGAATCCTTATTTGATTTGGAAAAAGGTTCAAAATAGGGTACATTTAAATAGCCAGTTCAATCACATCCTTAAGCAATAGCTTGATTTTCTAGGATTAAATTCCTGCCTACCTCTTCAGAAACCTGCCTGGCATATAAAGCAAGCTGTCCCAGAGCCACATGAGTAAATATGAAAGATGTGGTGACATATAGTTTCTCTAAGACCATAAAAAAATAGCTAAAAATCAATAGAAATGATGGAAAGGACTTTTGAAAATAAAAAATTAAAATGAATGGTAGAGAAAGATAGTAAACTATTTTGGTAAAAAAATAGAGTAAAATAACACCAATATCCTCAGGATCTTTTGTTCATAAAAATGCTAACAAGATATTTCTATATCTAGACAGAAATAAATTACATTAATATATTTATCAATCACTGAAGACCAAAGAGAAATTAAGGGGCTTGAACTATGGAAGAATTTAGCCTATGTTCTAATAATAATAATAATAATAATAATAATAATAATAATAATAAATATGTTAGAAACCTGGTGGATGAAATGATGCACTGGCAGGGAGTCCCTCAGCCATCCTGCACCCTCTCCCAGTCCAGGACCCCTCAGGGGATATCCTGGACCCCTTGCTCCTTACTGCCTGCCTGCTGGCTCCTTACCTCTCTGCTTGCTGCTCCTTAGTGCTGCTGTGGAGGTGGAAGAGGCTTCTGCCACTGCCATTGTGCTCACCAGCAGGGAGCCTGGCTTCTGGCTGACTGACCCTCCCCTCATGAGAGCTCACTGACCACCAGGGGGCAGCTCCAGCATTGAGTGTCTGCCCCTGGTGGTCAGTGCACATCATACTGACTGGTCGTTCTGGTTGTTCCACCATAGTCGTTGTTTAGGCTTTTATTATATAGATAGTTTAGGCATACGAGAATAGCAGTTTTAGGTCCCAAATAAGAATTCTAAGATAAAAAGTTAAGGTTCTATTCAGAGATATAATATCAGTACCACAATGAAAACATTAAATTCTTATGGCTTTCTCCAGAAGGGAAAGATTTGGTATTTTAAGATACTTCCTGGTCACTCTGACATCTTACTTTTAAAAGTTTTAAAAAATATATATTTTATTGATTTTTTACAGAGAGGAAGGAAGAGGAATAGAGAGTTAGAAACATCAATGAGAGAGAGAGACATCGATCAGCTGCCTGCTGCACACCCTCTATAGGGGATGTGCCTGCAACCAAGGTACATGCCCTTGACCGGAATTGAAGCTGGGACCTTTCAGTCCACAGACCAACGCTCTATCCACTGAGCCAAACCGGTTTCAGCCT
>JAAGEH010000076.1:8190228-8204322 GCA_011751065.1 Lasiurus cinereus
TTACTTTTAAAAAAATTAAATCTCTCTCTCTCTCTCTCTCTCTCTCTATATATATATATATATATATATAAATATATATATATATCCTATATAATAAAACTCTAATATGCAAATTGACTGAATGACGGAATGACTGGTTGCTATGATGTGCACTGACCACCAAGGGGAGGATTCTCAATGCAGGAGCTGTCCCCTGGAGGTCAGTGTGCTCTCACAGAGGGAACACGCTCAGCAAGAAGCTGGGCTCACAGCTGGAGAGCACAATGGCAGTGGTGGGAGCCTCTCTTGCCTCCACAGTAGCATTAAGGACCCCTTGGGGGGATGTCTGCCTGCTGGCTTAGGTGAGGAGTGAGCCTAATCCAGCAGGCAGTCATCCCCTGAGGAGGTCTCAGACTGCAAGAGGGCACAGGCCAGGCTGAGTGACTGCCTAGTGTCCCATGCATGAATGTCATGCACTGAGCCTCCAGTATGTATGTGTGTGTGTGTGTGTGTATTATCCGAAGTTGTAAATAACATCAATAACAAAGTCAAAGATAGTTAATGAGGAACAGTCTTGTGGCTCCACAGACGTACTTAAAGACCCTGACTTTGCAGAATGAGAGAAGGATAAATCAATAAGACAAAATGGTATGA
This sequence comes from Lasiurus cinereus, assembly GCA_011751065.1. Lineage (NCBI taxonomy): Eukaryota > Metazoa > Chordata > Mammalia > Chiroptera > Vespertilionidae > Lasiurus > Lasiurus cinereus. The sequence goes on from JAAGEH010000076.1 coordinate 8,190,862, forward strand.
AATTCTGTAACTTGCCTTGATTGGGGTGAGGGGAGTGGAGTGGGGTAGCTGTGTCTTAGTGAATAGACAAATTGGGACCATTGGGCTCTACTCCTGGGTCTCATGTTGACTTTGTTTCTGTGACCTTCATTAAATTTGGTTACAGGTGAATTTGAAAGGTATGCTAGAGGTAGGCCAGAGGATCAGAAAGACAACTTTATGAAAGTCTAAACTCACACAGAACAAGGACAAAAAGAAATTAAAGTCCAAAAGCAAAAACAGACAGGTCTACATCTATAGCATATACCAGTGGTCGGCAAATGAAGGCTCAAGAGCCACATGTGGCTCTTTGGCCCCTTGAGTGTGGCTCTTCCATAAAATACCACGGCCTGGGTGAGTCTGTTTTGAAGAAGTGGTGTTAGAAAAGGTTTAAGTTTAAAAAATTTGGCTTTCAAAAGAAATTTCAATCATTGTACTTTTGATATTTGGCTCTGTTGACTAATGAGTTTACCTACCACTGGCATATACTGTTGGTGAGAGTGTAAATACATGGACATGGTCAAGTTTACAAATTATTTTAAAAATGCTAACCAATAAGGGTTTAATGTGTAAAATAAAAGAAATTTGAAACGATTTCCTTGTCACTCATCCAGACTTACACTGAAGGTACCCAATATATATTTTTTTTCATTTAGGCTGAATGTATGTTTTTCCATTTAGTCCCTCTCTCAACTCTGAGGACTAACCAGCAAAATAAATATAGATCTTATACTAATCTAGTCCCTCTCTGCTGCTGACCTGCCCTCAAATGATAAATTATAAAAACGGAGAATCCCTTAGCCTTTTAAGAATAATCATGCAGATATATATACCTAACAGAGGTGGAGAAAATATTCTTTTTCCTCCCCAACAGTTCTCATGCATAGTCAAACAGCCCCATGTCCAAAGACAAATATGAACACACTCTTTCCATACTGATCCACTGTAGCACCAAATGGACAACCATCAGGTCGCTGACAATCTCTCCTAACAATGCCAGAGACAATTATCTTCTCTAGCTTATCTCAGGCAAGATTCTGATGATTTGGATGAAAACGTTTAAGCATGCTCCAAACAGCTCAATTAGTTCAACAGAAAAGCCTACTGAAGTAGTTCAGTAGATTTACTGTACAACATTGCCCTTCTCTTCACAATATTAAACAAAAGAACATCATTGGCTGCTTCCCGACCTGAGGTTAAAGGTTGCTCCAGCCTTTTGCAGTGCCTCTCTTCAATTTTGCCTGCTTTCCTTTCTAATCTGCTGCCATCACAATGTCTGTAAACCCTTCAGTCCACAGCATATTTTATGGGAGAGAACAGACTCCTTCTCTCTCAGTCCACTCCAGGAAGCATTCCAAGTTACTGTATATTTACACATTTGACAAGAGCTCGAAGGCAAGAAAAGGGGAGAAAGGGCAAGAGCACCAGTTCTAGGCATGGGAATCACAGTGGAGAGAACCAGAGGGAAATAAAAAGATGAGTAACCTTCCAAGTACCCTATTCTTTATGGAGCTTTGGTGTGGTGATTAGGTACATGGGGGGAAGACAAAGAGAATATATGGCTTCTAATACATCATCTATAATTCAGCACTGGGTGGGAGGCAAATAACTCTTCATGTGTTGTCAGAAGTAGGCAATAAATACTCTGTTTTATTGGGGAAAATGACCAGAAGGAGGGAGAGTGAACATTTCAATGGCTTTGAAAAGAAATGGTGTGGAGCATCTCTAACCCCATATTCTTTCCTTTTAAACATTTATAATCCATATTTGTATTTGTGCTTTTTCCAATCAAAATACTTTGCTTAATACTTTGAATAAGATGATCGATGTTTATTAATAAAACAGCTACTACAAAGTATACTTACTAAAGCCTATTGTGTGCACTATCCTAGCCCTTTTCCTTAGTAATCTCACTAAAGTTCACAACAATTTTGCAAGGTCGATACTATCATTAGCATTTTACCTATGAGGAAACTGAGACAGTTTCAATAACCCACCCACTACCACAAAGCAAGGGCCTGGCAGAGCTCCCTGAGTTTGACCCCAGGCCCCAAATTTTTATCTACTGCAAACTAATTCTATCTAATAAAAGAGTAATATGCATATTGACCGTACATCCCAGATACCACCAGCCATGCCCACCAGCCACACCCATCAGCCAGTCAGAAGCAAGTATGCAAATTAACACCAACCAAGATGGCTGTGGCCAAAAAGAGAGCAGGGTGGAAGCTTGGGTGTCCCTGGAGATGGAGGACCCCAAGCTTTCCGCACACCCTGACTGACCCAGGTCTCCACTCAATGCTACAAAGTTTCAATTATAGAAGGTAAATAAATTCCAATAAAAATGGCAGCAGTCACAGAGCTGGAGAGAACAGGCTAGGGTTGCCCAGGTGATGGAGGAAGCCAAGCTTTCCACAGCCTTGGTCTGCCTTGGCATCCACTTAAGGCTACAAAGTTTCAATTATAGAAGATTAATAAATCCCAAAAGAAATGGCTGCTGCCATGGAGTGAGCAGGAGGCTTGACTCTGCTCCAGGCTACAAAGTTTCAATTGCAGAAGATAAATAAATCCCAGTCACCAGGGCCTCTTCTTGGGTTGCTGGGAGGTGTGGCTGGCCTTCAAACCACCATAGGCCCCTTGTCCAGGCCACCCCATGCCAAAAGGAAAGCCTCACCCTGATCCAAGACACTCATCAGGGCAGATCAGCTGGCCCCACCAATGTACCAGGCTTCTATCTTATCTAATAAAAGAGTAATATGCAGATTGACCATCACTCCCACACACACAGGATGGCTGCCCCCATGTGGTCACAAGATCCTGCCCCCATATAGACACAAGATAGCCAGCAGGGGAGGGCAGTTGTCAGAGACCAGGCCTGCAAAGGAGTGAAGTTGGGGGTGACTGGGCTTGCAGGGATGGGCAGTTGGGGGGTCCCAGGCCTGCAGGGGAGAGAAGTTGAGGGGACCAGGCATGCAGGGGAGGGCAGATAGGGTGACCAGGCCTGCAGGGGAGGGCAATTAGGGGCAAACAGGCTGGCAGGAAAGCAGTTAGGCATCAATCATGCTGGCAAGCAGAAGTGTTTAGGGGCAATTTGTGAGAGGGATGTCCAACTGCCCGTTTAGGCCCAATACCATCAAGATCGGGCCTAAACGGGCAGTTGGACATCCCTCAAGGGGTCCCATATTGGAGAGGGTGCAGGCTGTGGTGAGGGACATCATTCCCCCGCCCCCTGGGCATGGACGGATTTCATGCACCAAGCCTCTAGTTAATTATAAATATTCATGACTCAACATTAAATATATGATTACTTTTGTGAGAATCCTTTAGTTTTGTTGTTTTTAGAAAGCCAGTTCTTACAACCTGATGTCAGCAGCAATGTGATGTTAGGCTTGTTGTAATTTGATACATCAATAGGCTGCGTTATACAAATTTGAAAATTTACTATATGACTTTAATGTATCAGTCCTTGTGTATTTCTGAACTGAAGGGGCAGCTAACCTGAGCCTGTGAAATTCCACAACAAAATATTTTTAATTGAGAAACAGTGCAAGAAAGAGCCACATTTTCAGAGTCTGTGGTCCTCGTGTATTATATCCCTGTAAGAAGGTGTGAAATACCTTCTAGCTTTTTCTCACTCCTTCCACCCAATCCACTTTTTCTAACAGCCATCATAATTTTTAGAAATAAAAGTTTATTGTGTCACCGTCTGGTTTGAATGCCTTCAAGGGCTTCTCGTTGCACTGGAAATAAAATCCTAGTGGCAAAGTTCTCAGAAAAACAATGTCCCAGTTCCTCCACGTTACAGTTTCTGTAAACTACCTGCCCTTTGATCAGTTATAGAAGCAGCTTTTTTGACTCAAGCTCTGCTTGTAGAAAGCTTTGAAGTCTCATTTCATCCCTGGCTGACTTTGGTATAAACTGCTGAGAGTCAAATGACCCATTTTATACTTGAGGGATGACAGAGGGAAACACAGTGGCAGGCAGCTTTTGTTTCAGTCCCCATTGAAGGCACGGGAGCAGAGGCAGTCTGCTTCCACAAACATTTATCTGCTCCAAAGGAGGTTCTTAATGAATGAACAAAACAAACAAATGACCCTAGAGTAAGGGATTTAAGGGGTAGGGAAGATGACGCTTTTTCATACATGCAAAACCAAATGGAGGCCAGCTAGTTGCTGTCTTTTGTTCCTTGGGTAGGTTTTATCTTCACTTTTTACTTAGAGTGGGTAGTAAATTTATCTTCTGAGCAACCTTGGTTTTGAGACCCTGCCTCGGCAAGTTTATCTAGTGGCTCCTCATAGGCCTAACTTGGGTCCATTTGAAGATGTCTGACCTATTCCAAATATTCCAGGACAATAAGAACAGAGTATCTTGGTCACTTCATCCATTCACTTCACCCACCTGGACTTTCTCAGTTATCCTTAACATAACCCACCCTATAACTAGTTAAATCCAAGGACCTCGAACTAGTTAGAACCAGGGAATTGTTCGACTTATCTAGATGGAGAAACAAAATCTACAAAGCCATACAAGAGCTGTATTCCTGGGGAAAGAGTCTTCTGAAAACATACATTGTACTTAGCAACTCCATTTCTAGGAATTTACCATCTTTTCTTCCCGGAAGCAATCTCTGACATCAATAATAGGAACCAAACTATTGAATTTTCTTCTAAAAAATACTTTGGTTTTGAGGCATTTGCCTGTGGCTATATTTGTGTCATTCATATAACTTTACATGTCACCCTTAGCTGTGCAACTAAGTCACAGAATAGGCTAGTCCTGCCAGTGAGATTTATAGCACCGGTGCTCATAGGGGCAGAGTTAGGTTTTATTCTTTGGCTGAGACTCAGTTATAATTTTATTTAATTCCTTTACTCAGTAGTAATTTATTAAAGTGAGTATAGTATTAAACACATATATACGATATTACAGTGTTTTCTGAGCTCAGAAAAGCTTTGAGAATGAGACAAGGCACAAAGGGCAAAGCCAGCTGGTGCGAACTTCCTCATTAACACTGCCAATGTTATATCCCACAGACACGTTCATTTTCCTATATATTCAGCACTCATTATGGCATGCTAATATCTCATGATTCTTCCCCTTATCAATACCATACGAAATTAGTTGGAGTCACAAGTATGTTTCATAAATCATTTCTTCCAAGATAGGAAATTTATAAGCAGATGGAGGGGCAAAAAAAGAGAGAACAGGTGAAGGCTTTGACTGTTTTCATCTTTAGTTATATTGTACTACCTCCAAAAAAGTAGTTTGGGGCCACAAAACTACAATAATTTCCAGGTTGTTATAACAAAATTTGTGGTTTAAAATAATGAGGGCTACTAGAACCTTTTAGATCCATATTCATATTTCCTTTTTGGAAATAGACATTTATCACAATTTTTTTTTCTGATATTCACAGCTAACCCTTGTTCACTATGCAAAGAAGCCTGGCGATCAACAATGTGGTCTCCTAATTCCTTGCTTATGTAGCATATAGGCTTTTGTTTAAAAACAGTTAAAAGAAAAGGAAGAATCTCATTAATCTCAATTTATTAATCTATCCTGTAGGAGCAGCATAAAGAATAAAACTCCATGCAAAAGAAGCATTAGGAAGCAACATGAGAGACAGACAATATATTAAAATAATTTATCTGTTTTAAACAGTCAGTGTATAATTGATAAGCTAAATTTAATCAAGGAATTATTTTTTCCAATAAGAACTCTAGTTATAAATGTTTATATAACGTTGACTATTTTTCTTAGTAATAGCCCACAGGTCTCAAATATGAATTCTAATTAAAGCAGAATCTGCTTCTACTTTGCTTCATGACTCAAAGCAAGAAGCTTAGCCTCATCTTCTAGACAAAAATATGCTTTAAATTATATGACCAGTTATTCGGGGAATGGCACAAAATAGAAAGTAAAAAAAAAAAAGATAACGCTCATGTAACATCATGAAATGTTAAATTTGGAAGAGCCTATGGGGTTGAGAAAAGTGTTTCTCAACTTGTGTCATGTGGACCCTATTAGAATCGCCTGGGAGCTTTTAAAAAAATGCATATTTTCAGAACCCATCTGGTTCCCTCCCAAGGGGTGCGAACAGAACCCCCCATCATCCTGCTGGTCACCCCACAGATTGGTCCTGATCTCTGGCCAAGCCTAGGGACCCTACTTGTGCACAATTTTATGCACCGGGCCTCTAGAATTAAATAATGCCTTTCACATTGCTTTCAGAAGGCAAGCAGTTGATTTCTATTTTTTTTGCCTTTGTTCATTGATTTTGAAGCTCTTGTTGTTTTTAGATTTAGCATGAAAACAAATGCTGTGATTTAAAGAAATGCATCAGTGAATCTCTGAATTTAAGGAATGATGTCATCATGTACTTAACAATGTAGTGAACTAAATCTCATGAAGGATAAATGATTTGTCTAGGGTAACAAAGCTAATTATTTAAAGAGTTTGGTATTTTAATTCTACTAAGAAGATATGTCATCTGAATCATCCAACATATTTATTGTCTCATATATTGAGGAGTATTTAAGACTTCAATATAGTACATGCTCTCTAACCTTGAGAGGGTTACAATCTAATTTGCAAGATAAGATACTGGATGGAGCAGAAACAAATTTTTTAAATGGTATTAAATTATGTAATATCCATTTATAACATTTTGGAGCTAAGATAAAGAAAGAAGACATTAGTCAATATGGACAAGGTGACATTTAAGCTTGGTTTTAGGGAATAAAGACTGCATTTTAGCTTGTAGGAATTTGCAATCTATTGTTGAAGAATGGGGAAAATAGACATGGAAATAACGATTTACGTTAAAAAGCAAATGTTCTACTATGTAACTAAAAGCAAAGCTCAGTATAAATAAAGTAGCTGATAATTGTCAGCAGGAAAACCAAGGTTTCCTGGAGTGGTTGGGCTTTAAGGGCCAAATCAATTTGTCAAAGAAGGTGGAGTACAGAGGAATATACCCCAATGACAATATGAGCAAATTCAAGGAGAGGCAAAAAGTGGCAGAGATGTTGCTGCATTAGAGAAATGATTGGAAAGACAGACGAAGGCTGGGTTGTGAAGAGCTATGAATTCCTCCTTAGAAACTGAAACTTTCTTTGCAGGCCCCACAAGTCACTGTGAGTCTCCTAGTCACTTTAAAAAAAAAATGCTGTGATGGTGTATGTGAAAGATAACTCAGGAGACAAAGGAGATTGGGCGATGAGCAACTAGTAGCAGGAAGCCCAGATGGAAAGTTATGAATGTATTTCAGTAGAGAGATGAGGGTCCAAAGTAGGACAGTGGCAAAACGAATAAATGAGAGGAAAGAAATAATGGTATTGTCACTTGACTGAAGATGAAGGGTAAGAGCAGAGATAAAGATGATTCCCTGGTTTCAGGGGGGAGGCTGAAACTCAGTGGAGAGGAGAGGGATAGAGTAACTCAGATAAGAAAAAGGAAGAGGGGAGGTTTTGGTAGCAGAAACAATGAGAGAGTTTTAGTGAGGGTGAGGAGCAGCCAGCATCTTCTGAATCTATTAATGAGGCCATTGTGAACTAGAACTAAGAGAGAGACAGGTTTCGTTTGTTTGTTTGTTTGTTTTTGAAAGTGACTAGGCATTTACTCCAATTATATGGCAGTATGAAAAAGGATGCAAGCCCTGACCAGTGTGTTCAGTGGTTAGAGCATCGGCCTGACCACAAAGGGTCTTGGGTTTGACTCCCAGTCAAGGGCATGTACTAGTGTTTCAGGTTTCATTCTTGTCCCCATGTGGAAGGAAACCATCTATGCTTCTTTCTTCTCTCTCTCTCTCTCTCTGTCTCTCCCTCCCCCCTCTTTCTTTCTCCCCCCCCCTCTATGGAAAGCAATGGAAGAATGCTCAGGTGAGGATTTTTTAAAAAAAGATGTAGAATTGAGGTTTTGTTTGTTTGAGGCACATTAAAGATGGAATTCTTCAAAAACAGGTTTATTTGGGGATTAAATAAATGATAAATGATAGATACATAAAGTTGGGGGTTGCCCCTACCAGAATTGCTTTCCGGTATCTGGTGCTGCCCTCACAGCATGTGCTGACCACAGGAGTCAAGAGGACCTGCAACCCCAGCTCTCCATTTGAGGTCAGAGTTCTAAATGGCTCTCCCACACTTGTCCGTTGGACCTCATCCAATGGCTTTCTTAACTTTCTCAAGTCTCCAACTTCACTCCTTTATCCTTGTCCTTCGTATTTTATTTATGCATATTATTAGCTCCAGGATATGAGTGAATTCTTCCATTTCTGTTTCTCCATCACTAGATATACCCTTCATTGCAACCCAACCCATAGGCAGTAATACCATTCGGATTTTTAAATAAGAGCTAAAGATCTCAGCGTCCTTGGAATGGAGTTCAGAAGACTTATTTTGAAACTGCAATTTTCATACTGAGATACATTTTTACTTATATTATATGTTAGAGTATTTGAATATTCTAGAAATGCACCTACTCACACTTTGTATATTTTGTCTTTTTTTTTTTTTTTTTGGTCATTATTGCTGTTGCTATCATTTAAGGTACATTAGTTTCCTATGGTTGGTGTAACAAATTTACACAAACTGGGTGGTTTCACACAGAAATTTATTCTGTCATAGTTCTGGAGGTCAGAAATCTAAATTGTGTCACTGAGCTGAAATCAAGGTATCAACAGGGTTGTACTCTCTCTGGATAACCTGTCCCTTGACTGTTCCAACTTCTGGTGGCCGCCAGCCTTCCTTGGCTTATGGCTGCTTCTCTCAAATCTCTCCTCCATCCTCATATCACTTTCTCCTCTACTTCTCTCTTGTAAGTTACTTGGGGTGATATTTAGGACTCACCCAGATTTTTCAAGATTATATCTTCAGCTCAATATCCACAATTTAGAGATGAAATGATCCTTTTCCCATATAAGACAAAATATATAGGTTCTGAGGGCTTGGACCAGCTGACATCTTTGGGGGACATTGTTCAGCCTCATACATACAAGTGGGCTAATACATTCTTTCAAGCCATAATGTGGTGACATTCCCAGATAGTTCTTCCTCATGGGATCCTAAGTGTCAAGATGTTAGCTAAGATATGAATTATGATCTAATAGGAATCTGGCCTTTGATATCAAAGTTGGTCTATTCTCATTCATTCCAGTCTTTCAAAACAGTACTACCATGTGATAGATTCCATATGAAAGTACTCTCAACTTTGGCTTTATGTATTAGAATAACTTCATAAGGACACTGTACAATGATGTGATATATAGATTTAATGAATATGATGCTAAGCCAAAGACCATCAATTCTCACTGATGACATTAAGATAAAATCAATGTCATATACTATGTAATATGCAACCTGACAAAAAGTGATAGCAGGCAGAAAACTGTTAAAGTGAAATGTAATATAAACTCCATACCAATACATAATATATGTGGCAGTAGTAAAGATTTATATAGTGACATAATAGTTGCTGGCAGCAATAAAATAGTATTGCAGTCAATGATTTTGATCACTTTACTAAAATGGGGGTCAGTACCATAGAAGAGCTAACAGTGAATAATTCAACATTAAATTTTATTAGGTATGTCAAATTTCCTATTATTTATTTAGAATGATATTAATATTACATTGTTGGGTAAATGGTAAGTGACTCAAAGCCATTGGAGAGCCAATATTTCTTAATACCCAAACCACAAATTGGAGAGCCCATAGGCCAAAATCTGAGCTCTCCATGAATCTGTAATGACATTATTGCACTTTTAAGGAGTGAGTTAAAAAGTATAGTTTGGATTTCATACTTGATCTTTAAGAAAAGGGATAATATGTGCAAGTGCAAAGCTTCTAAAAAAAAGAAATAATTGCAGCTTGGATATTTTGGACATCTGGGTATTTGATATACCTCAAAGAGCTGAAAAGATTAGCTGATTTTTTTTAAATATGCTAGTTTATTAGTCATGTGGAATAGCTAATGATTCATTTTAGAAGGACACATTAGCCATTTAAAGTTCATTTAGAAGTTACATCTTGGTAGAAGAGGGTAAAGGGGAAATAAAGGGTGATGGAAGGAGTCTTGACTTGGGGTGGTGAACACACAATCCAATATACAGATGATGTGTTATAGAAACGTATATCTGAAACTTATATACTTTAATTAATCAATGGTATCCCAATAAATTCAATTAAAAATAGATGTTGGCCGAGACTGGTTTGGCTCAGTGGATAGAGAGTCGGCCTGTGGACTGAAAGGTCCCGGGTTCTATTCCGGTTGGGGGCATGTACCTTGCTTGCAGGCACATCTCCACTGTGGGCCATGCAGGAGGCGGCTGATCAATGTCTCTCTCTCTTCGGTATTTCTGACTTTCTATCCCTCTCCCTTCCTTTCTGTGAAAAATCAATAAAATATATTTAAAAAAAATAAAAATAAATAAAAAAAAGATGTTGCATCTTTCCTCTGACCTACAGACCCAGGCCTTGTTATTTTATAAGCCTTATTCAAATGTATCTATACATACATATCTATAGATGTCATTTATAGACTGCTGCATTCAGCAGAGCAAGCTCTTATTTATTTTGCTGAATATTTAAGCCATGTTTGAACACTGCAAAGCTTCTTCTGCATTTATTCAAGTATAATACAATTTTTTAAAAAGATGCTTGAAATTACAGCAGGAAGATTAAAGTTAGGTGAGGTAGATAAGAGATCAATCAAAGGACTTGTATCTATGCGTATAATCATAACCAATGAACATAGACACTGGGGGGTTGGGGTATGCCTGGGAGGGAGGGGGGGCAATGGGGAGATATGTATAAAAAATTAATAATAAAAAAAAAAGAAAGGAAAAAAAAAGATGCTTGACCAGGCCAGAAAATTAAAGAAATATTTTAAACTAATATTTCAAGATACATATCCTGATAACTCATGTAGGTTAGGTTTGGATGCTCAAATCCTAAACACACATGTAAATTGTATCGGTGGTATCTTTGTTTCAGAATTTCCTAAAAAAATTCTCACAATATTCTATTATAATTTATTACATTCTTAAAATTAATTTCATGTGTTTCTTTTAAAATTTTTATGGTGGTTACTAGAAAATACAAAATAGTACTAAGCTAGACTGTTGCTAGGTGAAAAGGAGTATTAAGAAAGGTCTCAGATCATTGGAATGAGGTACGACCGGAGTACCTGGAATCCTGGTCAGCTAAGAGAAGCAGAAGTGTTCCCTTAAGGAAAAGTAAGTGACTGAAGAATTGAGTTCCAGAAGTCTAATAGGAACCAGCAGCAAGACCTAGTTAAAGCTTCTCCCTGCCCCAGAACAAGTGGGACTCAAGTCAAGGGCAGAGTTGAATCTACTGGTGAGAGCCATCAGGCCCCCTAAAAAGATTACAGGTAAAAGGACAAGGAACTAGCAATAGTGGAAACCAGCAATAACTCAAGAGTAATAGAAAGACCACCCCCTCAAAAATGCTATTAGGTCAGAGAACAGAATGCACCTTCAGCTCTGCAGAATTCCTCAGGATCCTCACATGAGAAGTGTTCAGATATTTTATTTTTATTTTTGTTAATCCGCATCCAAGGATAGTTTTCCAATGATATTTAGAGAGAGTAGGAGGGCGGGGGAGAGAAATATCAATGTGTGAGAGAGAGACATCAATTGGTTGTCTCCTGCACCTGCTCCATCAGAGCAGGGATGGAGTCTGCAATCAAGGTACATGCCCTTAATTGGAATTGAACCCATGACCTTTCAGTTCACAGCTGATGCTTTATCAATTGAGCCAAACCGGTGAGGGCAGTACAAACATTTTACAATCTTGTTCTTTCCCAGTCATTTCTTGCTGACTTACACCCTACTCCTCCTCTGAGGTCAGCAGCCATGTGGGAAGGTTGAAGTTTGAAAGTTTACTTGCTTTTGAGTTATGTGTGCAAAAATTACCTCTGAACAATATGGAAAACCTGTTTCTTTTCCTGATTGCATATTTCACAAGACACCTAATACATTTTTCTAAAATTTTCTTTCCTACCAACAGTGAAGTTAAGCTAGCATAAAGCCCAGAAAGTACGAGGCTTGAAAGCCGGAATTTTCAAGGCATGTTTCTCTTCAACTAGGATCTCCTTCCAAAATGTTATCAATATAGCTAGCTTTCCATGTTGCTATAGGAAAAAATATTTTTGTGTGACAATTAGCAATTGATGTATTCCTATTTTAAAATAATGTACATAAAGGCCAACTTTACTTTTCCCCCAAAAAATTTGTATATAAAGCCACCAAAGGGGTAACAGAATTGACTTTTATCTTTAAACTACAAAGTTTTAGACTAAGGCTATGGAAAGTACTATGTAATAGAGTGGAAGAGAGGTTCAATCAATCTTAATATTCTATACTTGCAAGGTGCTCTATCAGGAATAGAGGATTCAGTGGGTTGAACTGAAGAACTAGGCAGTGAATCCAGTACATCACGCCCCACAATAAATAAAATGAATCAATTCCACAAACTATAATTTTTCCAAACTTTAGGCTATTGCTTTTCTTTCCTAGTGACAGTGAAGTTAAGGTAGATTTAATCACAATTATTCAGCAAATGCCTTACAGCTTGGTTTCCCACTTTCACAACAAGTTTCTGGGGACTTGGTCCAATCATTTACTGAGAAGGGGATTACAGGGTGGGCTTCCTTGTGTTTTATAATAAAACTAGATGCCCAGGGCATGAAAATTCATGCACTGGAAAGGGGGAGGGTCCCTCAGCCTGGCCTGCACCTTCTCACAGTACAGGAGCCCTTGGGGGTGGGAGGTGACCCGGTGATCAGGGGAAGGCAATGCCCCATCACATCTCTACTGTTGCCACTATTGGCAGCATAAGCCTCAGCCGGTCCTGGTTACCTGAGCCTCACTCTGGCGCTGGTGGTTGGGAGCTGAGGGAACTGGGTGACTCCAGAGGCAAGTGCGTGGAACAGCTTGGCCTGCCCCCAGGCTTGCCACATGCCTGTGCCCCAGTGAGACTGAGGGGACTGGGTGCTGCCATCTTTCAGGGTATGGCAGTCAACTAGCATATTCTCTCCTTATTGGCTGTGGGCAGCGACATCTTTGTGATGGCATGAGGGTCAATTAGCATATTCCCTCTTTATTAGATAGAATTCAAGTATAAGGGATAAGGGTGGGGAAATGGGGAGATGTCAGTCAAAGAATACAAACTTAATTATAAGATGAATAAGTTTTAGGAGTCTAATGTACAACATAGAAATTATAGTTGATAATACTGTATTATATACTTAAAAGTGATCCAGAGAGTAAAAATTAAATGTTCTCAACACACATATACACACAAAGTGTTAATTATGTGACACTACAGGTCCAGTGCATGAAATTTGTGCAGGGGGGGGGCAGGAGAGGGTTGTCCCTCAGCCCAGCCCACACCCTTTCCAATCTGGGACACCTTGAGGGATGTC
>JAAGEH010000076.1:8209322-8236763 GCA_011751065.1 Lasiurus cinereus
AACTGAGAGAAGTTTCTTAAGCTTTTTTATTCCTTAGTTTTCTTTTTGTTCGTACGTAAAATGGAGACAAGAGAACCTTATCCATAGAAATATTATGGGAATTCAGTGAGTTAATAAATGTAAAAGTATGTTAAACAGTCCCTGGCTCATAAGTTCTTAACACAGGCAGCTATTATTATGGTGTCATTATGAATGAAATCCACAAAAGACCCAGTTTTAAATCTAGGCAAGTTCCGTGTTCTATTATCTTTGATGATTGCAGTTCCCACATGGTACCTTAATTTATCGTTTAATAAAATAGGTTGCAAATTAAATTTCCTCTTGCCTAACAGACAAGGTTGGCCTTACAGATGAGCAGGTGACATAGAAACCAGAGTAGGACAATTTAAACTCCCCTGGTAAGACCATGAAATATACCTTTTTTTCCCCCAGCCAATCCCTCTCTGTCTTCATCCATATTAACAAGAATTTATAATATTAAATTAAAAGAACTAAGTTAATAGATATAATTTTGGATAAACACTACGACTCTATTGATCATAATGACCATAGCTTGAGTTACTTAATCAGCCACAGAGTGGGATCCCAAGGACATGGTATACAGAATAGATCCATTAAGGTAAAAACAAGGAGTCTAAAACAAGGTGGGTACTATCCCGTGTATCCATGGTCTCAAAAACAAAAAGAAAAACAGGTTACCGGAAAACTATGTGCTAGAGGGAGAAATAGTAATAATGGCCCAGAGTAGGCTCAACAATATGACCAATTCATTTAATTTATGTTTTTATACCGATAGGTGGAATTTATTGGGACAGGTGTGAGTGGAAGGAATAAAGGGATATTGGAATGATGTCAAAATATCTCAAATACTGCAGAGAAGGCACACAAGCAGATACTTTAGAATTGGGCTATAAATATGAAATAATAGAGAGGATAATATAGGTAATCCTGGTTTAAAAGGGTGGGGGACTAGAGGTAAAAGAAAGAAGTTTGTAATTTACAAAAGGACATTAAAAAACGGGTCATTTAGAGAACCAAGAAGCTCTCTAGATAGAACCATCTAAAGAGCTCAGGTCCGTTTTCTTCGTTTAAGAGTTTTGTGTTTAAGTAGCAGCTTTCCATTTATATTTATGATTCTTTTCAAGAATGAGTAAGAACGCATCCTCTGAAAGAAATGGACGTTAATTTGGAAAATATAACCATCGGGCCTAAACAGGATGTGTGGTTTAAACACGCTTTGTTTTCTTTTATTTTTACCACTTTATAGGATGCGTCTCTGAAATCTGTTTTATACAAATCTGAGGAAATGATTGAAACACAAAATCACTGCTTAGAATAAAGGCGGATCTTCAGACACGAGCTTTGTCTGTTTAACAACCGATGAGGCGTCTCCATGGAAGCTAATGGGTGCTTTGGCACCGTGGTAATTTGGGAAATTACTGGAGAAGCAAACCAGGTGGAAGCAGAGGGCATGGCTGTGGCCTCTCTGTTCATTTGATCTACTCCCCACCGTGGAGTCAAAGCTTTGCAAACCCCACTTTTTCTGGACTCGGACCGCAGAAACCCCCTCTGCAGCAGCCCTCACGCTGTCTGCCTGTGGCAGGACGTTTTCATGCGGTGCCTTTCTGAGTTGTGGGCTTTTCCAAGGGGAATGTTAACTCAGATGGTAGAGGAGACACTGAGGTCACTGACAAGCCCCTCCCCACTGAGACTCGCTTGACAGTGAAGGAACTGGACTGGACAGAGAGTGAGATATTTATCTGCCTAAGGCCAAGGAGTTAACTGAATGACTTTGTCAAAGGTACTCTTCAGCATCTGGGGGATGATTGGGCACTATGAAATAACTTGCAATGTTTCCTTTAAGTGTTTTTCTACTCTAACCTGTTTTAAAGGTATTGGCAGCTCTGGCTGATATTGCTTAGAGAGATGGCTGGAGCACTTCAGGGCCACAGATTCAATTCCTGATCAAGGTCACATGCCCGGGTTGCAGGTCTCATCTCCAGTTCGACTGGGGCACGTGTGAGAGGCAACAGATGTCTCTCTCACATGGATGTTTCTATCCTTCCTTCTCTGTCTCTCTTTTTATTTTTCTCTTTCTCTCTCTCTCTTCCCTCCCCCCCCTCTCCTTTCCACTCTCTTTAGAAATCAATGAAAAGTAATCCTAGGGTGAGGATTAACAACAAAACAAAAGTATTTGTACAACTTGAATGTCAACTGTAATTGAAAAAAATATTATTTTTTTTTTTACAAAAATGTGTCTACTTATTAAATTCTAACTTACAAACAATTTGTTCAGGAGCACATTTTTTAGAATTCTTCTCTTTGTTCATAAAATATCAGCAGGGTAACAGGATATGGGGGAGAAATGTAGTTTCTGCATAAATCTTCCTTAATTATTATAATGAACCTCTCTCCACAATTCACCTTACCGAGAAAATGGAAATGCCAGAGCTGATTTGCCAACTTGTCTCAATAAAGACATTCTATTTAAATCACCACGGTGACCAGCTGAGCTCCTTCTCTAGGGGCTATCATTTTGATTGGTGGGCTCTAACAAGTGATTTGCAATCTTGTCCAATCACAGTGCACACAGAAACGAAGGACTGGAGGGGACTTGCCCAGGACTATGATGCTATTAGGCACCACCTAGCCACCTGGTGTGGCTCACCGATGTTCCAGTGGCACAATCCAGGGAGCTTCATTCTACGTTTCCAGGGTCTTGAGGGAAACACTATCCCTTCAGCAGGAAAAAACAGGGCAAGCCATTCAGCCTAGGACTCCATGGTAGTCCAATTTGGCTGCTTGCCTTGGTCCATTAACAAGTGCATGCTTCTCTTGGCCCCCTGCTTTTCTCCCCCGGCCAGGGTCCCCTTTCTTCTGAGGAAACGTACCTTCACTGACCTCTTTCCCCCCATATCCTGTTACCCCGCTGATATTTTATATTACCCGCCACTGTGGGAGTGTAATATCTGGCTTCTGGCTCCCATGTATCACGCCATTGTTTCCTTTGGCCCAGTCAGTAGTGCGTTTACAGCCTCAAAGGGAGAGGATTACGGGCTTGACTCTCTCCGCACACTGCTTCTCAGAACCATGCCCTGCTCTCCTCTGAACCCAGTGTAGGGTCAGCATCTGATGTTTCCAAATAAAAGAGACGAACTTTAAACTAAATTCCCAGCACAAAGCCCATCGCTGTGCCCCCTGTATGGCGGAACCTGGGGAAGAAGGAAGTACCTCCAGCTGTTCCTTTGACTTTGGAGCTGAAGTGGACTGCACAGCTCACCTCTGTCAATGTCCTTATTGAAGAGGTGAGTTGCTGGACATTCAGAGGAGTAAAAAGGAACTCACCTAACACCTCTGTGGCAGAGATTTCTTTTTGTTCCCAAATATCTTGGTTCCCTTGTTTGTTTATTTATTTTTATTGATTTTAGAGAGAAAGGGAGAGGAACGGAGAGATAGAAACATCAATGATGAGAGAGAATCATTGATTGGCTGTCTCCTGCCTGCCTCCTACTAGGGATTGATCCTGTAACTGGGGCATGTGCCCTGACCAGAAATAGAACCTTGGCCTCCTGGTTTATAGGTCCATGCTCAACCACTGAACCAGCCAGGCCTTGGTTCATTGACAAAGAGAACACCCCAACTACTTTTAAGCAAGGTACATGGCTTTCCAGGTAGTGGTTGCATTGCCTTGCCTTTCTTGCTTTGCAGACAGGTGTGGCCTCATCCTGTATAATAAAACTGTAATATGCAAATTGACCCTAACTTGGAATAATCAGAAATGACCGGTCGCTATGATGTGCACTGACCACCAGGGGGCAGATGCTCAATGCAGGAGCTGCTTCCTGGTGGTCAGTGGGCTCCCACAGGGGTAGCTCCACTCAGCTACAAGCCGGGGTGATGGCTGGGAGCCCAGCAGCAGTGGTGGGAGCCTCTGCTGCCTCTGCGGCAGTGATCAGGCTGTACGATTGAGGCTTAGGCACATCAGTTGGGCATTCCCCAAAGGTTCCCAGGCTGCCAGAGGGGTGTCTGACTGCCAGCTTAGCCACAATCCCAGGGGAGCAGGCCTAAGCTGGCAGGTGGACATCCCCCGAGGGCTCCCAGACTACAAGAGGGCACAGGCTGGGCTGAAGGACCCCCCTCGCCACAAGTGCACAAATTTCCGTGCACTGGGCCTCTAGCAGAATATAAACAGAGTGATGAGTGCTACCTCAGGGGCTTACGAATAACCATGACAAGGCGGGTTCTGTCCCTTTTTCTCTCCTCACTTGCTGGAGAATAGGAACAATTTTAATCCAGAGATGGGAACCACATGTTGGAAGTGACAGAACAGCCATTTAGTCCTAGACTACTAATCTCTGAGTTGTTACCTTATGAAGCTACTGTGCATTGGTGGGGGGAGGGGGGAGAGGAGGGACTGTTCTTTGTTCTAGAAGTTGAGCTTTTGCGATGTCTAGTGTAGACACATAGTGACATCCAGCTCTTCTTAGATGATGACACCAGCGTCACCAGAGCAGCCTTGGGCCTTTTGTAAAGGTGAGAAGCAATTATAAATCATATGTGACCCCCAAGAGACCATGGGCTACCAGAGCAGGAATCATAAGTAACCCCCGGCTCTTGGCACATAGTGGGTGCTCCATCCAAACTGTACCATGTGGCATGCGGCCCTAAAAGCACCACACCTCTTTCTCCTTTCTCATCGAATCATCCACTTTTCCTGTCAAGGCAGCGCTAATTTCTCAGGAGACGCCCGAGGAATGCACTCCCCCAGCGCGAGATTAATTATTCCACGCCACCGCTAACTCCCAGCCATATCCGTCTCTGACAGTGCGCGGAGATAAATGGCGAGGCAGCCATTTGAAAGGAAATCATTATGGCACCTCTCAACTCTGTGTTATCACATTCCTATCAGCATGGGAGATAACTTTGAAACTGCTTGTACTGCACTGAGAACCAATGTTCCGGCTGGGGCCTGCACAGATGAAAACCTCTCTCCCCGCTTTCAAAGCCTTCGCTGGAAGTTTGCCTTTCAAAGGCACCTGCCGCTGGCGGAAAGGGCTGCCCTCCGATCCCTGGGCACCAACGACCTTCTCCTCAGAAGAGAAGCGACTGGGGAGGAAAGAGAGCCGAGCTGTTTCCTGGCAGGGAAGAGAGTTTGGCAGATGAGAGTGGAACTGGCCCTGGTGGAGCCTCAGTCCCAGCCTGGTCAGGACTGGAAGCTCCTTCTTGGGGCTCAAGGCAGGCTCCCCTCAGGTGGGAAGAAGGAATCGGAGGCTCTGCAGGCCATCATCTGACCCGTCTCAATTTCCAACATAAAAAGACTGGGCCGTTCAGTGGAGTCATTTTTGCTTTTTTAATTTTCTAGTCAATTAAAGATGCAGTAGGAACACCTACTCAGTTAACATGCTGTGGGGCTATTTCAACTCTAAAACGTTCTACCCTCAAGCGGCAGTTGAGTGGTGTAAAGCTTCAAAGGAACATTGCTACCTCGCTTCAGGGAGAATGTGGCTCTCGGCTGAGGCCAGCAGTTGGAGAGGCAATGGTCCATTTTCTGCCAAGGGGGGCCCCAAAGAATTTCAGATTTCCGTGTGTGCTTTGCACTCAGATGAAATGACTTGCTTCCCCCAACCAGGACGCTGGGGAAGGAATAGGAAGATCCTAGCTTTAAGTCAGGGGCTGATAGAAGGGTTGCTCTTAACTCTGCCTTTTCTTTAAGATTTGGGTGAAAAAAAAAAATTAATCCAGGCTCTCTCCTGTGGCAGCAGCATCCCTCCACACCGAGTATAACATTGGCACAGTGGGTGTTCTTTTTGTTTTTATTGTTATAAGAGAGCAACAAGAAAATGGGAGTCATTCACAGCAGATGAAGTAAAACAAAAGAGAAACGAAACGGGAGCCCATGTAATTTCTCAGCCTCAGAGGTGACACCGGCCAATGGCTTCCTTGCACTAATCACCTGCGTGCATACATGGGGCTGCGACTGGAAACGAATGAGTCCTCTGGGCTGCGCTCCTCCACATGAGGTCATTCAGGGCCTGGAATGCAAGCTTCCCTGATACTGTGATTACAGTTACTGTGCCCCTTGCTCTATGCGGAAAAGCTGAAGTGAGCACAAGTGGCATCTCAGGCATCCGTGGAGGACCATGGGATGTTTCCCTCATGAATGTGGGTGGGGAGGCTACGGTATATTTACTTTTTTAAATTAATTTTTAAAAATATATCTTATTGATTTTTTACAGAGAGGAAGGGAGAGAGATAGAAAGTCAGAAACATCCATGAGAGAGAGACATCGATCAGCCGCCTTCTGCACGCCCCACAGTGGAGATGTGCCCGCAAGCAAGGTACATGCCCCCATCTGGAATTGAACCTGGGACCTTTCAGTCTGCAAGCTGACGCTCTCTCCACTGAGCCAAACTGGTCTCGGCTATATTTACTTTTTGGTATGTAATTCCAAAAGCTTAGGAAGTTTTCAGTAAGAGGTTATACAAAAGGCTTTTGAGTCCCTGGATTTTCAATACATTTTTGTGAATCACACTTGGATTTCCTTATGCATCAACTGAGGAAATAACAGTACTGTGCACACAAGTTCTCAACCTCATGCAGGGCGCCCGATGGGTATTATATTCCGGAAATAGTGATAGTTGTACCCAATAAATTAAGTAGCTACAAAATTCTTCACCACCACTGAGCACCTCACATGTTCTAGTTAATTAAAAAAGCACATGTGTGCCCTTCAGATTCAACACATTGGTCCTTTTGTTGAACGGGTATGTTGTGGTCAGTATACAAAGAGTTGCAAATGGAGCTTTTAAAAAAATCTGCTACTTGAGCCCTGACTGGTTTGGCTCAGTGGATGGAGCATCGGCCTGCAGACTGAGGGGTCCCGGGTTACATTCCAGTCAAGGGCATGTGCCTTGGTTGCTGACACCTCCCCAGTTGGGGGGTGTGCAGGAGGCAGCTTATCGATGTTTCTGGCTCTCTGTCCTTCTCCCTTCCTCTCTGTGAAAAATCAATAAAATATATTTTTTTTACAAAATCTGCTACTTGAATTATCATCATGGAGTGAAATTATGTGGAACTAGTTCTTTAATCACAATTGTTATGCAGGCAGAACATGTCAATTTTATGATGGAGAAAGCAGCACTAATACTTTCAAGGTAGCCATCGCTCAGGTGCAGAAACTGAGTCACAGACAGACATCTTAAAGCGCATTCTTGATGAAACCCTTCACCTAAATCACATGACCGGCTTTTCATTCAATTTTAATTTTTCAAGATTTAAATGAGACACCGAGAGAAACAGAAAACTGTGGCCTCTGTCTCTGGTTTCTGTGCCACAGAGGCCCGGAGGAGGTTGGTAAAAATGTGGCAGGAGGCTGTCCACTGAAATGAGAGTAAAAATTCTCCCTAAAACTTGTCTGAACTCTGCTTCCATAAGCTATCTCTGACTCAAATTTGTCACTGTGGGAGCCATCTGACAGTTTCTGTAAGTGCCTCTAGGTAGAGATATGAATCAGATTAGCTCCTTGCCTTGGAACAATTTTCCTACCCAGCCATACCCATGTGCAAAAGGGCACACAGATGTTCGCAAACAACTACACTGTTATTTCCCCCTTTCCAGAATCCCTGTCAAGAAACACTGTCGAGTTATTACTTCATAAATATGCTGTGAATAAGATCCAGTAACAAAATGCGGGTGTTGTTTATTCATAAGGTGTACCAGGCCATTAGTGAGAACATAAGTCTGTTGGCACTGCTTATTTCAACATTTCACAGAAAGATCGCAAAATGTGCCTTGGCTATGCCACGTTTGCTCTCGGCATGTAACAGGGTAGTCAATGGGGGAATCAGTATGTAAGGTTAGAGCAGACATGCCCTAGGCCAGCCGGAACTCTACATTGACAGTGTTACCCAGTGTTATTCAGCTAGTTACTGGAGAGTAAGAAATGGAATGTCAGTCTCTACTTCAATGTCATGGTCATCTTGTAAAGCCACACTCACCTCAGATAGTCAATGGGAGTTGGAGCCAAAGAACCATAACCAGAGATACTAGTAGTTTGCTTGGTTTAGAGAAAGAAGCAAGTCACACACTCCTGCAATGGTTTGTGTCTAAAACCCCACTTCTGCTCACCTGGAACAAAGGGAGCACCAAAGGCTCACGGTCTCCCAAGCCTGCTTGTCATTTCTACCTGGGGTTGTTTTGCAATATGGGAATTCCGTCATGCATCAATCTATAAATATCTCAGGAGTCTTAAATTTCTTGGCTCACATCATATGTGACCAATTTTTCAAGACGAGAGATAGTTATTCTAAGAAGCAGTCCTGAAAAGATTTGAAAACCAGATGGACATTCCCTCTGATGTCCCAGACAGTCTACAATGTCTGCAACGGGCCCTGCCAGGCAATGCTTGAAGGTTTGACAGTGAGTGCAGGCAACGGGCTCCACTTCCTCACCCCAGGCTCTCCATCCTCCGCTCTTCCACACACCCATTATCATCCATAAGTTCTGTCAGCTGCCTCATTCATTCTTCTCAAGACCCTGGTCAAGCTCCTCTCTCTCCATTAAATCTCCCTTGACCTTTCAAACCTTCACTCTATCATCAGACTCAGTATTGAGTTTAAGCATGTCTGATGTCATTCAGTGTTGGTACATCTGTGTTAGTCTTTCACTAGATTTCAAGGTACTCCAGTAGACTATAAGGCCCTCAAAGACAGAGCCCTGTCATCGTTTTGCAGTTACCATACAGTTTTCTATAGTAGAATCAGTTCAAAAACAAGTGTTGATTGCTTTTCTTCAAGGCTCAGAGGATGGAAGTCATGATTTATACTAAGGATCTCCCATATTGCAGCAGACTGGATTTCCTTGATTTACATATTCCAAAACTAATGTACATTACAGGATGGGTCATCCTGATCTGTAATTTGTACTCACTAGATACCAGTAGTACCTCTGCAAGCTCCCCCAAAACCAATGTGACAACCAAAAAATGTTTCCAGACATTACCAAAGTCCCGTGGGAAGGGATAACTGAGTGAAGAATCACCCCTGATTGAGAACCATTGAATACATTACATTTATAGTCACAATAGAGGCCCTAGTTACTAAGAGTAAATTGCAATTTTTCTGGGTTTCTGTGGCTTAGAGAGAGAGAATAACAGCGAAAGGGTAGCACAGACGCAAAGTTCATTTTCAGAGAAACATCTTTAAAACACGCTGTTT
The DNA here is from genome assembly GCA_011751065.1 of Lasiurus cinereus. NCBI lineage: Eukaryota > Metazoa > Chordata > Mammalia > Chiroptera > Vespertilionidae > Lasiurus > Lasiurus cinereus. Next base: position 8,218,538 of record JAAGEH010000076.1, read on the forward strand.
TAGGCAACTTCTGTCTGAAGATCGGATAAGGGCTGGGTCATCTCTGGGTATCAGTGCTTCCTGTGGGAGGTTCAGCAGGTTCAGTAATGTTTGTAAAGAGGTGCATGAGAAATAGTTCAGTTTCTTTCCACTCTTGAATACAGTAGCAATCTGACCAAAAAGAGAGAAGTGCTTTTCTGAAACAACAGACCTCCTTCTCAGAGCCTGGGAGATCTGACTTGGAGTTAAGCTCAGCACCAGAAGAGAAAAGAGTCAGTCTACCAAAAGGCAAATGACATGGCCTGGGTCTGCCTAACCTCGTGTGCTGGGGACTAACACGGAGGCTCCACTGATGGGTGTTTCCATCTCACATCAAACTCCTGAGAGGGGAAAGGAAAGTTCAGCTCTATCTTTTTTAATTTTATTTTTAATATATATTTTACAGAGAGGAAGGGAAAGAGATAGAGAGTTAGAAACATTGACGAGAGAGAGACATCGATCAGCCGCTTCTTGCACGCCCCCTACTGGGGATGTGCCCGCAACCAAGATACATGCCCTTGATTGGAATTGAACTTGGGACCTTTCAGTCCACACAGGCCCACGCTCTATTCATTGAGCCAAACCGGTTTCTTGACCTTTCAAACCTTCACTCTATCATCAGACTTAGTATTGAATTTAAGCACTGAATTTTATTTTTATTGATTTCAGAGAGAAAGGGAGAGGGAAAGAGAGAAACATCAGTGATGAGAGAGAATCTTTGATCAGCTGCCTCCTGTATGCCCCACACTGGGGTTTGAGTCTACAACAATCAAACCTGTGACCCTTCAGTCCACAGGCCAATGCTCTATCCACTGAGCCAAACTGGCTAAGGTGTGGCTCTATATTACAGGTTCACTGGTGAACCACTGAAGAGACAAAAAATGAGTAAACACTTCCTGAAAAGGTAACAATTAATTCTAAAGATGGCAATTTATCACACAGCTGCAGCAGGACACAGAAGACACTGCAGTGTACTTTTAGGTGGCGATTTATTGCTGCGCCTGAAATTTCATTTGTCTTCCTTACACACAGATCCACAAAAGAGTGAGAATGGAGACGTGGCAAAGCAGAAAACAAAGGGGAAGGAGGAAGGAGAACCCTGTTCAGGTTATTAATGGAGTGGACTCAAATTTCATGAATCTTAACATTCTGCTCTTGGCATGGGCAATTGATCATCTAGGATGCTACAATGCACCAAACAATTAGGGCAAACTCTAGACAAGGAGGGGGGTGGCCATGTGTATGAAGGTTATACGGCTGGACTTATGGGCAAGTATCAGAGAGAGAGAAAAATAAGAAAAATGATTAAAAATTTTTTTAAATATATTTTTTATTGATTTCAGAGAGGGAGGGAAAGGGAGAGATGGAAATATCAAGGATGAGAGAGAATCATCAATCAACTGTCTCTTGCACACTGCCCTCCTTTGGATTATGCCTGCAACACAGGCACATGCCTGATCAGGAATGGAACCTTGACCTCCTTGTTCATAGGTTGATGCCCAACTACTGAGCTGCCATGGCCAGAAAGGTTTTTTATTTTTATTTTTCTCTTCCATATTTCTACTTGCATTCCCTTTTTAGTCCCCTTTGTTCTCATTTCCAATTCTTTTAAATTAGAATTCCCACAAAAAGCATTTAGTTCTAAAAATGAAGATCCATATTTACTTAAAATATTAGGGTATTTTCCAGTAATGTTGCAAGACTATTTTATAGACAAATATATGCCAGGTCTCCTACACTGCTGCTCTTCCCCCTACACTATAATATCTTCCCAATGTGGTAGGTGAAGGTGAATGCTATATAATAAAAGCATTATATACAAATAGACTGAATGGCAGAATGGCCAGTTGGCAGGGGATGGGGCCAGTGAGCAGGTGTCACTAGGCCAGCCAAGGCACATGCCAGCTGGCAGAGGGAGGGAACAGTGATGGGAGGAGGTGGCAACTAGTGACAGTGGAGGGGTGATGGGGGCCCAGCACTGTCCCCTTATCACCCACCTGGTCACCTTCCACAGAAGGAGTCCAGACTGCAGCTTAGCCTACTTCCCCCTGAGAACTCTTGGACTGTGAGAGGGTGTAGGCCAGGCTGAGGGTCACCCTACCCCCCATGCACAAATTTTTGTGCACTGGGCCTTTAGTATAAATATAAATATGCATACATAGTTAAATAAACTCAGTTAAGACTACAGTTATCAGAGACAACCAAGTTCATTCCTTAATTTCAACACTGCAAAAGAAGGGAACTGGCATTAAGTGATTATCTTTTATATTCCAAGTATTTCGTTATACTTAACCCATCCTTTCATTTACCCATTCATCCATTCATACATCCATTATTTTTATTAAAAAAAAACTAGAGGCATGACATCTGTGCATTCGAGGGGGCCCTTCACCCTATCCTGCACCCTCTTGCAATATAGGACCTCTGAGAGGGTTCTTAGCCCTGCCGAAGAGGCAAGAGAGACTCTTGCCACCACCGCTGCTCTCGTTGGCTCTCTGGTGATCAGTGTACATCATAGTGACTGGTCATTCCACTGTTTGGTCTATTTGCATATTAGAGTTTTATTATATAGGATATGTTGAGTGCCTACTAAATAGCAGGCACCAATCTAGGTATCTGCCCAAATGAAGCCCAATGTCTGTTAGAAGAGGCAGATGTGGGGTAGGAAACCCACAATTACAAAGTATTAAGATGAATAGTAGGATAATAATAAGCTCCATTTCTATAAAGAGGCTTATGGATCTTAGATAGGATACCCCAAAAGAGGTAAAATCTGACTTGGGTTTACTGGGAAGAGTACAAATTAGCTAGAGGGAAAGACTGAGAGATCAGGATAGAGAGTGAGTCTCAGCAGAGAAACCAGCATGTTTATGGCATAAAAGAGAAAAATTAATTCAAAAATTTATGCTGATGAGCAGGTCAGCATGCCTAGAGCATTATCTGAGAGGGGTGGGATAATATGAGTTGGCATTAGAAAGAAGGCAGATGCTAGCATGAAGTATGTCATCCTAAGAGATCAGCTTTTATCCTGAAGACAATGGGATCCTTTGGAGGATTTCAGATGGCAATGGCTTAGTCAAAATATGCAATGCAAAATGTGATCCTGACTGCATTGTGGAAACTACTAAAGATGGGCATGACTAAAGTTCAGGAAACCATTTATGAAACTACTAAAGTCAACAAGACAGCAGCAGTGATGATGGAGAGAAACAGATTTTATAGCTATTAAGTAAGTAAAAGGAGATGCCAATATGACTCACAGCAGTAAGTTAGACATTAATATCCACTTCATGGATAGATCTGAGCAAGGTTAACTTGTTCAAGATCTAACAATAATAAAGTCTCAAAGATATAAAATCTTCAATGTCTTCTCTTCTCATTAAAATTAATATGATTTATCTGTATGGAGTTCTTATATCATGCTAAATCCTAGGGATTAAACAAATAAATCTGGTAGTGTGGCTCATGGTTGAGTGTTGACCCATGAACGAGGAGGTCTTGGTTTGATTTCTTGTCAGGGTTTATGCCCAGTTCAGGAGACAGCCAATTGACGATTTTCTTTCATCAATGATGTTTCTATCTCTCCCTCTCGCTTCTTATCTCTGAAATAATAAAAAACATATTCTATAAAAATACATATTCTATAAAAATACAAAAAATATAATATGAAGAAGAAATATTTTCTGGCAATCAATTGCTGAGAATTGGCTAAACAATGAGAAATTTCATGTCATCATACTTGGTCCCCTACTTCAACACAGCGATTTTCAAACTTTCTGATATCATGGCACACTAATTACTAAAATTCTGCAGTACACCAACAAATATATTACATTTTTGCTGATATGATAAAAAAATAGGCATACTTTTGACTCATTTATACCAGACAGCTATTGTTGTGTTGGTTGTTATCATTTTTCTCTTATTTGACAAGATAAGAGAAAGAGGTCAGTGCCCCTTACCAAATATTCATATACTGCATGCTTTAAAAATTCTTGCAACACACCAGTTGAAAACTGCTGCTTTAATCTAAGCAGTGCATTCTGGGATAGCTCTTTTATAAACTAATATGTCTCATGGTCAAGAAAAGAATCCAAGCATTCAGTTTATAATTTTCCCTTCCTCAATTTCATTCCATTACCTAAGTAATCCCCTGCTCTGCTTCTGACCAGACACTTTCAAATTTCTGTAGTCTGTAATGTCATTTCCTCTGAGTTGTCACTTAGCCAAACTATACATATTTAGCTCTTTTAATTTTTCTTCCTAAGTCATTCCTTCAATTCCTCTAATCCTATTGCTTATGTCTGGCCTGCCTCCAATTTGTCTACATTTTTGAGAGATCCTATGGAAGCAAAAGATATGGTACTCTTATTAATAATTCTGCTTAAACACTATGCATTTTCAAGCCCCTTTTTATTACTTGGGAAATTTTGCATTAAAATAACATTATATATCTTGAGAAAGCTGTCTACTTCAACTGTTCATTTTTCCGAGGAGAATCACATACCACCCACTTTTTCTATCCCAAAGCATAATGATGTTGAGGAAAAAGAATGATAAGCATGATTAACATACTACTAGGGAGTCATAATCTATTTCTGGAATTAGTAGTAATATTTTTTTTATTTTTAAGGCTATAGGAGGATGTAGGAAGAATAAAAATTAAATTTATCTGCAAGATGTTTCTAAATGGAACACATTCATGACATTCTTATAGGGCTTATTTGCAGCTCTTTAAAAATAATTGACTATTTAATTAGAGCATAAGATCACATCAGTATAGAACACATATATAGATAAATACTATTTTTCAAAGCTTGCACTCTTATGGCTAAAGAAAAATACAGAGTAAAACCCACTCAATATTTTAACTCTTAGGTTTTTTTTATCTACATACATTAATTAGTGTGGGGCTTCAAAAACGCTTGAAAAGTTCTTCTTTTTTTACCATTTATTTAAAAATTCTTCTCTGATCTCTAAAAACGGAAATTTCCCAAGATACACAAATGTGTTAAACACACACACACACACACACACACACACACACACACACACATACACAGTGAATACCATTCTGAAGAATTTCTCTCTAATTGGTTGGAATACTCCGATAACATCAAGAAGAGTATAATGAGTTTAATTTTCTTCATATTTAGACAACTTATTTATGACCTATTCATATCTGCTTGAAGTATCTCAGTAGAAAGAGAGACTTGGGAATGAACTAAGAATCTAATTGAGGGTCATTATGGACTCACATAGCAGTACAGATGGCTTCTCTAGAGGCTCAATCATTAAACAGAAACTCAGCCATTACTTGGTTTGAAGCATGGTTAGAGACCTTAATTCCCTACCTCAATCTATCTGTGTAAGATATAAGAATAGGTGCTGATATGAAGTATGCATCACAACAACTAAACCACTTGTGGAGACCCTGAGATTGGTAAAGGAAGATAGGTTCACAGAGAAGGTGGACAACTCACCAAGGATGCAGAATTTGAAGTAAGTCTTTTAAAAATATGTTTTTATTGATTTTAGAGAGAGAGAGGCAGGAAGGGAGAGAGAAAAACAGCAATCAGTCTGGGAATTAAACTAGTGACTTCTTGGTGCATGGGATGATGCCCAACCAACTGAGCCAGACTGAACTAGGTCTTAAACTTACTTTGCAGACAAAGAGAGTGAGTAAAAAACAGAACAGGCCTGCATTCTCAGTGGTTGGAGCACCAGCCAGCAAACTGAAGGGTTGATGGTTTGATTCTAGTCAAGGGCATATACTTGGATTGCAGATTCCCTACCTAGGTTGGGGTACATGTGGGAAGCAACCAATCAATGTTGCTCTCTCACATCGATGTTTCTCTGTCCTGTCTCCCTCTCTCCCCTCCATTCCACTATTTCTACAATCAATGGAATAAAATATTCTCCAGTGAGAATTAAATGAAATAAAGCAAAGATAATGATGATAAGAATAGCTAACATTTATTGAGTGCTTACTATGTACGGACACTGGTCTAAGCATTTGGAATATATGAGCATATTTTCTTTTCAATTACCCTATAAAATGTTGATATTATTATTATAATTGTATTTATGAAGAAGCATACTCTTGTGCATGTTATATGTTCCCAGGTAAAAAGAACAACATGTCTACAATTGTATCAGGGTGTGATTAGAATGTTAATTGCACACGAGAAATATTGGTAGATGAGAAAGAAAAAGCAGGCATGGTTGGGAACCCATAGGGCCTTATAAGTTTGATTCTCCCTGAAAAGTGAGATCATGGCTGGAATTCATTTAACTGACATTATTGTAATAAAAGTGTACTCCTTGTTTAGAAAAGGAAATTGATGAGAATATAAAACTCAGGAAATTTGAGTGTAAAGAAAAGAGAATGTCCTGTGGAGACAATAGGGAGCTGAGGGAGGGGTAGGAAACAAGTGCACAAAAGGTTACTTTATATTGTTTGATTTTGCCCTTAGGATGGGAAAGCCCTGGATATCTTTACAGGCTGAACGGGATGCTATTAATGACACCTGAGGAAAATGAAGACACTGAATGGTGTCAAAAGTCTTGGGACAGGCCTGGGGAAGGGATAATGAGCACAGGATTTTGAATAATGGGATGAAGAGATTCTCCTAGAGTGAGCACTGGTGTGGGTAACCTTAGAGTTGAAGGAATTAGAAAGAAAATTACAATTGGTGAACATTTTGTTTTCAAAGAAAGTAGCATTTGAAACGCGATGGTGCAGAGGTGAAGCAGGGGACTGAATTGAGAGGTTGAAAGGATGCTGATAAAAAAAAAATTAAGAGGGCAGAAGGCTGCTGATCAAGGAAAGGAAAATAAGGAAAGGTTTTAAGACTAGGCTGAAGGCACTATTCCAGTTGAGTAAAGGGTAGAAACCATTTGGAATAATGAACGGATACAACAGAGGGAGAACAGAGTTGAGTACAATAATGAAAGGCACTTTACAGACAAATGGAAACTTGCTGAAGCAGGAAAGCAACTGGACTTAAGCCTGAGAACTGAGATATTAGGCCTTAAGGTGTCAGAGATTGATCAGTTCATGGCAATGCAAACACAGGTTGAGGCCATCAAGCTGGGTTGTTATGCATAGGAAATCTGGTTGCTATAGGAGTTTAAGCCATTATCATCTCTTACCTGAACTGATGCCATAGTCATGGTATCATGTCTCCTCTTTTGCTCCTTTACAATCTTTTCTAACATGGCAGCCAAAAAAGCATACAGCACATTGAATCACTCCATTACATTAGGGCATTCTACAAGCTTGCCATTAAACTTGAATAAACTCCCAATTCCTTTCTATGGCCTAACAGGTCCCATATTATCTATCCCAGGGCTACCTCTCAGATCTCACCTCATACTAGATTCCTTCTTTCTCCAGATATATTCATCTTCTTTCAAACTCCCCCAACATGTTCTAACCTAAATGTCTTACACTAACTGTTCTTTTTGTCATAAATGTTCTGAGTTTTCTTATCCTTCAGGTGCCAGCTTAAATGTTTTATTCTTAGAAAGACTGCCCAGCACTAACACTGTGCAACACCACCCTGATTTATATTTTTAGACTGCAAATTTTATTTAGAACTCTTAGACACTGTTTTATTTTCTTGATAGCATTTGTCAGTGTATACTATATTTTCTTGCTAATTTATTTATTGGATGTCTCTATCCTCACTCCCATATATGTTCTGAAGGCACTAGACAAGCAATTACAATTTTCTGTGTTGTTTGTGTTGCAGCCTCAGATCTACAAGAGTGCTTGGTCCATGACAGAAATCACCCCACCTTCCCTACCTATGTTTTTTTTTCATATATTTTTATTGATATCAGAGAGGAAGGGAGAGAGTGAGAGTTATATAAACATCAATGATGAGAGAGAATCATTGATCTGCTGCCTCCTGGACATCCCCTCCTGGGGATTAAGCCCACAACCCAGGCAGGTACCCTTGACTAGAATCGAACCCAGCACCTTTCAATCCACAGGCTGAAACTCTATCCATGGAGCCAAACCAGTTAGGACCCTACCTATGTTTATTGAATAATTGAGCTTACAGACTGGGGCTTTTAAGAGATGGTTCGGTCTGAGATTCAGAGCCAAATACTTCATTTTATATGCAAAGATTTAATGGTCTAAGAGGCTATGCTTCAAGATGAGGAAGGTTAGGAAATTACATAGGTGGGCCATGATGAGAAAACAAAGCAAAGATAAGAAAGGATGTACTTGGGCACCTTAAACCTGGTGATAAGCTATCATAATTACTCTTCCAGAAAGTCCACAGCGTGTTATTTGCAGAGACTCTATCATTGAGAGACATGTATAATTTAAAGTGCAAACATTCTACATACTGGGAATTGAATTATATTGCTTTCTTCTGGTTTGCTACAAAAATAAAGTTCAAGATAATAAAATAAAAGCCTGATGTTCACCAAACCTCTCTCTGATCTGTTTTCCTGAGGCTCTCTGGTGATCTTACTACAAATGCAGTTTCAAGCATGGAAGGCATAATAAGATTTGAGTCCGGGGAAAAGTTTGAAAGAATTGACACGTTGCTGAGGGGCAGATAGAATTTTTTAAGTTGGTTGCACCATGTTGCTGTTCTTTTAGTGACAGTGGTGAGGACACCTTTGGTAAAAAGGCAGAAGAATAAATATTCCTTTTGGAGGCAGCCTGGCAGACAAAGCCACATGTGCTTCGACACAAGGACCTGGGGCCTTTATAAGGAAAAGAACAGATGGCTAATAGACACCCTTCGCCAGTTCAAATATTTCTTCAAATACCTGTTAGCAAAGAAATCTCCATGGATAGCCATTAGTGGGTAAATCCTATCCAGGGGAAATTCACCACTTCTCCACACTAAGAAGAATTTTTTAAGAAAACCTTGGAATCATAATACTCTAAAATAGGTCATTTAAATGCAACACAGAAAACTGAACCCTCCATGCGATTTAAGAAGAAAGGAATCATCTCGGCAAAAAACTATATCAAGGTAAGATTGGAGTCAAAGACTGTGAAAACTATTATTCATCCAGGTTTGGGTGGAGATGCCCATTATGACTACTAATAATTGGAACAATGATAATAAATGAATTTAATCCTAAGGCAGGAGGGATAATTGATAATGTAGGCATGTAAGTCTTATAAAAACCCAAATCTCAGCTGTGCCTGGTCAGTGAGAGTGGGAAGAACTAGGGAAAAGAATTACAATTAAAGAGCAATTGACATTGTATGAATTGAATCAGGCACATTATCTACAGCTTCTGGTTCAGAGTTTTTATTAAAATTAAATAGAGAAGCTAATTAGACTGCAGGGAAACTACTGACTCCACAGTTTCCATCAGACAAGAGAAAAAGCCAAGATGAGGCATGAGAAAATAATCAGAAGAATGAGAGGTTTTTCAGTGACTGATTTCTGGTAACTAGTATTCTACCAAAGAAACAAGGGAATGAACACACTTTACAAGGCTGTAAAGTCTGGAAACCAAGACATAAACACACAACAAATGGTTTCTTGATATTATAATATATGACAGTTTCTGTGACATTGGTGACATGCCATCCATGACAAGTTTACAATCTGTTCAATGGTTATGGTCACTCGCTTGCCAACAGAATTAAAATTGTGATAAACACAATGTATTCACACATTTCTATCAATCCTTCCATATGTGCCTGTGAGGCTTTTCTGGAATGATCTGTCTCTGGTTTGCTCTGAGATGCTGGTGCCTTCTGCAGAGCACAAGGCTGTAATCAACAGGGTTCACAATAGGAGAATTCAGAGATCATTGAAGCCCACGACATTCAATCGAGCTTTGGAAACTGTCATTCAAGCAGTACCAACTATTCTTCATCCTGTTGGAGATCCTTTGAGTGGTCTTCTGCTGGCCCTTCAAATGTGGGCATTAATTAGTCACTTAACACAGTCAAATATTCTATGTTTCCAGATGTTAGGTCCAAAGTGTAGACCAAAGACTGAGAATCAGGACATGATTCTTGTAGCAAGACCTTGACATAGGCTGTTCCCCTTGTTTGGAACATTTTTGCTTTCCCTCCTTCGCTTATCTAACCTCTCATCCCGAGGAGCACAGCTCCTACACTGCATCCTCTAAAAGGTCTTCTTATTTAGGAACAGCAGCTTAGGTCTCTTTCTGCTTTTTTAGTACCTGTCACCCTCTATTTGGACTTGCCATGATTGTGATTAAATAATTATTGTGAAGTTGTCTTGTTTTATGCCTTTTGCTTATGATGTAAGCTCCATGAAGACAGGCAGCAGACTTCTGTCTCATTCATCCCTCCATCTCTTTCCAGATTCTTCTATGCAGTAGGCAGACACCATTAATCTATTACTCCACCATCCGGAATTCAACTCAATGCTGATCAAAAGATGACAAAGACCTGCTTTGCAAACAGTGCTTTTTTTCCTCATAAACAAACAAACAAACAAGAAATCATTTTGCCAGAATCTCCATAGTTGTTTAAAGAAAAGGAAATGCCACCTACCACCTGCCACCTGGATCCCTCTCTTCTCAGGGAGTTTTGGGGAAAGGTTGAAGGCGGGGAGAACTGGCTGAGGCCTTGTTCATTTGTCAAATCATTACCTGGGCCTCATTTACTGAGCTCTTTAGGACACATCGTGACTCAACCGCGCCAGACACGACAAAGCCATCTCTGATATTTTCTAACATAATCGCTTTTCATTGTACATTGCAAAGGAAAAAATGTCTCTTGAATTTGAAAAGGATGCTAGATGGGGAAAAATGTTTACACCATTAAAGAGAAGAAAACTCTCTTAGAAAAATACTCAATATGGTAGAGAGAAAAACAAAAATTTAGCTCCTAGGAAATGAGAGACAGAGAGAAACACAAACACGCTTTAATTTTCCTTTTATTAATGACATGAGAGGCATCGCTTTATGTGATTTATATGTCCCTTTAACTACTATGCATAGTACCAAGTTAAAAAAACACACATCAAAAATAGGTAAGATGTAAGTTGTCTAGATATTCACAACAAATCCCCCCAATTAAAAACAGGAATCTCTCTATAGCTATTGGAGTCAAAGGAATATTTCATAGGTGCTTTTTGTATGACTTGAGAGTAAATTCTGCTATTTATCCTCTTTCTTCTTCAAATATTTTGATCTACTTCAGAGCCTCCAGCAATCTTTGTTTTCTGGTTAGAAATGTTGACAAAAATGATTCCCTATAGAAATAGCCTTGGGGCATCCTCACCATCTGCACTTCCCTCTACAACCTCTTATTTCTCTTATTTGTGAATTTTCTCACACTGGCATCCAATCATCTCTTCTCCAATGGACACAACATTTGGCTCCTACCTAGTGTAATTTCTAAATCAAGTTGTAATTCTAGTATATGTGTGTGTGTGTGTGTGTGTGTGTGTGTGTGTATGTGTGCGTGTATGTGTGTGTGTATATATATATATATATATATATATATATATCCTCCAACATTAATTCACTAATTTAATTTTTTTTGTCCTGGAGGACCAGCTATGTTCCAAGAATGTATAATTGGACAGTAAGTATATGGAGGTAATTATTTTTCTATAGCACCTACCAACTAGCACATGTAAAGTTAAATTAATAAACATATTATAGTGATAAAGCTGAAGGCAGCTTAGAGTCCCGTGAACAGACTTTATCATCAAACACTCTATGATGAAACTCAATGAGATGCAAACACTCTGATATTTCACAGCATAAAAATTCCAAGGTGACAATTCCAATCTGAGCCTTTCCCTTTTCAAAAATGTAAACAGGAGACAGAGCTATGCTCATTTCTGCAGAATATTCAGTGCACTTCTGCATGCCATTTAATTCATATCCCCTTTAAGGTGGTTGGATGATGTGTATTAGAATGAATGTAAAAAATAAAACAAAACAATCTCCCATAAACACAGATCCCCCCTAAGGGAAACCATAAAGAATTAAAAGTTTTACTTCAGTATACAGAAGGAGTTAGCAGTATAATAATTTTTATTGGAATTTTGCACTAATAGTAAGTTTTGGTATACATATAATACTCAAGGCTCCACATACTATGTGCTACTCTCAAAAAACCACGTTTTTTTAATTCATAGTTTTTTGTGTTGGCATTTGTTTGTTTGTTTGTTTGTTTTTGTGTGTTATATGTTTGGTGATAGTTTGACTGAACAATTTATACCAAAATTAGAATGCCAATGTTGATAGAGCAGCTGAAGTAACAACAAAGGTTCAAGAACATGAGCATGAGGCTTAGAGAGCAGCAGCTTATGGTTCTGGAGATCTGAACTGTAAGTACTGGTATAAGGTCCCTAGATAAGGATTTCTGATTCCAGAGAGAAAAATACACAAAACAGGTGAATTGTAAGAAGTGGGTATCAAACTGTTATCTCAACAAGTGCAATACCTGAAGACATTGATCAAATGCCTTCAAATGTATTAGTGAAGATTATTTCCAACCTACAAACTCCTTCCCTTGTTGACTGCCAATCAAGGGTGAGGATGGATGAGACATTCTTTAGACAAAGCCTCAGTGGTGGTACTTTTCACCCGCCCTTTCTCAGGAAGCTACAGGAAGATACACACCTTCAGAACAAGGGAATAAACCTAGAAAGACAAAACTTGGGATTTAACATAAAAGTGAATCTCGGGATTTTTGAGAAAGAGGAGCAAGGACCCTCCAGGATGGCAGCTAGAGGGCAAGTTCACAGCACCCTAGTCAGATGGGAGCAGAATGGAAGATTCTGCCATGGGGCTCTCCAAGAAAAAATGTGGAAATGAGAGAATACCCAAGTGCTTATGTTGAGAGAAGTTTTATAGCTGTATCAGCTATGACACTTATAGGTGGTTAGAAATATAAGCTAATGAGTCTAGCTGCTGTGGTTCAGTAGTTGAGTGTAGACCTATGAACCAGGAGGTCACAGTTCGAGTCCTGGTCAGGGCACATGTCAGGTTGCAGACTCAATCCCCAGTAGGGGTTGTGCAGGAGATGGCAGATCCATGTTTCTCTCATTGATGTTTCTATTTCTCTATTCCCCTCTCTTCCTCTCTCTCTAAGAAAATCAATAAAAACATTTTTTTTAAGAAAAAGCCCTGAGGACTAAGCTTGCCAGCAATTCCCCTTTTTATCTCCCCCTCCTTTTCTCTTTTCTACTTTTAACCTTCTCTTTCCTAAACTCCAAGGTTTTCCTAAAAAAAAAAGGAAGAAAATATAATGACATAATGAGGGTTTATCATGAGGTGTTGCCAGAGAAAGGAAATATAACCTTAACAGTAGAATGTCATGTCAGGGCCAGGTTTTGAATCCACTTTTCTCACTACTGTATCCTCAGTCCCTAGAAGCATGTTCAACACAACATAAGCACCCAGAAAAGATTTCTTGGCCTAAATGAATGCATATAAGATCTTACATTCTTCTCAATAAAAGATAAAAGTCATAACAATATAAACTTGGAACACTAATTCAGTCAAAATGTGGCAGAATTTTATTAAGAAATTGGAGGTGAGAATGGGGCGGGGGAGTGTATTGGGAGACAGGGGTGAGAAAAATCAATCCTTTCCTTCCAGAGTCAGAAGTCAATAGTTAATGTGTAAAACTGCAAAGTTCAGAAAGACAGCATGCTATTAGAAATATGGAGAGAATGTCTGAAAAGACATTTTAAAGGGTACACGTGTGGAGCAATTCCGCAAGGTGTGGTGAGGTGATGGAAGAACATCTGTCCTTCTATAGACATCTGTTTGTTCTCTCAGAACTCTAGATACTGTCTTAGCTTGGATTTCTCAGGAAACAAACTCTAAGATCTAGTTTTCCGTGTGAGAAGTTTTGGGGTAGTGTCATCAGAGTCTGGGAATAGAAGGAGTTTACAGAAAAGACCTCAGCTGATCCCAACACTCACAGAGAGCTCTCTAGCTGACATGCCTTTATCAGTCATCCAGACAGGGGACTGGGTCTTTAAATATCTCCCCTCTCCCTTAACTCATCTACTATTCACTGGACATGGGCCACCCCCAGGGAGGGGCTTGACCTTCTTGACCTTGGGTAAGGTGAATTCTTTAGCCAAGAGAAGTTCAGCTAATACTCCCAGTAGCTGAAGTAACTGTTTCTCTACCCTAAAGGGGAATGTGGGTACTACATAAGGATTTTAAGCTATGCAAATATATTATTTAGATAAAAAATGAATTAAAACATGAAATTAATGAATGCTTATTGATTAAATGTAAAAAAGATATAAGCAATTTGCTCCTGGATATATAATTTTGAATGATGAAACCAGAACTAAAACTGGGCTGGCCCATTTCTAAATCTCCTGTAAGCAGCTCAACAATTATACCATCTCTGAGATTTTCCCAATATTCCATGAAACTGTAATTAAAAAAACACACACAATATATTTATAATAAATATTGTAAACTTAGTCGCTGAGGCCAAACTATGTTTTTAATGAAACAATTTATTGTTTTACTAGAGGCCTGGTACACGAATTTGTGCATGGGTGAGGTCCCTCAGGGTGGTCTGTGGGGATCAGGCCCAGCTTGTGCCCCCAGGCTTGCAGCCCCACATCTCCACCTGGGCCACCGCAATGGCCTGGCACCGCCCGCTCACCTGCTCCACCACCCCATCTGTCAGGGCTGGGGCCCCTTGTTTGGCTCCCTCAGTGCCTGGGTGGCCCTCTGCTCCCACTGCTGGTTGCTATCTGTGAGGCTGGGGCCCCTTGTCTGGCTCCCTCAGTGCCTGGGTGACCCTCTGCTCCCACTGCTGGTTGCTGTCTATGAGGTGATCAGAGGGGCAATTGGGGACCCCGCTCACACCTACTTTGGTGTGGTACTGCCCACTTATCTGCTCCATTATCCCACCATGGTCTCGCTCTGGTCAGGGCCCATAGGGACTGGCAGTGCCTCCACTGCCACCTGCTGCCATCACAGTATTGCCAATGGCTGCTACATTTCACACTGCCCCCTGGTGGTTAGCATACATCATAGTGAGTAATCAAACTCCCAGGTGAAGGACTGCCATAAGGACAATTTGCATATAAGGCTTTTATTATATAGGATGGTTTAATGTTGCTATTTTTTAGTTAAAATGTCATTGATTACTTTTGAAACTAATCTTTTTCCAGTAGCAATTAAAGACTTTATTCTTAGCAACAACCTGTATAAACATAGATGGCTGCTGCCCCTGCAACTATAATAGCAGATTGGTGTCCAAAGTTTCCATAGAAAACTGACCTAAAATGAGTCTTCTCTGATTTAGAAAATATTTAAGAGCCCTACCCAACTGTGTGTTACCTTAGGCAGAAATGTATTCATTTCATATTTTGTTTTCCATAAACCTGGCACTCAGGAGGTAACTGACTACAAAATCCAACTAAAATTTAAGTTAAAAGTGGGCACCACAGCTATAAATCCCAGGTTCTCATAACCTCAATTTTGGAACATGGCATTTTTTAAATAAGATTAAACCGTCTTGATATTTTTTCAGTAGACACATGTGCTGTGATATGCTTTGATTATGGTCCCATCTTTCCAACAAGGACCACTGTTTTGTACTCTACATAAATGGCAGAGCCAGAAATTACTTAGCAATCACACTTTCTTTGAATGAGAAACAGGAGAGAATCAGATACTGTGGTTTATAAATAGAGAATTATTTTTTTAAAAAAAGAAGCTCTTTCAAAAACTCAAAATCAACCAGGATACAAAGACAATTGCATTATGATAGTCACAAAGCAACAAAATTAATCTGTCCAGTCTGTTGCATAAGTGGTCAGGAATAACATTTGCATAAGTTATACTATATTGATTCTTACAGACAGACACTCAATAAAGACAAAAGAACACATGCAAAAATAAATGCTTCCGCAGGGGACATAGAAGACCCAGATGAAGGCCTCTATTCTTCAAAATTAAAACAACAACAATAATAAAACAAGCCAACAAAACACAAATAAATAACACAACAAAACCCCCACTAGGTGAAGTTCTCTTTAGTAAAGATTGCCTATTTCTATCTTTGCCCTTGCTCTGAAACTCGCTTTCACATGT
The DNA here is from genome assembly GCA_011751065.1 of Lasiurus cinereus. Classification (NCBI taxonomy): domain Eukaryota; kingdom Metazoa; phylum Chordata; class Mammalia; order Chiroptera; family Vespertilionidae; genus Lasiurus; species Lasiurus cinereus. The sequence goes on from JAAGEH010000076.1 coordinate 8,234,615, forward strand.
CGTCCCCTCCTCCTGTCACTAGTTCAAGCATTCTCTAACAGGATAGATAGGACAGCAAGAACTAATAATGATAATAAAAAATAATGAGAAATGGCCTCCGAGATATAGTGAATGTGTCTTCCTCTCTCCTTGTCTTTCTCCAGCACAGCAGCTTCCTAGCCAGTGGGGCATTAATCATCAGAACAGCAGCTCCGAGATAAAGGCTGAGTGAATTTCACTGTGCATTATAGTGTGAGTTGTGGGGGCATGAATATGAGTCTCTCTCAATATCTGGGAGGAGAGAGGTGGTGAAGAGAGGAGAAAAATCTTTCATTTTATAAATGTATACTGCTCGAGAAGGTCCAGACTGGTTCCCGATTGTGAAAGCAGATTAAAATCATTCACATCTTTCTGCTTTCACTGGAGGTCAGCTCTCAAAAAGAGGAATAAATATGATGACAAGAGAAATTCTACCTACTTTCCTCCCCCCGTTTGCTTTTGGGGTACATAGTAGAGTAAGGGACAGGGTGAGGGGACAAGTGGAATCAGAAGCAGGACCGATGGATGGGATACGGTTTGGTTTGCAAATCTTCCATTGGATATCTACTCTTTCACTTACATAATGCTTTGGATGAATGAGATTTCCTGTCTTGAAGAGCCCTGAACTAAATCTGGGGAGACCATTTGGAAGAGATAGGTAAACAGATGCTACAGCTACTCAGCAGGAACTGCTCCACAAAAATGGGGTCCCATACTGTGGCATGACATCACCTGGGAGCCTGCGGGAGGTGTATGATTTCAGGCCCTATTCCAGGACAGAATCACTATTCCCAGTCTGTACTTTAATGAAATCATCTTGGGGATCTGCATGCACATAACTGTTTAGGAGCCATCATTTGATATAATACATATAAATACACATGATCTCTCTCACTCTCAATCTCCCTCTTCCCTATTTATTTCCCTCCCTTCATCCCTCTCTCTCACCATCTCTCCCTCCTTCCTTACTTCTCTTTCTCTCTTGCACACACTATCTGATGGAATGAAAGATAGAAGAGGCTGCATTGTTATATATAAGTCAATCAAATTTCCATCAAATAATTCCCTCAATGACTGCCAACCACCACAGATAGGGTATGCCTTTACTTTCCTAGCCATTTAATGCCTGGGTGATGGAAAAAAACTGATAATCTTATGTTTTCCATTTAACTCACAAAACTAGCTCTCTAGAAAACCCAAGGCATTAATTAGAAGGTTTCAAAAGGCAGGGTTGTTATAACAGTCTCGGTATGTTTCTAATTTTTACAATCATTCAAACATGCACCAGAAATCTAGGTAAAAGCACATGCCACCTCTTCTATTGTTTTGTCAAAGACAGAATGAATTTATCCATCTTGCAACCTGGCTAGAAATGATTACTGCTGGAAGTCATTTCCCTGCCACATGTACCAGTAAATAGAAATAAAATTTTTAATAAAAAAATAAAACCAATTCTTGGACCTTGGTTTATGTTAGAATCATGGATTCTTTTTGATGACTCAAGAGACATGTATTAAGCAGGGATGGTCATTATGGAATCCTTTTTGATAGCTTTCTGCATATAATTTTTTATTTATACTATTATTTTAATTATTCATTTCTCTCACTTGTAGCAATTCAATCCATGGAATGGGCATATAGCTCTTATAGCAACATAATTAGAGTATTTCTGCTAGATCGCATCTCTTCTCACCTCATTCTTACTCCTTCCTCCCTCAATTCATTTATATATTCAACTTTCAATGTATGTGATAGGTACCTTGTTAGATACTGTTTAATAAAATAAAGATATTAGGGATAATATGAATCTACTTTAACACTCAGATAAAGAAAACTTGGAGACCCATGGAGGCTAATTGCCATGTCAGAGGTCAAATGATTAATTAATAAGTAAATAAAAATATTTTTTAAAGATTCTAATCTAGCTCTGCTAGTGAGACCAGGATTAAAACCTAACTTAAAACAATTCAACAACAACAATAATAATAACCTTTATTAAGTCACATCAATTTAAGACTTGGTTTATATTATATTAACCTATCCATGAAATTGAAGTTTTAATCTCTATATTTAAGATGATGAAACTGAACTCCAAAAAGCAAAATTACATAGCAGCCTAGAGTCATGGATG
>JAAGEH010000076.1:8236773-8362980 GCA_011751065.1 Lasiurus cinereus
TTGTTGACTTTGAACACAAATAATATAGCCCCCTCTGTAGATACGCACTACAGAGCCACTGAGCCAAACCAGTTTCGGCAACATTCATTTATTTAATACATTTTTTTTCTTCAACGAACATTTATCAAGCCCCACTTTGTGACCAGCACTCTTGCAGGCCCTGAATGTCAAGTGATGAACTGCAGAGAGGTGATTACTGCTCTCAGTCTAGTGGTTTCTCATAGTATCTTCCAGCATTGTACTTTCAAAAGATCTTAAAGAAAATAGGTAACTTTGGAGCCAGCTGAATCATAGGACTATGACTATAATTAAATGGGTTCACACAATGTACTCAGCCATGAGAGAAAAACAAAAGAGGTAAGTAAAAGTAGATAAAAAAAACTTCCATCAACCTACCTACACACATACAAACAGATAAAAGAGCCTCAAGATAACTTCTTATCCATACCAATAAATACAAGCAGTGGCCCTTTAAAAGAATCTTATTTTCCTACTGGAAGCCCAACACACAAAATTCATGTGTGGGTATGGTTCCTAGGCCTAGCCTGTGACCAGGGCCATCTTCCCTGGCTGCCTGCAGCTGGCCCTGATCCCTGTTGCCACCCACCCCCAGTGTCCCATTCACTATCAGGCGATTGGAGCCTGCCAGCAGAGGAAGGGAAATGAGAGGTGGTCAGTGTGCCTCATAGTGACTGGTTGAGTGGTTGTTTTGGTCATTCCACCATTAGGGTCAATTTGCATATTACCTTTTTATTATATAGGATAGAGGCCCAGTGCATGGGTGGGGACCAACTGACCTGCCCTGATGGGGGCCCTGGATCAGAGTGGGAGTCCCACTTGGAGTGAGGCTGGTTGGGACAAGGGACCATGGGAAGTTTGCAGGCCAGTTACATCTCCAATCAGGATGGGGTGTCCCCACTGGGGTGGTGGGCCTGGCCGGGGCATGGGCCCCAATTGTTCTGGTGTCTGGTCATTCTGGTCGTTCTGCCACTTTGGTCTTTGGGCTTTTATTACATAGGATATTTAAAGGTAGGTTTTAAGGAGAATAAGAAATTTGGAAAAATATTAAGAACAACAAATTAGAGAGGGAAATTTGTGATAGTGCATTTCCAAAAGTGCTAACAGCAGCTCTTGCTAGTAGGGTGACAAATAAGTCCTAAGGAAGGAGAATTAAAGGCCAGAAACTATCAAGACCTATCTGCCCCAGCAGAGACAAAAAGTCATCTTTAGAACTCCTTATATTTAAGGCCAAGATTCAAAAGTAGCAAAACCATGCTGATGTCACTCCCCACTCCTGAGTGGCACCAGAGAGTGGGCCTCAAGGGGAGGGGGAGCAGGGTGCTTGAAAGTGAGATCCAACCTATAAGTATTCATTGTATTCTCTCTGAGAAGGTACTTATAGGTTACTGCAATCCATATGTTTTGACCAGTATTGTCAGAGGGTTTCTTCTGTGCTACTCTGTCCTTATAGCCTGAAATAAAGAGCTTGCCATCCTAGAAGTCACAGTGTAGTAAATAGAATAAACCAAAAAAAAAAAAAAACATGTGATACAATGTCAGGTACAGGTAACTATTATGAGAAACAACAAAACAGGAGGTGATAGAGTGCTATTTTATAAAGCATGGTTGAAGAGGGTCTCTCTGTATGTTGTCGTATAGACATCAGCCTGGATAAAGTAAGAAAGTGAATCCTGAAAATTGCTCGAAAAAGCTGCTTTAGGCAATGGAAATAGCAAGTGAGAAAAGACACAGACTTGTGTGATATGTTCGAGTAGTTCTGGACCTTATCTAAGGTGCAACATTGGAGGCCTTATCTAAGGTACTCCAACATTCAGTTATCAACATAAATAATATTTTATTGCAATATTTAAAAACAAATATCAATGCAAAAATCCACGATAAACAAAATATCAACACTTATATGCAGACAGGATCAGATTTTGCAACTGAAGAACCCTATATTACTTATCCATCCCTAAAGATAATCCTATGCTCAAGTAACTTCAGGAAGACTTGTATGCCTAAAGCACTGTGCTAGAACACGGCACAGAGAAATAGCAAGGAGGATATCCGCACATCATAGTTTAAGAATTGGGGCATAAGACTTGGCCAATATGTTAGATGAATAGAAAAAGCACCAGAAGCTCTAAAAATATTCGAGGACCTCCACAGTGTGTAGCCAAGAGCTGATCCCACTTCCCTCCCAGCTGTTCAGGTGGCTCAAAATAAGATCCAGCACTTGAATGCAGTTCTGGTGGAAATTCCATACTGGAAATATTACAATCAAATTAGAAGGGCATCTCTACTACATCTCCTGGCAACTCACAGATTTCTAACCTGTCCACAATGAGGATCTTCTCAGAGGAAGAATATGTGTGTGTGTGTGTGTGTGTGTGTGTGTGTGTATATTTATTTCAGAGGAAGAGAGAGGGAGAAAAGATAGAAACATCAATGATGTGAAAAAATCATTGATTGGCTGCTCCCTGCATGCTCCCTACTGGGGATCAAGCCTGCAACCCAAGCATGTGCCCTTAACCAGAATCAAACCTACGACTCTTCAGCCAGTAGACTGATGCTCTCTCCACTGAGCCAAACCAGCTGGGGCAGAGGACCCTTTTGAAGTGGCTAAACTCAGCATTGGGAAGTGCAGATTTCATCCATTGGGATTAAAGTATTACAGAGGGATGAACAGAAAATCACACTATATTCTCTTTCCTAGCTTATTTGTACTGTCAACATGGAAGTCGCTAAGAGGGAAGTAAACACATCAAGTTTGTTTGTTTGTTTTTAAAAACAGTACAATTTCAGAGAGAAAATGTCGCTAAAGAATCCTTTCAGGTATTGAGTAAATTGGAGTCCAATTTCCTCCTTCCTAAATTACTCTGAGAGGGGAAAAGAAAGTACCTGCATAAGGGGAAGGAGAAGACAAGATATTTCTTGGCTGGCAGTGAAAGTCTAATTATTCTGACAAATCTTCGGTGCCTTCCCCAGTTATGAGGCTTGGCAGGAAAGAAGCGAGCCCTGGAGCCGCACATTATGTAAGGCTGTTAATCAATATTAGTTGAGTGCTGATCCTAAAAATAAACTCCCCCTGGAGGCTCTGTTGTCTACTGGTAAAAGCGAGGGATTGAAAGCTGTGAAGACTCCTTGTCTCATTTCTATGATGCTGGTGGCACCAGGGAAATGATGGAGAAGCCCAGAGAGGATAATTCTCTGGAGAAGTAGAACTGTTCCTGATACAACATGATCTATATCCTGTTAGAGCATGGTATTTGGGACAAGTTAGATTTATCTTGTATCCCAATCCAGGACAAATTGACAAAGAAACTTGATAAAATTCAGTATTCTAGTCAAAGTCAAAATGCCATTGATAGCAACATGCTGTAAAATGGGAGTGTCATATATTTTGTGGAATCATGTGAATTTTTAACTATCTGTTCTACAAACATGACAGTTTCACATGCATCACCCTGTGTAAAATAACTATTCAGCAAAGTCAATATTTCACTCCAGAAAAATGAAAGAATCTCCCATGGAAATATCTTCTAATTGAGTTCAGGGCTTGGGTTCAATCTGTGACCCCTGGAGGAAATCTTGAGTAATTGTGGGTTTGTGTGGACATAGGGAAAAAAAAAAAGTCTTCTTGTGCTTACCAAAATGTACAGGAAAGCTAAGCTCTATGAGGTTCTATGAATTCCGGAAGATTCTCTTGGATTGACAAGGTTTCCTAGTGTTTCTAACATTAGTGAAAACTTATAGGAAAAATCACCCATGGTCATATTTATTTCTCACAACAAGCTTATGTTATACCCATTTTACAGATAATGAAATGAAGGCTTAGAGAGGCTAAGCAACCTATCCAGAGATACACAGCTGAGTAACTGGAAGAGCACAACTAAATCCAAAGCAAAAATTCTGACTCTAAAGTACTCTCTCTTCCCTTCAACATACTGGCATTCTATCTGGATCATGCAGTGTGAAGGATCAACTTTTTAATCACAAGTCTGTGGTTTTTTTTGTGTGTGTTTTAAAATATATATATTTTATTGATTTTTTTTTACAGGGAGGAAAGGAGAAGGATAAAGAGTTAAAAACATTGATCAATTGCCTCCTACACACCCCCTACTAGGGATGTGCCCACAACCAAGGTACAAGCCCTTGACTGGAATATAACCTGGGACCTTTGAGTCCGCAGGCCAAAGCTCTATCCACTGAGCCGCTTAGGGCACAAGTCTGTGTTTTGTTTTGTTTTACAATCATCACTATCAAAGCTGAAGTGTGCTTCTGAGTATCTCCAGCTCAAAACTGAAAGCAGACCAGACGACTTTCCATATAGACAGTGCTACAAAGCCTGAAAAATTTTGGCTACCTTCTGGAATTTTTTAAAGTAGTTCACATTTGACCATCAAATTTGTGAGTTTGAGATAAGAATCAAATCTCACAAAGTTCTTAAGTCTTTCATTTCTACTGATAAAGAGTATAGTTCCAATCCAGGCTGAGCATTGTGATTTTATGGTAATTTTCTGGTACCAGGCAGCAGTAGCCAAGGTCAAAGTGACTTTATTAATGCTTGACACACACACACACATAGATGGGTCATGATCAGTATCCTGATAATAGCTTATAAATTATTCCAAATAGTGATATGCACAGAATACCCTGAGTTCTTTCTTTATTGATAACTACCCAGACTGGAGGCTTCAGGTAAGAGAATACACATTATTCTTGGATCTGTTTTTCTTTTGGCCCTTTTCCCTCTCACAGGAACATTCTGATCTTGGTGGCTGAAAGTCATTGCTAAAAGACTCTTGTTTCTCACTTTTGCCTTCTGTACTAAATGAGGACAAAGAAATTTGAGTATAGACTGAGTTGAACTTTTCTACTTTAGAAGCTGACCCATCAGGACAATGACAGTAACCTACTGACATTGGGGTCTGCTGTAATATAACGGAAATGTTTTCACAATTGTCGTGCATTCCTAGTAGTAAGACCCACCAGGAACCTAATTTATTCCCTCCTTTTGGTCCTCTTCCAATTGGTGGAGAGGGTTCAAAACTGAGAATTTGTACCTCTTGTCTTTCACAAATTCCCTCTATGTTCTCTCTGTTCCAGTTGGACTTGGCTATCTCCCTTAAGAGTTATCATCTCGACTTTGACAATTTAGCTTCTGACATTCAACCAACCTGGAATTTGTTGCTTTCATTATGTATCCAATTGTTCCCATCTACAAGTTCCAGCTCCATACCTCTTCAACCATGAGATCCAGCTAAATCACCTCATACACCACCCTCACTCCCAACATACTACTATTTGTAAGTCACTGCTTCATATTGACAGACCATGTCAAGCCCTCTTGCACTCTAAGCTCCATGATGTCAAGGATTCTTTTTTTAAAATATATTTTATTGATTTTTTTACAGAGAGGAAGGGAGAATGATAGAGTTAGAAACATCGATGAGAGAGAGACATCAATCAGCTGCCTCCTGCATGCGCCCCACTGGGGATGTGCCTGCAACCAGGATACATGCCCTTGATCAGAATTGAACCTGGGACCTTTTAGTCCTCAGGCTGACACTCTATCCACTGAGCAAAACCAGTTTTGGCAGATGGCAAGGATTCTGAATTCCTTTTCTTTGTAACCCTGAAAATATATGTAGTATATTTAATAGCAGAACATAATCTCCATTACCCATAGAAATCCAGGTTGGTTTAAAAATGGAAGAGAAAGTTAAAGATGGGTAATGGGGTATCAGATACTTGAGATCTTATAATTTTTTTTATTTGCCAGTTCTAATTTTAGCCTCCAAGTTCTATTTTGACCCTCCTTCAAATTCCTTTCTCCCAAAAATCTCCACTCCGTTGTGTCTACAGACACGACAACCAATAAAGACAACTGCATTTTCTAAGGTAAATTTTTGCTTGAGAGGGTATTGACTTGCATACCAAATGTTGGGAAAATAATGTTAAAATAAGCTTAAAACACACTCAGTCTTACAGTTCATGATGTACTTGTTTTAAGCATGTTACTTATATTAACTGAGTTATCCTCACAACCATTACATGCTACAAACACTAGTATTACCATTTCACGAATCCTACTGCCCCAATATTACAATGATTTAGATTGGTTACAAATTCCTGGCACTCTTCCTGTTGGACGTGAGGCTTATGCCTCCTTTCCTGAAAGTGATAAATGGCTGCTTTGACCAAGAGAAATGGTAGATGTGACAATGTGTCAGTTTCCAGGCTCAGGCTTTAAAAATCTGGCAATCTTTACTTCTTGTTCCTTAGAAAACTCTTTCTGGAAGCCATAAGTCTCCATGAAAGAAGTCCTGATACTATGCTGGAGAGACCACATGGAGAGTCTTGGAGACTACAGGGACAGGGACATGGACCCAGTTGAGTCCAGTGCTTCCAGTTCACCACCAAGGCACAAAGACATGTGCGTGATGTCTGACCATCCAGACCGGAGTAGACACTGGGTAACTCCAGTTGACTCCATGTGGGGCAGAATAATTGCCTTGCTGAGTTCTGCCCAAATTCCTGGCCCACAAAAGTGGGAGATCCAATGATGTAGTTATCATGTTAAGCCACTAAGTTTAAGGGGAATGTTGGTTTCACAGCAATAATTAACCAGAGCATATATGATTTGCCCAAGTTCACCTAGCTAATATGAAGAAAAACTAGGTTCTAAACCCAGGCAATTCTAACTCCAAACACATCCATTAATCATTCTGCTATGTCTTTTCCACTGGAAAAATAAAAATAAAATTGTCCCAAAGCATACTGATCATTTTGGAGGGAAAGTGCTCCATAAGCCATGCCACTTCTAGTTGTTAGATGATTATAAGGTATGCAGGAAAGCCTAACTTGTTTTCTGATGTATTCAATCAGAATAAATATGTACTGAGCACTTTTTAAGTGTCAGACCTTTACTTGAGAATGAATCATCATCATCATCATCATCATCATCATCATCATCATCATTATCATCATTAGTATTATTATTATTTATTCAAGGAGCACCTAGAGACATACTTCTTAATATAAAATGAAGACCTGATGCTCGGGTACCATAGCTGTTAGTAATTCCACAGAGTACATGAAATTCACAAGTAAGTCTGTAGTAAACAAGATTATGAGGAATATCAAAGCACCAGTTACTCCCAGGGTGGCCATATCAACTCAAAAACTTTTGTTCACACTCACAGTAAAGAGCAGCACTGAAAGGACTTTCAGTTTTCTTTTGAATGAAAATCAACACTCCCCAAGGCCTGCTGGAAAGAAACTGCTCATATGATATCTACTTAGCTTATGCTTTAAGAAGGAAAGATTTTTGAACAACCAGGTTTTTATATTTTCAAATTCACATCCTTATTCTATTTTCACTGGAAGAGCTTCATTTTACAACAATCCTGCTCTATCAATGTTATCAAAGTAAAGGAGTGCAGAACAGAGTTTTGTTCAGAAAAGTGAATGATGGATCTGACAAATATGAAATCCAGTCTTCCTTAATTTCTTTCTCCCTTCTGAAGTATTAAGTATTGGAGTCTGGGAATTGTCCCAAACCATGGATATAATCCAAATGTTATCAGGTCCTTAGTCCTGACATAGGTTTGATGTGGTCCATAGAATGTACCTGTGATCAAAATAATCTTGCAGACAAGGCAAGCTATTGATTTTTTATAGAGCCTGGGACAGAGTTCTTATGACTCGTTGGCAATAATAAAAATATCCAAAACCATTGGCATAAATTTATTTCCTCTAGCAAGTCTTTCCATGGGCCATTTTTATACATCATCTCAGTCTAATCCAATTTTGCTCATCTGTTGGCTTTCCTTCAAGAATATGCATTTACACACCCTTAAAAACAAAGAACATCAACAGATTTATAACACATTTTATAGCCTTAGTGGAAGCAAAAGGAAAAACATGTACATATAACCCAATTATGACTAGACTAGACTCAAAAGAAAAGAAACACACTAGACAGGAGGCTATCGCACAGTTTCCAGCAGTCCACATCTACTACAATGAGAACAGTTTTATGATATTTAAGGTCATAATCATTGGCAAGACTTCAGTCTTTTGTACTCTCTACACTTCCCCAGAAGCTCTGGCTCTCTCCGTGTGGAAAGACTACCCAATGTATTTCTACTTATCTATCTGCCACAAGAGGGAAAGCCCAAAACTGATGATTATCATGGCTTAGTCCCTGAATCCAGTGAAACATTAAATCCTCTTGGGTGTCAGTGAAAATTAGGCCTTGCAAAAGACTATAGGACCAGCCATTGCAACAGAAAAAAGCCATTTGCTCTTCTGCTTCCCACACAGTTAGTGGAATGTATTCTGACAGAAACAAAACAAGGCTGCCAAGACCTGTGCAGATAGAACCATGCTTTCACTAATAATAAACAGATCTGAGTTTGAGCTATAGAGATTCATAATAGAAATATATATTGCCTTTTATCTTCTTTTCAGTGAATAGAGTGAAGTGTCAGGAGTTATTGCTTTAATACCATAGAAAAAGCTATTTTTTTTGGAGCATGTGTACAGGTATGCATGAAACAGCCCGTGGGACTAGGACACTGCTAGGGCTAGGCTAACCAGGTTCTTGCTTCCTTTCAGAAACACATAAGATTGTCCTGATGATATCATCAGTATATACAGCTGCAAATCATGCTTGTGAACTCATGGGAGAGCTATTTGGATACTTCTGTTCAATTAAGAAGAAAAAAGGAAGACAGCACATTTACCTCTACCTTACTCACGTTAACTCAATTCAGAAGAATGGGAATACATAAGAGGCTTATGAATGACTGACTTTAAATTTAAAATGCCTATGAAAGTTAATAGAAGGGTGATGTCAAATACTCAATTGAACTCCTGAATAATGTCTTAAAACTAAGAAACTGAAAGGGAAATACTAGTTTCTACTGAATTGTCTATAAATACTACCGAGGCTAAGGATAATTTCCCCACAAGTAGTTAGAATGTCTTATTTATGCCAGAGCATTTAAGGCTAATAACTTGATTAACCTTCTATCCACTACTAACTAGATTTATGAAATGCCAAGGGAGTCAGCAAAGCATTAAGTTTTAGCTTGAGTGCAATTACTTTTAAGTGAAAAAAAAAACACACACAACCAAAAACATTAGCACAATATAAGGACTTCCTACATAGCTAAACTCAGACCTAATGTAATTGATCAAACATAAAGAAAACAAAATAGACAAAAATAATATGTAATTAATCAACACTGACTATTAAATACAGATTTTATGTCATAAGGATTAGTTGAACCTCTAGCTTCAGTTGCCCTTGATTTAATGCTAGACACTGACATAAAAAAATGAACAGTTCTTATTTCAACAAAGCCATCAGGAGGTTGTGAGGAAATTACACTAGGATATAGTCTTTCCTATAATAACACATTTTACTTCCCCCCTTCCTTTTCCCTTTTGGCTATTGAAAATAAAATTAACAAAATAAGGGCAGGGAGTATTTTATACTGAAAGTGTTGTCTATGGCTCATTTTTAATAATAGCTTCACCATTTCAATAATAAATATGATAGGCATGATTACCCATGAGTGCATGCAAGACTTTTAATTTCTTTAGCAATGGTTTTGTCTTTCTCTATTCCGGGTCTTATTATTATGAGTATCTATAGACATCCTTCCTATAAACATAGTAATTCACATTATCTCAATAAATAGTAGCACCGATCATAATAGCAATGTCTCAAAGATAAAAAATGCAAAAGCAATTAAAAATTGAAGAACGACTTACCTGAATGCTGGCTGTTGAGCGATTCTTGCGGGTTGTGGTAGTAGCCATTGTGGTGGTGGTTTCCATGACAGTAGTGGACATTTCTGGAGGCATGGCAGTCGTCTGTGTTCCCAAGATTGATGGGACTTCTCCCACCAGCCGGACACTTCCATTGATTTTAATATTTGGGTTGTTCTCAGCTGCCATGTTCAATACTTTCAAACCATCATAATAGAGCCCAGAGAGCTGGCCTTGGAAGAGGCGTCCTTTGTCCTTTCCACCAATGGCTATTTGCGCCTGGGTGTTGAAGATGGTTAACTGCCGGCCTAGTGGGTTGGGTGGAGGAAACATCATTATTCCCATACATTTTCTCTCCTTGCCTTGCCTGTTCTAAATGAACCAAGTCTAAAAACAGGCTTCCTTGAGTAATTGAAGAGGAGAAACTTAGATAATAAAAATTCAATACAGATGTTGGCAAGTAACATTTTATTATGTTTATCCCTTCCACTGTCCAGCTGAATATCCTAGGTATCTGAATAACTAAGTCTCTATTTCTTTATTGTGAGGAAGGAGAACCTTGGTTCAATAATGAATAGTGTTATATAGTCTTCTCAGTTAAGCACTTGTAGACAATGAAACGAAACCCCTAAATCAGATGATGATAATAATAATGCCTATTCTATTTTAAATGGGTGATATGGGCATTAAAAAAAGTAACATAAAATTCCCTAAAATTATATCAAGGTATATTGCTGGATTAAAGGATATCAGCAGCTCAACTTACTTGAGGTTCCCATTTGGGGAACCATTTATGCTTCTGTTAATAGGAAACTCTCAGAATGAAATCATGACAGAATAGAGTTCAGAATAGTGTACTCAACTTATCTTCCTCCAAAATACTTCTAGATCTTTCCAAAAAAAAAAAAAAACACAAAACACAAAAATACCAACAATAACAAATAGCTTTTTAAGCCATGTCATTATTTCTCTAGATTATCTTCTTCTGCTTTTCTATACAGAAAAGGGGGGGGGTACTTATTAATGGAATGAAATATATTCTTTTTAAATTTTTCTCCACTTTAGTCAGTGATCAAACAACATTCCACTCATTCCTAAATCTAACTCTCTGAAATATTTTTGCTGTAAATGACTGAAGATAATGGTGTTATACTTGTCTGATTAATAAAAGAGAGTATATTTTTAAAGATTGAGGTTTTTGCTCTACAATCTAATATGAACAAAGGCAAACTGTGATATTTCAGTTTTTAACTCTACTGTCACATGGTCTGTAAGTCTATAGAATGGTTAGCTATTCTTTATTTTCTGGTGCATAATGTGGAATACCTTCTCAACATATAATAATGGATAAAATGGAGGAGGCAGAGAAAGGGAAATACATCTGGTTAGAGGGAACTCATTATAAAGGAGTCAACTCCACTCATTGGGCAACTCTTCAGGGCATGTCAGTGAAGTATGATCTACTAGTAATACACCTTGGGAAGCTTTGAACACTGCAGGATGGGGAACTGGCCAGATAATTTTGTTATAGTGAAAATGATCTGAACTCTATAAAGATATCTGGAGTATGAAGATAGAATCTGCTGGCCTTAATGATAACAAAATTGCTTAGAACCTTAGGGCGTAATCAAAATAGATATAATAGATTTCCATCACTTTCCCACCAATTCCTTCAGTGCCCTGTGCCTATGCATCATTGCCTGTCCGTCGGCCTGTCATTTCTCACAAAGCACACAGCAAAAAGTTCAAAGCACAATAACAGTGGAGCTCATATATTTGCTGTGTTTTTGTTTTTTGACAACAGTATTTTTTTTTCTGATAGCTTTAAGCTTACTAGAAAAGAAATGCTGAGATGGGAGGGGAGAATAAATATGCCCGCAATCTCACATAGGCATTTGGGGCAGTTTAAATTAATACATAAGAATAAGCTGCATAATAGGAGATATGTAGGACTAAAATTCCGTATCTTGAATCAGATAGCCCCAATACCAAGTGATAATATCCATTCATATAACTGTTGTCCAACTATAATGTTTATTCATCTCTGTTGTTTTTTCTTTGTACATAGTCCAGCACTGATGATCAGTAAATGGCTCTCACTGATTATAGTTAGAACATTGTATTATTTCTAATATTCCTGAAAGTACTTCACATTTATAGTAGCCTTTATCTATTTTCCTGGTGCTATTATCCAGCCAATGCTTTAAAAATATATATAAATTTAAAGGGTTAGAGAGAATTGAAATGCAAACCTGAATTACACTGGCTAGAAATGATGGATCTCTTTTATTCCAGTTGCCATTATTCAGGTCCATAAAGTGGCCTTTATTTGTTTAAGACTGACCCAACCATGGAAAAAGGAGAGATATTTCCTGGGCTCTGAGATTAAGTCACTGCCCCACTTCTGGCCATTACTGCTTTCTCAGAAAGAGCGGGCTAATCGTTCTTAAGAATAAGACACTGGTTGGGTAAGACAGGGAAGAGGATGTCTGTGTTTCAATTTTACATCAGGCCACACAGGAAATACTTGAATTTTTGTTTGCTTCTCTGTTCCATGGCCCATTTCTGGGTAGATCTGCCTTTATTCTATTTTGAAATAGCCCTCCTTATCATGAATTAGGTGGTTAACAATAAACTGGCTGCTACTCAAGTAATAGTGGGATAATCTAAGTCTCCTGCCACCTCTTCCTCTGATCAATTTCTCTCTCTCTCTCAGCAAAGCAGGAGTAAGTGAGTAAGCAAGAGACAGCCATCACCATCCTCTCTCTCTGAAGGATATGAGAACTGACTGGTGAGAAAGTTTCATCACATGCCCAAGATTTCTTGAAATCAATGCCAGTCACATTATTGTCACTGATTATGATTAATCATGTCTTCGTGTGTGTGATCATTTTATCTATATGTATATCTCTAAATGATAATTGTTCTATAACCAATTATTTAAAAAAATTGGTTCTAACACCAGTACATAATTTATAGCAGGTTACTTTTTGTTTGTTTTTTTGTTGTGGGTGCCCACTGTCTTGAAAGTCATTCATTATTGCCTCATTTGGACACCACGTTCAAATGAAATGGCTTAAATGAAATCTTTGCATGTTTCTAGCCAGTGTTGCACAAAGACTAATTAATTAAACCTCAGAACACCCTTGAGGAATAGGCAGTATTATTTATCCTCTCCTCTGATGGGAAATCTGAGCTATTCAGAGGTTAAGTGGATTGTCTAAGGTCAGGAAGTCAGTCGATAGCAAACAGAGCCAGAAAACAGACAGGGAGTACTGTGCCCCAGACCTCTCCCCCAGTGACAGAGGTCAATGTAAAGAGGCATTCCCAGGACTTCCGGATCCATCCACCTAGTCATCCTTCTGTCTTTAGCCTTTTATACTCATTACCTCTGCAAGTTTTTTGCTATATATTTTCAATTTATTTTGAAGGAAAAATTAGCTAGACAGAGGAAGGGGTAAAGCAATAGAATGAGTAGATATTACTCACCCAAATTACCAAAAAAGTAATTTGTTAAAATACTGTAGAGGAAAAAAGACCTTCCAGTTTGCAAATAATTTGTTTCAATAATACGTGCACATATATAAGCATATACATATTTGATGAAGCGATTAGAATGCCTCCCTCCATCCCACCTGAACCAACCCTGTCCCTGTCCCACCCCCTTCATTTGTTGCATGTTTGAAAGCATCCTTTTATATGAAAACCAGCTGATAACAATGCTATCATGAGGAAAACTAAAAGCTTACTAATAACTTTATAATGGTTTATACAAATGAAAATGCCTGGCATGCTCTTAAACTTAGACTTCAAAAGGCAATGAAATAAAATAAAATAGTATTAACATAAAATTGAAAGAAACAAAAAGTTCTCTCAGGCACATGAGACTCAGACATGCATCTAATTTTCATTTCCTTTTTAAAAAGTGAGGCAATCATCATATTTAAATGTTAAAGGGACTTTAGGAGCTGGTGATTACTAGACAAAATTATTTGCTTTTTAGAGTTATTCTTAATTTATTTTTAATTAGACCACATACATTAAAACAGGGCAAACAATTAAAACTCAGTGAGAATTTTCTGTGTTTAAAGTTGCAAATGTTTCACCTTTTAAAACTGTAGTAGCTCTTTGATATTTAAGTTATATACTGATATATCCAATTGCTTGTTATATGTAACTCTATCAAATCTCTATGGGTTTTAAAAATTCACTGAAGGTCTGGCGACCAGAAAAGCTTATACTGGCTCAGATAAGAACAGAATAAGTAGCTTCTTAAAGACAGGAAATTTTCTTTATAGCGAAACAATGGTGTACATCCCAACCAATAGAAGCCACACAGAAAATTCTAACAAGTAGTATAACCGCTGCCCTCTATTATTAGCTATGTGGTGGTTTTCTTTGGCAAATCAGAAACTGCTGTTTTGCCTCTTATGACCCTTTCCTTTTCCAACTCATTGTCCTAACCACTTACACGTTTGTTGCATAATATCCAATACAGGAAGTATCACACAACCAAAGTGTAAAATAGGTTTGTTTTGTGTTTAGTTTCCATCAGCGACTAGGGCACAATTAATCTCTTGCCTTTTAAGGTTGCATCAAAAGGCAAAATTCATCTTTCTCTTTCTTTTCTTTGTTTATAAACAGATGTTCAAAAAAACACACTCTTCTTATAACACTTGTGTTTAAGCAGTTTAAGTTAGTAGAATCTATGATTTGTTGTTGTTGTTGTTGTTGTTAGACAGTAAAGCCCGAAACAGCCTCAAGATGGAAGTTTAAAAAGCATTTTTGAAATTTCTTTAGAAAGCTTTGGTATAAGAGGCTATTTAAAATAAATTAACAAATAATGTCATGCAGTGGTTAAGTTGCCATAATACATTTCTTTTTTAGAGGTTCCTGGAATTTTGTTTGTTTGTTTGTTTGTGGCTGTCACACTGATAGCAAACAAGATGTTAGTCCCTTTAACTGTATTTTAATGGCAATGTATTATAGCATGATTTATCAACATATGGCAGGTGGAAGCTGACACAAATTATAATGAAAATTAAAACAGTCATTTATGCAGCAGGCGATTATCATTTAAGGAACATTTATTTGCAGGCTTTAAAAATGCGGGTTTAGAATCAAATGAATTTAAAATGAAAGTTTTAACGATGGTTACCTTTTTCCTGCAGCCACTCCTCTACGGGCCGGTTATATTTGAAGGGGATTTTCTGTTTTACCATTTGGAAGCGTTCATTATCAGTGTTGCCTTTAAAGTTTAAAAAACAGCTTAAAGAACAATCTGAAAAGTCAGTAAGTCATGAAAAAACATCCTATTTTTGTTTGTTTGTTTGTTTGTTTTATGAAGTTTTTAGAGCTAGGTATCAATTTATCTTTAGTAGAGGTGGAGTTGAAATCACTCTGTCCTTGGTGACAGGTTTGACATTAGTTAGTCTTAGCTATGCAGTGCTCTGTCGGGTGTTGGGCACCTGACATGGGATGGGAATCAGTAAGAGATGTGCAAAGATGGGTTTACCTTCACTCTTTTCCATCTCACCCCAGCTGCATCTTAATTGGGCAATGGAGGCAGGAGATATCCTTGAACTAGGAGAACTTAACCTTCCAGATTGGCTTTATAATATGGGAGGGGACATCAGTCATGCATGCTCAATCCTCACTCTTCTATATCCTACTAGAAGCTCGGTTCATGTATTCCCTATTCTACCCTCAAGTGTCAGTAGCTGCTCTACTTTCTGGCACAGGGAAGCCAAAAAGATCATTGAAGTCTTGATGGCCAAGGGAGACTCCTTATTCTGTAAAGGAGGTCTGGCATCCCATCAACTATGTTAAATAGTGTCTTACAGATGGCTCTTACTGTCTCTACTCCCTTGTCTGCATTTGTCTTTAAATAAATAAATAAAACATCTATGCAAATAACAAGATAGCCTCTAGAGACTTTTAAGTGCCTATGCTTTATTACTACTAATAGATGCAGGCTTTATATGTTTACTTTCCTTCTTCTTATCTTCCTGTGAGAGGTGCTTCCTGAACAAGCATCCATTCCTAAAGTCTGTTAGGGACACTTCTCCCAAGCATGAAATAGCTGATCAGTTTCAAAACTCAGACATAATGCATTTAACTGCTGGCATGCACCATTCTTCATTTCATAACTGTTACCACCACTGGATGGTTTGTATCCTCAGAACAGAATTGGAGAGTGGTGTTGTGAAAATATACCCCTAAAGCAATGGTTGGAAAACCATGTCTCATGAGCCACAAACAGCCCATGAACCACGGTTTGCTGTGCTGTTGACTAATAGGTTTGCTGACCACTGCCTTAATGAATATCCTTCAAATCACCAAATCATGAGACTATGCTTTAGGAACTATCTCATCAACCAACCTGACAGCTATCAAGCAGAAACTAGTGAGTTATACTTCATTACTTTGGACCCACAGCCCTATATTAGAACTTAGAGAATCCCATTCTAAATGACCAACATTAAAAACAAAATCAACATCTTAAAACAGGCAGCAGGGAACCATTTACAAAAAAATTCTAAAAGCCAGAAAGAATATGAGAATTAAGTATATCATCAGGCCATGTGCACAAAAGCTTGCCATGGCACTTCAGTCTCAGGGCTGTCTCCATACAGGGGTTATTACTGGCAGGTTTCACACTGAGGAAACACATGCCTGTCTTTCATGATGGGTAGGACGGGAAAGAGTGCTAAGGCAGGAAAGAGTGGCAGTGTTTGAACAAGGTCCCCATTCATTTCTCCTTTGAATAAATTATTCTATGAAGCTGACTTAGTATTCTATAACACAGCAACAATAAAATTTGCATATTGTTAAAAGCTGTGAAAGATGGGAGATCATTTGGAAAATCAAATTGGTTTAAATTGCCACATTGACATTGTTCTTAGACTCCTTTCATGTTCCTGTTGGTTTTTATTAAAGAGGCAACTATGGATCTGTTTCCAGCCTACATTATAGGACCTTCACTGGCTGGCATAAAGCATAATATATTGACATATCAAAGGATAAAGGGCAATGAATGGAAAGAACAATCAATGATATTGGATTGGAGTGTTATTTAAAAAATTTCTTCCAAGTATATTGTCACAAAAAGGGGTAGATACTAGGAGAAAAAAAAAGAAAATGAAAGGCAATATAATCCCTTTGTTTAATTAAGACTATGGTAAAGGAAGTTAGTTTTATCTGTTAATATAGCTATTGATTGGTGATAGGTCATTATGATGATCCTTCTTTGTAGATTTGGGTACGCACCAATCTATTCATATAAAATAAAGTTGGGTACATTCTCACATGTCTTCATAGAAAAAGAGCACATTTTTCAAAGTGGAATATATATCTATAACTCTTAATCCTACCCTAACATAGTCAAATATCATCCAAGGCATGTCATCTATCTTCTAAGCTTTGACCCCCTTCAAGTTTTAGTCATGACAACAGTATACTGAGAAATGGAAAATGGGTCATGTCAGATCCACCTGGAATATATTCCATTACTTTGGGTTTTCTATAATTGTCTTTGCTGGCCCCAACATTAAATATATTAATGGCCTTTACTCACTGTGCAATGGATTAGTGAAGTTAATAGCAAATCAACACTAACTATTCTTAGTAACATACAGGGAAAATCTTAAGTGACTAAAGTTCCCAAATTATCCAAGTTCTACATGCACCAAATTAGTGAATTAAGAAGCTACATTGATTACTTCCTCCAAATACCTAGGGCCCTTGGGATCCTAAGCATCGCTTCCTCTCCTCCCACTGTCTTTTAAACATATAGCTCCACAGGAAATCATTTTGGAACATGGTATATATAGGCTAGAAAAAAGGGAAACTATGTTTGACAATCAATACATAATATATGGGGAGGACGGCATAGCCACAATTCACCATTACACCCTTCAAAAAGTGAAAGAGAGAGAGTCATTCTTCTCCACCTCAGCTTTAAAGACATTTAGAAAAAAGTTTTAAGTTCTCCACACCAGATTGATGGTATCTGTCATTAAGGATAGTGATCTTGCATACTGTTAAAAGTTGTGAAAAATGGAAGGTCATTTGGAAAACCAAATTGGTTTAAATTGCCACATTAACATTGTTCTTAGTCTCTTTTCATGTTCTTGTTGGTTTTTATTTTAATTTATATCAAACATTAGAGAGAACTGTTTAGAAACATGTGCATAAGAATGAGTTCATTTGCCCCGAGCCCCACTTGCTAGACTGATTGAAGAGCAAAAAATTTTCTAAATATAAGAATTCATACATAGGGACTACTCTGAAAACTGAGCAAGCCTCATCGAATTCATAAACATTCATATTAAATCCTTAATAACATTCAGTTGTACATTTCAAATAGAAACCAGTATGAACGTTTAAACAAAGAATGAAATAAATTCTCCAACAGAAAGTGATGCTATTTTCAAGAAAGGATGGTTTTGTAAATAGTAATATCATAATGTCATTAAGAAGAAACAAGTGTGTATTACTAATTAGACCCCCAAAATATAATGAGTTCAGTTTTCTACCACACAGAAACCTTTAAATTGCTTAAACAGATCTTCAAATAGATAGTTCTTAAATTACTTCTGTGGATCTGAAATTCACCAACATGGAAATGAGTTTTAGAAAAAAATATTAGTCACATTTTATTTTTCTTAAAATAAATGTGTACATCACCATTCAATTTTGATCAGAAATTGATATCTTTATGCCTCCAATGGTGACTTGCAGTTGTACTATTGATTCTATTATTTAAATATCAACTCCCATAGACACATACAATATGCACTGTTAAATTATAAAATTGTGAAGAGCATACTACTCTGAGGTAATATTATTAAGACCCAACTGGTTCATACTCATACCTCCCACAATTATACAGAAATATTTCATGTTTCCTACACTTGGGTGAACCCATTTGGGATAAAAGAAAGAGAGAACAGAGGAAGATAAGACAAAGAAATCAAGTGATTCTTGAATAGTTCTTAATACATCAGTCTCTATTTATGGTACCAAAAGAAAATTTGAAATATGTTGACAGTCCCAAAGGAAAATATTTTCAATTGAAGAACTAAGAGAGGAAAAATTATTTTTCTTTCTTTTTTTCTTAAGAAAGATTGATTTTTTTATATAGAAAGAAACATCAATTTGTTTTTCCCATTTATTTATGCATTCATTGTTTGATTGTTGTATGTGCCCTGACCAGGAATTGAATCCACAACCTTGTTATATCAGGAAGACACGCTAACCAACTAAGCTACCCAGCTAGGGCTCAGGAAAAAAAAAAAAGGAAACAAAGAAAAAAAACCTCTTGTATAGTACAGCAAACAACTTTTACAGCACCATTTTTAAACTCTACTTGTCCAAACATAGATTCTATTAATTAGACATTATATTAATCTCTTAAAACCATACATAACCAATACAGCATAGAAGCTAAGACTATGGGCTTTGGAGACAAACTTGGCTTTGAGTTCTAACTTTATTATTTACTAATAGCATGATCTTATACAATCACTTAGCCTCAGTTTTCCTATTCCTCATTCACCGTAGAATTTGGTAGAAGATAAGAAGTAGAGCATATGGAAAACCTGAGATATGAAAAACATTCAATTTATTTAAACTATTATCATTGATATGATATAACCCTTTCCTAATGAGATAAACAAAATCCATTGTTTCCATGGTCCACTTCCACTCTCAGGACTTTACCAGGCCTCCCTTAGAAGGGAGGATCACCGTAATCCATTTGGTCCCATAAAGTTGTCATCCAAAGATCAACCGATCACAGAAAATGAAACATCCTAAATATTTCCTAAATCTCTTAGGTGTTTCCTTTTGTATTTCTGTAGCTTATAAAATATACTCAGCTAACCCTGTTTCCAAAACAAAGTGGGTTTCTAAGCCCAATTGAAAGTAAAAGAGCAATTTAAGCATTGAGAAATGTGATTTCTAGGTCCAGCCACAGGTAATGATGATACACCACTGCTAAGTTGAGGAAGCGTGGCTTAAAGGTTTAGGCAATTTGCACTAGGCTGGCAGAAAATGCTTTCTTGCAGGTAGACTACTAATACCATCGAAAATACTGTCAAGCACGTGGTCAGGCTAAAAGAAATATAGTAACAACATTCATCTGTGCAAAATTAATGCCAGAGGTGTTTCTGTATTTTGTTGTGAGTCCTGGAATAAAAGAAGGAAAAGTTTTCTGTATTGTTTGGTTGACATAAAAAAAAAATGAAAGTATGAGTCTAATGAACAGTCAAAGAATAAATATTACATATTGGAGCCAGAGGCAAAAGAAAATCAATGTGGGTAGGTTTAAGAGGTAGGGATTTTCAGAGGTTCTTACTATGTCTCTCTCCCCAAAGAACACTTTGTGAGTTTTAAAGCAAATCTAGATGCTAAAGGAAAGGTATTGGGAAAACTCTCTGAGCTCAGCTCTGGTCTTGTTCCCAATATTGACTGAGACAAACACTTTTCGAGTCGGAAAGGGGGGTATTATGCTACCCATAGGGCATCTGGAATGTTTGGGCCTATGTAAGTGATGGATGGACCTCAACAAAAACCTAATACCTTATATTTATAAAGTTTCTTTAGACCAAGAAGTCAAAATGCAATTATAAACATCATTTTATGAATCCTCAAAACACACGTTTAGGGTTGAAGAAGGAAAAAAAACCAAACCTATTTATATGTTGTGAGTCTTGATCCTTTAGTGTGCCAAGGTAAATAAATTAATCTCTTGGAGGAGAAAACTGATCAGCTGGGGGAAATAAATTAATAGAACCAGAGAACAAGGGCATTATCAAGTAGGAAGCTTCTCCAGACTCAATTAAGTAGTCCCATGAGCCAGGGAGAACCACATCACTGAAGTGATGAAACATTTGCTTCTGGGAAGCATACCCAGACTTAGCTGATGGAGCACTGCCTCATGTCTTCTGCATATGTTCAGAAATATAAAATATACATGGACAGACATACAAATGGGGGTGAAAGGAAGTTTGCAATTGTGAATATGCCAAACACACTGTTTATTATGTATTACTAGAGGCCTGGTGCATGAAATTTGTATATGGGGGTTGTGTCCCTCAGTCCAGCCGGCACCCTCTCCAATCTGGGACCCCTCGAGAGATGTCCAACTGCCCATTTAGGTCACCGGAATCAGGCCTAAATGGGCAGTCGGACATCCCTCTCACAATATAGGACTGCTGGCTCCCTACTGCTTGTTGCCTGCCTGATTGCCCCTAACCACTTCTACCTGCCAGCCTAATCATCCCCTAAACACTCCCCTGCCAGTGTGATCAACACCTAACTGCTCCTCTGCTGGCCTGTCACCCCTAACTGCTCTCCCTTGCTGGCCTGGTTGCTCACAACTGTCCTTCCTGCTGGCCTGGTCACCTTTAACTTCCCTCCCTTGCCAGTCTGATCACCCCTAACTGCCCTCCCTGCAAGCCTGGTCACACCCAATTGTCCTCCCTGCAGGCCTGGCTGCCCCTCAACTGACCCCCCGCTGATGGCCTGGTCACCTCTAACTGCCCACCTTTGCTGGCCTGGTCACCCCTAACTGTTCTCTCCTGCAGGCCTGGCTGCCCCCAACTGCCTTCCTCTGCAGGCTATCTTGTGGTAGCCATCTTGTGTCCACATAGGGGTGGCCAACTTTGACCACATGGGGGCAGCCATCTTGTGTATTGGAGTGATGATCAATTTGCATATCACCTCTTTATTATATAGAATTATTTATTAACTAGAGGCCCAGTACATGAAATTTGTGCACAGGGGGATGTCCTTCAACCCAGCCTGCACTCTCTCCAATCTGGGACCCCTTGGGGAATGTTCAACTGCCTCTCACAATCCAGGACCACTGGCTTCTAACTGCTCACCTGCCTGCCTTATCACCCCTAACCACCTCTGCCTGCCTGCCTGATTGCCCCTAACTGCTCCCCTGCTGGCCTGATTGCCCCTAACCACCTCTGCTTTGCCCCACACCCAGGACCCAAGATTCTCTCTTCCAGCCAGTTGCATGCACCTGGAACCTGGGTTTCCATCCCTCTGGACAGCCACACCACCCAGGGCCTGGGCTGGCTTCACCTGGTTGCCTCCAGCCACAGAGGACCATGGGCAGGCAGCTTTGCTCAGGCTAGAGCCACAAGCATCTGGAACCATAGGATGGGTGGTTTGTACCTCTCCCGGGCCACAGCCTCAGCTACTGGCATCCAAGACTGCAAGGTGGGCAACTTATCCCTCTTCTGGGCCATAGTCTGGCTGGTCCTTATTCCTCTCTTGAAAGCACATTTCTGTCCTGCTGGTCCCCAATCCTCTCTCCCCAGTGGTGAGTGTCTGAGCAGTTGAGTGTCAGGGCGCAAGGGTGCAATGGCCATTTGCATATTAGCTCTTTATTACATACGATTATTATATTACTTATTGGTGTTACAACTGTAAACCTATTTTTCTCACCCCTGTATTATCATGTCTTTCTATATCAAAATCATAGTATCAATTTACCAAGCAATGCTGGCTCCAACATGAGTGTTAAAGAGCACTGGCTGTGAAGTCAGACAGATATTAGGTATGTTCTTATCTTAGACATTTACCAGCTCTGTGCACTTGGGCAATTTACTTAATCCCGATGCCTCAGTTTCTTCATTTGTTAAAAAAAAAGAGATGAAGATAATAATGCTTATATTGCCAGATTTTATCTAAATTAAATATTATAATCCAGTCAAGGATTTAGCTTGAGAAGTAGCAAGAGACTGTGAATGGGGAGTCTTTGGTTTATTTTAATTCTCAGGATCTTTCCCTAATGCATGTCTAAGGTTACAACATGGAAGATCTTTGTCCCAATCAATAGCAAAGATGAATGAGTGTATGGTTGGAAGGGTTTGGAGGATCCCAGCCTGGAGAACCCTCCAGAACCCTTCCAGTCTTGATGTTTCCATTGAAGTCTGGTCTCTGCCTATGTTCTCTTACTGGTATGCCTTTTTGCATTCAGTTCTCATGTTTGAATATCAAGTGGGCTAGGGGATGAGAATTGGAACCATGCTGGAGATGTAACCCAGGTGCTCTATGTACAGCTAACCACATGTTCATGCCCCTATGAGTTCATATGCAAACAAGTTAACATTCAACTTCTCTTTCATATTCCAAATCTAAATCAAATTGCCATATCTGTTGAAGTGTTACTACACTAAAGACCATGAGCCCTAATGCAAGAATTAGAACATAAATCACTGATCCCTGTCCTTTTCCTGTATTTTGAAGCTATTCTCCTCTCTCTTCTTAAAACTCATTGCTCTTGAAGCTTTTCCTCACCTATCCTCATCCATCAAGGATACTTTCACTCCTAGAAAGATTTAAAAATCAAAGGTCCAAGTGACTACATATCTTCGGTTGCTTTCATAGTTTAGGAGAATGTTTCCATATAATATCTAATGGAACTTTCTTCAGAATGATAGTTCTATCTAGCATCTGTTAAAGAGCCACCTTAAATAATGACAGGCTATAAAGTAATTCTACATAAACTGACTACAGATTTTTCTTTCCTTCTTCAAATGTTGCCACTGTTTTCCTTCTATAATTATTTCAAAATATGCCTAGTCAATTTCTCTGCCAGGATTTGTCTAGTTCCTTTCTGGTAAATAGGTTATGTATATCTTGATGTGTCTGAAGCATTAGCTTCTTCATGTATATGAAATGAGGATTATACTGACTGAAAAATAGGGTTGTGATATTTAACTGAGAAATAAAAGTATGTAAAGCAGTTTGCACAGTGTTTAGGACAAAAAAGTGTTCAATTTATTATTTATTACTCTCATTATTATTATGACTATATCAAATTCAGAAGAATTAAACTTTAAAAGAGGGCAAATTTAATAAGAATTATTTCCCTACACATTTTTTTGGTGTCAAAATTTTTATATGTTCTTTTCAGTGTAGATCCTTAATGTTTAGTCTCCAGCATTTTGACATATGATCCCACCAAGATTCCCCCAGTGCCCTTCTTATCACTGACTTCCTCCTTGTTGCAAAGACTGCAGTATTATTTGGGGGTTCACTTTTCCCTGTGACCCATACATTCCTGTATGTCCACCCTCGGTGTGATCTCCTGTTTCTCCAGTTTTTAAAATATTTTTATTGATTTCAGAGAGGAAGAAAGAAGGAGAGATAGAAATATCAGTGATAAGAGAGCATGATTGGTCAGCTGTCTCCTGGACACTCCACACTGGGGATTGAGTTCGCAACCTGAGGATGTGTCCTGACTGGGAATTGAACTGTGACCTCCTAGTTTATAAGTCATTTTGCTCATCCAAACAAATATATGTAGTGTCTACACAGTTCAGAAGAGAGGGAGGAGGTTTGGGAGGGCAATTTCAATGAACAAAAATAGAAACATTTTTATCCTCGTGAATAGGAAAGTTACCCCAATATCAACATCTCTGATGCCATAATAAACTATATTAATTATGCTATAGTAATCCTTCTGTTTAGATGTCATGGCACTTCTGATGCTTATAAATTATAGATCATTTAGATTGAGCCTCATGCCTACAAATGATTATATTGTTCACGCAAGATCTAACATAAAACAAAAACTCACTGTACCATGTCCCACCCACCCTTGACCAGGTTAATACACTGTTTTTTTTTGCAACCAGTTGTACAAATAACTATGTCACAGCATAGTTACACAGTCACATATTGAGCTTGTTTCTAACTAAAATTTAAGATAGTTTCAATTAAATTGTTTCCCAGAAAGTTTGGGCCATGTTGCATTCATGCAGTACACTTTGTGAACTTCAAAGCAGGCCTTTAATTACATCCTATTAAATTTATTCTTTTTTGTTTTATAACAGCATTGTAACTTGATAAGAAAATGCTTAACTTGAGGTATTTTGCTTCTTGTAAAATATATCATTTTTGGCTTTGTGTCATCTGAAAATGTGATAAGTATATCTTTTGTGAATTCATTCCAGACTCTGAAAAAATTTACAGAATAGGAGAATTATGTGGCAGCTTAAAAAAAGTTAACACATTCTTTGAAACTCCTCTGTAAGTGTGATTATCCAACCTTGAATGTGCACTACACTTAGTGACTCAATTCTGAAAGAACAGGAAATGGTAAAAGTGTCGTATGTGATTTTAGAGACTAGATCAGAAAAGGCCCTGTGACTTCCTCTCTTCCTCTCCCCTCTCCACTTCTCTCTCTCTCTCTCTCTCTCTCTCTCTCTCTCTCTTTCTCTCTCTCTCTCTCTCATCAACTCACTCTGGGGAACTAGTGTTACATCATAAGGACAGTTAAGGAGACCTATGGAAAGACGCACGTGCCAAAGAACTGAGACTATCAGATTCTCCAGGCCTAGATGAGCCTTGACATGATGAAAGCCCAAGTTGATATTGTGATTTCAACTCATCAGACATCTTGATACAGAACTACTCAACTAAGCTTTTCTGAAATCCTAAGATAATATGTGTTTGTTGCTTTAAGCCACTAAGGTTGGGGTGACTTACACAGTGATCGATAGAGTCATTAGAGAGCTTCACCTGGTGTTTCCTTCCAACCAAATGCAGACACCTCCCTAAGATGCTTGTTATAGCTCTCCTTTTATCACTCTTTTCAGAAAAATAGATACTACATTTATAATATTTGCATTTGTTCTAATGCTACCTAAAGGGAATTTAGACTCTTTTAGTACAACATGTTGATAAGCCCATGTTAGTCCTTAGCCACTGTCAGAATCTTTGTTAAATTTGATTGCTTAACATTTTATTTTTTAATTACAACTAATATTCAATATCATTTTGTATTAGTTTCAGGTGGTTAAATGTATACCAATGTATCTGTCAAATGAAATACTCAAATGAAATATAAACACATTTTATATATCAGTCCTAATTTTAAGAGATCTATCATTTTCACAATATAAAATTTAGGGTAACTTTCCAAGCTATTTTTCTAATCTGTCTGACTCCTATTATTATTATTTCTGAGTGAACATTAACAGGGGTTTGGAGTTCAAATTCCTTAAGAATCCTGGGAAGTTATTCATCTAATACCAGAGATTTGAGCTCCTTTAAAGAACTCAATGACCATTTCCTTGCCCTGGACTGAAAGTCCCTATTTATTTTTTTGGAACCAGATTTTATAGTCTAAAGAAAATACACCTTGCTAGACAATCTATTATTGGTGACAGATGAAGATGTGGGATTATTGGGAGGGTTGGGATGAGTGGGAATTCCAGATAACACTGAGGTCTTTCTTTGGCAAATGTTTTTATATAACTGAAAAGCAATTTATGAGAGTAGAGTTCGTTGGAACTTACAGTTTATATTTTCAAAGAAGTCTACAATTTTGAGGTTGAGGTGATTTCAAAGATCATGCAAGAAACGTATTTTTACCATTTTATCAAAGTTCTACTTAGAACATCATTAGAAGTAAGACTCAGCATATGTAAGCATCAGTGTATATCATAAAGACCATCAATTCTCCCCTCAAAATTAATTAAGAACTTTCGACACTCCTAGTTGTTTGGTGACATATCCAAAGATTTTTCAAAAAAAATAAAAAAAAGTGGGCCAGTTGGCAGCATGGGTCACTTGGTGCAAGATGCAAAAGTCAGGTTCCCACTACTGCAATGTGGTGCAGCAATCAATATTTTTCCAGTGAAGAAACTATTTCAGGAATGCAACCCTTTTAGCATATCTTGAATTCATAAAATGCTTCTTGAACTCTACTTGACAAATTAATTTAAATTGATTTGTTTGTGAGAACTGCAGTATGTCCTCAAAGTTGGCTACAAACAAAGAAAAATGATTACAAGGTATTGAGCTCAGAGAAAATGTAGGCCAGCATGGGGCTGTTCTTATAACCTGGCTTTGTTATTGTTGTTTGTCTGTCTTACAGAAGAGAAATAAAAGGGAGAACATCCTATATAATAAAAGGCTAATATGCAAATCGACCAAACAGAACAGCCGGTTGCTATGAAGCACACTGTCCATCAGGGGGTAGATGCTCAACACAGGAGCTGCATGCTGGTGGTCAATGTGCTCCCACAGGAGAGTGCTGCTTAGCCAGAAGCCAGCTCACGGCTGGTGAGCAGAGAGGCCATGGCAGGAACCTCTCCTGCCTCCATGGCAGCACTAAGAATGTCTGACTGCCAGCTTAGGCCCAATCCCCATAGGGATTTGGACATCCTCCCAGGGCTTCCAGACTGTGAGAGGGCACAGGCCAGGCTGAGGGATTCCCCAGTGCCCCAGGCCTCTAGTAGTCTATAAAATAAAACATATTTTCTAAATAGCATCAATGCATCTCAAATACCTGAAAACAAAGGCAGATAAAGTATTTGAAAACATCAGAAATAATTTTTTTAATTTTAATTTATTATTTTTTAAATAATTAACAACTTAAGGCAAAATAATAAGATATGCTTAGGAAAAAAAATGAAAATAAAAAAGTGCCTGTGTAATATGGCAGGAAGAACCAAGATTTATTCTAAAATATCGTATCATAAAGAAAAAAATCCTTAATGAAAATCACTAGCTTTAAACTTCAGTCTGAGGCCTAAATTTAGGTTTGAGAGGAAGGAATTTTAAGAGGGAAACAGAATCATAGCAGCAAGAGCCTTTCCAAAGGTCTCGGCCAATGTGTAAAAATGCAATATTTTCAGAATTCTCCATTCTGAATCCCATGCCCCTTTGCAATAGGATGTTGTCACTTTTCCTATCACAGGTTAAGTCTGTTTTTCCACCCCTTGATTCTAGGTTGGCTCTGAGACTTATTGTATTTGGCACAGTGAGTATTAGCAAATTTGATGTGAACAGAGGTCTGAACAGCCCTTGTGTGGTGCTGAAGCCAGAGACAGCCCCATGAAGAAGGTCAAGGCTAGGCTCCAGGAAGATTAGAGACCACAGGAAGAGTAACCACAGCCATCCAAGCCAGTTCAGCCAGCTCAACTGAAGTCCCAGGCATGTGAACATCAGATTATCCAGCTCCATCTGAGCCAGGCTGGAACAAAAGAATATAACCACATGATACATGGACATATCCTATCTAATAAAAGAGTAATATGCAAATTGACCATACCTCTGCTACACCCACCAGCCACGCCACCAGCCACACCTATCAACCAATCAGAGCGAGAATGCAAATTTAACCCAACCAAGATGGCTACGGCCACAGAGAGAGTAGGAGGGAGCCTTGGGTTGCGCCTAGTGATGGAGGAAGCCAAGCTTTTCTCAAACCCTGGCCAGTGCAAAAGGCAACAAAATTTCAATGGCTGTGTGAGCAGAAGGTTTGGCTCCTCTCCATACTACAAAGTTTCAATTGTAGAAGATAAATAAATCCCAGATACCAAGGCCTCTGCTTGGGTTGCTGTGGGGAGGGAGGGCACGTGGCTGGCCTGCAAACCACCACAGGTCCCTTACCCAGGCCACCCCATGCCCCAAGGGAACACCCACCCTGATCCAGGACAACCTTCAGGGCAAATCAGCTGGCTCCCACCCATGCACCAGGCCTCTATCCTATGTAATAAAAGAATAATATGCAGATTGACCATCACTCCAACACACAAGATGGCTGCCCCAATGTAGTCAAAAGATCCTGCCCCCATGTGGACACAAGATGGCCACCACAAGATGGCCAGCAGGGGAAGACAGTTGGCAGGGACCAGGCCTGCAAGGGAGGGCAGTTGTGGGTGATCAAGCCAGCAAGGGAGAGCAGTTGGGAGGGACCAGACCTGCAAGACAGAGAAGTTGGGGGTGACCAGGCCTACAGGTAAGGGCAGTTGGGGGGAACCCAGGCCTACAGGTGAGGGTAGTTAGGGTGACCAGGCCTGCAGGTAAGGGCAGTTGGGGGGAACCCAGGCCTACAGGTGAGGGTAGTTAGGGTGTCCAGGCCTGCAGGGGAGGACAGTTAGGGGCAAACAGGCTGATAGGGGAGAAGTAAGGCATCAATCAGGCTGGCAGGGGAGTGATTAAGGGGTGATCAGTCTGGCAAGCAGAATGGTTAGGGGTAATCAGGAAGGCAGGCAAGTGAGCATTTAGGAGCCAGCAGTCCAGGTAGGATCGGGCCTAAATGGGCAGTTGGACATCCCTCAAGGTGTCCTGGATTGGAGAGGGAGCAGGCTGGGGTGAAGGACCACCCCACCCTTCATGCATGAATTTCGTGCACCGGGCCTCTAGTGAGTTAATAAATAACAATGTTTTGGAGTGCTTTGTTATACATCTCATATTCAATGACACAGCCAGGAAATCCAAGTAGGATAGGGAAGATGAGATTGGGTAAATGAAGTGTTCTGTTGTTTGAGGGTTTCCATCAAGGCCAATAGGAAAAGGGGAGTGTCCTCAATTTTCCTCTGTGGAGTCAAAGAAGCTTGTGTGATCAAGACTGGAAGTCTCACAATGGCAACAGGGAGATGAGAGCTCCTGTTCCCTTAGCCTTCTTCCTCATTCTAAAGAGGGAGTTGGGGCAGGGAAGGAAAACTATAGAAGAATCCAAACTTCTCGGATTCCTAGTTTTACACTTAAGCTAAGGGAAGAGAGAAAGAGTGGTGGGGGTTTATTTCCAGTTTTACACTTAAACTTAGGGAATAGAGAAGAATGGTGGGGGTTGACTCCATAGGTGATAAGCAGTAGAGCTAATAGGAGCCTAGGGATTAGTTACCTGACACCCCTGCCCCCTTTCCATCACTATTCAAATGAG
This sequence comes from Lasiurus cinereus, assembly GCA_011751065.1. Taxonomy (NCBI): domain Eukaryota; kingdom Metazoa; phylum Chordata; class Mammalia; order Chiroptera; family Vespertilionidae; genus Lasiurus; species Lasiurus cinereus. Next base: position 8,266,268 of record JAAGEH010000076.1, read on the forward strand.
GGATGGGCTTGTTGGTGAGATGTTAGAGGGCTGTAATCCTCATCCCACCAATGGATAAATTTTAAAATATTCAATATGAATTTATATTCGTTTCAGGTGCACAGCATAGTGGTTAGGTAATCATATATTTTATTGAGAGTTTTCCCAATATTTCCAAAACCCACTGGTACCTACATAGTTATTACAATATTATTGACTATACAGCATTTCCTATGCTGTGTTTTATAGCCCTGTGACTATTTTGTAACTACAATTTGTACTTCTTAATCCTTCACAATTTTACAAAACTCCCCAACCTCTTTTCCTTCTGGCGACCACCAGTCTGTTCTCTGTATCTATGTTCATTTATATTGTTCTTTAGATTCCACATGTAAGTGAAATTATGTGGTATTTGTCTTTGACTGATTTATTTCGCTTAACACAATATCCTCTAGGTTTAACGATGCTGATGAAAATGGTAAGATTTCTTCTTCTTCTTTTTTTTTTAATAGCTGAGTAATAATCCACCAATGGATTTTTTAAATCATTCCATGGGGAACCTAGGATGATTGCCTTCACTCCCATCTATCACCACAATCTTCTAAAACCAAAGCAAACATTTTATATTTTTGCAGAGTTATGAATAATCACTGGTCATGAATAGCCTCACCTAGGCTCAGTATAGAAAGGTATTCTCCAATGCGCTCCTTACAAATACAAAACAATGAAAGCAAAGCAAAACAGTGGGCTGAAGAACAAAACCAGGCAAAAACCTTTCCCATCTTGCAGCCTTGGCCTTTAAGAAGCAGGCAATGACTTTTAAACCCCTTACAAAGTTTACAGATTAGCAAAAAGCCACCTTTATAAAGTTACTTGGCTTAGAATTAATTTTCCTAGCACTTCATAGTTGGTGTCAGCATTGGATTACTTTAGCATGTAAATGGCAGTTGGAGTCTAGAGAACAGCATTAGGCAGTATCAGAATCTAAGGTTCTAAAGGATTAAATAAAGAGTAAAGACAATTAACTAACATTACTAAATGTTTTGAGTAACAACTCAAGTGACACATACTTGTTAATAATTAGAAGTATGTCATGGTTTATGTTATGACACAAATATTAGTTCATAATATAAATGTGATAATCAGAATAACATTTTAAAATTGTATAATTTTAACACTTTTTAAGAAAGTGGTTAATGATTAGCCACATATTTTAAGCATTTACTTGTTACCTAGACTCTCCTAGCCTGCACTGAATAATCATTATTGTAGACAAGTGTCTGTTTGTTTTATATGAAATTATCATCTCCTTAGAAGCAAGATGTATTTCTTAAAGAGTTTTACACTATCCTCCTTCCACAATCTTTTCCTCCACATACGATGCCACCAAAAACTCTGACACATCTTAAGGGCTCAAGAATATTCATAAAGTTGGTGACCAGTGTCACCTCAAACAGAGGCAGGTGCCTGACTCCAACAAATTATTAAATTATTAGCTAGGAATGCTTAAATGATTACTAAGGTCCTTATAACCTCTGGAAACCTAAATGTTTGAAACAAAAATAACATTAATGACTCTTCTTTTTTTTTTAATCCTCACCAGAGGATATTTTTTCTATTGATTTTTTAGAGAGTGAAAGGAAGAAAGGATGAGAGAGAGAGAGAGAGAGAGAGAGAGAGAGAGAAAGAAAGAGAGAGAGAGAGAGAAATCAATGTAAAAAAGACACATTGATTTGGTTGCCTCCTACATGCACCTCAACTCTCAACTGGGGCCAGGGGTTGAACCTGCAACTGAGGTACATGCCCTTGACTGGAACCGAACTCATGACCCGTTTGTCCTCAGGCTGATGCTCTAACCACGAGCAAAACCAGCTAGGCTAATGACTCTTCTTTGAGCCATTAAATATAAGGCCTTAATCACCTAATAGTAAATATTTGCTACCTGAGAAATAATTTATGTGTACTGAGGCAAATACAATAGTTTATAGTTACCCATGGATGTGCATGTGCATGTTGAGTGGACAGAGAGATATTTTACAAATATCTCTAAAGAAACAATGCTTTTGCATGTTTTTCATAGGAGCTTGCATCTTATATGAAACAGCTCTTACATAATTATAAAAAATAAATGCCTAAGATTTTAAAATGATTCAGAATAGTTTCAAATAGCATTACTAATAATAATGGAGTTGAACAAAATTTTTTAGATAAAAGCCAAAGAGGAGAAATAAGACATCTATTCTCTCGGTAGAAGAAAGGCAAACTCTATCACCTGTCACATTTCAAATTATATTAATCAATTTAGATTTGTCCATATTGTGTAGAAATTTCCAAACCGACCCCAGGAAAATGGATCAGATGACCTAGTATGTTCACCATTCTAATTGCTATGTTCCTTTGAATTTCACCTTTTCAGAAACCCACTTTTATCTTTGCAATAATCATCCATGAGATTTAAAAAAGACCTTTGAGTGACTAATTTGCCCACTTAAGATCATGCCATATCTATTGATACAACATTGCTGTCTTGTCAAAAAGCACTTACTATAGAACCTTAGTAAATACACACTGTAATTAGGACAAGAAATAAGTCAAGTGAGAGAAGAGCATGTACTTTTCTTGGTTTTACATTTTCGTTTCTGATATCAGGGATAGTAGCTTATATAATCACATTGGGATCTTTACAAGTGTTTAGGCTTCTAAACAGAAATTGACACTTCCGATCTAACCAAAATGCAAGAATGCTATCCAAAGATTATTTTTCAAAGATTTACTTCTGAGTGCAACTCAAAAAAGAAATCTATATAATATTATTAACCAATGTAACTACAATACATTCAATTTAATAAAAAAGTAAAACCTAGACATAGTGAGAAGTAAAGAAATATATATGTAGACCTCCAGCTTATGTATTCTCTTATTTTTAATATGCTCTGATTAAATAATGATCCAATTCCTATTTTTTCAGTGTCTACAACAGGGACTTACAGAGATAGATGCTTAAATAATTTTATTTTTAAATACATTTTTATTGATTTTTAGAGAGAGAGAGGAAGGGAGAGGGATACAGAGATAGAAACATAAGCCAGACCAGCCAGGCAATGCTTAAAATATACTTTTAGAGAAGCACTTGAATTGCTTTTGTTAACAAAGGAATGTAGTCACCAGGGTTGCTTCCGTCCCTGGAGGTTGGCTGTGTCAATTGTGATTTCAGTAGAAATTGTACTTCCAAAAGGCAGTAAGGTTTGAAGGTACACCAATTATTACTCAGACCTCTAGTTAAGAGTGTGTTCATGCAGCTGGGGTGGGGAGAGTGGCATAAATCAAGGAATCAAAGCCAGAAGAAACAGAAAGAAAGTATACTTGTATCGATTGTCCTATTTAACCAGAAAAAAAACCACACAAAATAACGAAAGCCATTGTAACCTGACAGAATGATGCAGCTATATAATTATACAGCCACCGAAAGAGCTGGATTCCCTGGCTAAAAAGTTCGTCAATGTTTTGGCCTATGTGTTCCTCAAAGATATCTGTAACTACTACTGCATTTCAACCAGACCATTAGGAATGTGGGCTTAGAACAAGTGTTACAGATATATTGCATACAACTACTGAGAATGAAAAAGAAAAGCTACTGAGAATGGAAATAAGACTAGACAATTGTCATGAAGGTCTGGGATCTGAGTTGGTCAGGACTCTGAGTCAACATGTTGGCATAGCACTTCGCTCAGTTCAATTGACTTACTTCAAGAACAAATCTGTTAAGAGTATTTCAAAATTCCCTTTATGGTCCCACTTGGAGATCAAAATTCTCTGCAGTCAGAGTGGGAGAAAGTTACAAAATGAAGCAAGACTGTTATATTTCACTTGCTTTATCTCCTCCAGGAGATCTCAACTGCTCCCAGAGAACAATATATTGGTTTCCACGTATTACCTTCCTCTTGCCTTCTCCTGGAGGTCCAGCTCCGTCTTTACCACACAGAAAATTCATTTTGAAACTCTAAAAGCATTTGGTTCTATTTCAATTTGTACTTCACTTATATAAATTCCCATTTTATTGGCAACAGTATCTCACCACGGCTTTATATAGGTTTAAAAATAAAGTATTTCTAAACCGTGCCTGTCTGAGAGCTTAGATTTATTTTTTACTTTCCATTATATTTAGTTATTTTTTTAATTTCATGGATGCCTAAATGTCCTCCTTCATCCCTTTTATCATTTTGTCTAAGTACGCTGAGAAATCTATCGTTTGAGACATGCAGAAAATCACCTCTGTAACATAAAGGTATTTTAATAAAATCAGTTTTGTTTCAAGAAAGAAAAATGTCTCAGTAAAATCTTAGAAGTTATTCATAATATAAAACATATGATATTTTCATGTTGCTTTTAAAGCAAACATGGGTATTTAATGGATGCTTTATCTTGCTGAATATTATCATTGTGTATATACAGACAGTGAAATCAGAAGAAGTATCCAGTAATATTAGTAAAACTGTACTGTTTAACATTTATAAGCAACTACAATATAGGCACTTTAACTGATAAAAAAAGTGGGGGGTACCAGACTTGACTCAAGCAAAACTACTTTCCATGTATTCTATGCTTTCTATCCTGGTGGTAGAAATGTTGCCTTTTGATTGACAACTTTATTGTAGCCAATATTGAGGTCCATTTTATAAATAAAATCCAGCCTGTCTTAGTTTAATTTTTAAATATGCATTTTGAACTTGTGAATGCTTGTGTGTATATACACATCTGTAAAATCTCAAAACCTGATTCTTATTCCTTTAATGAATAGGGGAACAGATTGTAAAATCTCTGAAATTCAATCTCTGAGAATGAGTCACATCCAAGGAAAGTGCACCCTCATAAAGGCAGATCAATGGTAGGAACAGACCAGAAGTTCAAGCAGGTCATCAAGAGGTCAAGGGCAGCCAATGCTGAGATAATGAAGAGGATGTTCTCTGGGACTTACTAGTAGTAGACAGACAGTAGGGAGCAGGTAGAAGAAAATATGAATTCTAAGAAGTGAGTTGGCACCTCTATGCAGAAGGGCAGAGACTAGGTTAGGGTAGCTGAGGCAGGGGCTAATAACAAGCTATGAATTAAAAATAAAAGTATGTTAACTTCCGTAATGAGAGAGGATAGAAATGAATTTGGATCACTGTAAGTTATAGTTACTAAGTAGAAGTAACAGAACTAGAGAAATAATAATGTGTTCTGTTTGTTATTTATAAATCTTGCCCTAAGCAATGTGTGGCATAACATAAACACAGATGGAATTGAATCTATGTCTTTGGTGTTCAGTGAGGAAAGTGTATTTCTTTTCTTTTTTAAAGAATATATTTTACTGATTTTTTTACAGAGAGAAAGGGAGATGGATAGAGAGTCCGAAACATAGATGAGAGAGAAAATAAAATCAGCTGCCTCCTGCACATCCCCCACTGGGGAAGTGCCCACAACCAAGGTACATGCCCTTAACCGGAATTGAACCTGGGACCCTTCAGTCTGCAGGCCAATGCTCTGTCCACTGAGCCAAACTGGTTAGGGCCATTTATGTATTTCTTTACCCTGAACTAACCTCAACAATGGGTGTAGGTTAGTCTACTTAGCAGTACTATTGCCTGTGTCTCCGGGATTTAACCCACCCACCTAGAGATTACCTTATTCTCTTTATTCTAAGCAGAGATGAGACAATCCATAAAATAAAGCTGGTGTATCAGTAAAAACAGAGCTATAAGCTTCAAAATATTTGATGTAGATCAAGGGTTCACCAACTACAACCAAGGGACAAAGCTAACTCCTCACCACTTATTTCTGTAAATCATGTTAGTAGAACATAGTTATGCACATTCATTTATGTATTGTCTGTGGTCAATTTTGGACTATAACAGAGAGTTAAATAATTGTAAGAAAGACCTATAGTTTGAAAATCCTATACTATGTATTATTTGGCTTTAGAAAAAAAGTTTTCTCTAAATAAAAGTATCAGGGTCTCCATGTGTATATTCAAATTCAAGTTGGCTCTATCACCTACTAGCTATATAATACCAGAGAGTGTGTAAATTAACACTTCTGAGACTCAGTTTTCTCATCTCTAAAATGGGAATAATAATGAATCCCATTTTTTAGGATGCTATGAGAAAGATTCAATGTGATCATCCATGAGCCTATCACAAAATGAGTACTATACCAGTGTAACCTATTATCAAGTAATATTATTTCCCTAAAATCCTCTCCGCTAGGATATGCTGTAATATCCTCATCCCCTTCTCCAGGATATACAGATCTCAGACTCTGGTTGACATTTGAAATGAAGATTTCACCATTGAACTCTGAGAAAAACACCTCTATAATGTGATTAAAATGAAAACAAATCGAGTTTAATTAAACACTGAGACTGACAATTGTGATCGGGCAGAAGCACATTCTAGTGAATGTTAATAATGTGATTACAATGTGAGCTGCATGCATTGGGATGTGGGGAACGACAGTAAAATTGCATGTGAATTTATATCTGTCAACCCTATAAATGTGAGCTCTATAGACACAATGCAAAGTGGACTGCTCCTGGGAAACCATGGGAAGTATAGGAACTTATAAATCTGCACAGAATCCCAGCATTGACACTCTCTGGCCCTGTGATTGCAGCATGCATGCTCAGACTCCCTGAGCCTTGGTTTATTCACCTATAAAACAGGAACATTAATATACTTTTATCTTAAAACCAGAGGGAAAATTACATTAGGTGAAATAACAAGTATACGAACAATATCTACCCACTAGTTCCCTCAGTGGGAAAGGTGTAGGTTGTCACGTTACAGTTTATGATTACGAATGTCTAGGTTGGGAGCAGAGTTTGTTACCATTGACCTAGCGGGCCCCAAGGTCACAGCCCAATTTCAGGCTCTAACTTATGTGTCCCTTTGAACCCAGATCTCACCTGAATAAAAGCACCTTCTTTCACTATTTGTAACTACAAATGCAATATAGTATAGGTCACTGGATGGAGCATTAAGATAGCCCTCCAAGAGATACAGGCTTGAGATCCAGGTCTTATCTTCATGTACTAGCTTATGACCCTGGGAATGTTAATCTTATAAACTTCCATATTCCCGTTTATAAGATCATGATAAAATTAGTCTCTAACTTTTAGGGCTATTGGGAAGATTTAATATAAGAACTCAGAGCAGTGTCTGGCAGTTAATAACTGCACAATATAATTTAAGAATTAAAACTATCTTGTTGATGTACATGTATTTTCATTGCACTAGAATATAAAACCCTTGAAAGCAGCGGCTGTGTTTTATTTTCCTTCACCAGCATGGATTCACATGTAAAGCAGACTTTGAATAAGTATTTGTTGAATGCTGAATGAATGGTTGCATAAGGAAATTACCCCCCTCAAACCAACCTCACTGATGGGGATGGAAGATTAGTAACATTTTTTTTTTTCAAGCATGAAAGGCAACAGCAGATAGTCAGAAAGATTTCTAAAATGTTTCTGCTTTATGGAAATGCAATATAATTACTTTTTCTGGCCCGTTATAAATTTATTTCTATGATTTGTTTGGATATAATCTTTAGCTTTTGCCTTGAATTGTTTTCCACTTACACAACTAGTCCCTACATATTGTTATGCAGCACTGTATATCAACCATAGGCATTTGGCAAAGCCCTCCACCCAGGCCCACACAGAGCATCAGGGACTGACTGTAGGCCGTAGAAGTAACACATGGAAAAGAAGTGCATTTCATGGAACAAACTGAAACACCACTAAGAATCAAATCCAGTGCACAGGAACTCCATGAGCGGAAGGTGAGCAGTGCTTCTTTGTCCTTGACTCACCCTCTCCTTCCTCCTCTGACCCTCCTCCCCACTCTTTCAGCCTGCTGGGCTATTGACTGGGATTTTAGAGGAGTGGAAAGCTTTATCTCTTTGATATGAGCTGCAATATGATTACAATCGATTGAGTGATTTACAGTTTAGAACGCCTTTCATTATCCTCCGCGCTTTACAGAATTATAAATGGCATACTGTATGTGGATATATATTATTTTTATTGGATATTTAGGTACCACCTTTCTCCAAGAAGCTAAATGTGCTTTTTAGATTTTAACTAACTAGAGGGACCCTACAACCTTGTGAAAAACTTAAACTGAAGACTTGAAAACTTTTCCTATCAATAAAGCTATGCTCTTGCCTGGGCACTAGGATGTTTGATGTTCATTGAATTCTGGGGGTGGGGGAGGGAGAGAGAGACAGCATAGGGGAATTGTATTTTATATTTGGGATAATAATTCTTGATTTTTAAAATTAAAGAACAATTCTGTATTCCAGAATTATATTATTTACTATCTAACCTGGAGCTTCTTTGTGACATTAGGGCAAAGAAAACTTGTCATTCACTTAGCCTAGCTTAGACATTATGCAATATTGATGATTGTTTTATTTTGGAAAAAATGTGTAATTTCAGAGGCCTTACCAAAAGTGAGATATTATTAGTATTTTTATGTTACAATATCTCAAATGAGTATAATTTTTAAAAATCACATAAAAGGTGACTACTTGTGTTTCTAATCTTGAAAGCATTATTTCATGGATTTGACTTAATATAAACATACTCATTATTTATAGAAATTAAACATCTGTTTACTTAAATAGTACCTAGAAGTAACCCTCAAATATCTTGTTACTTATTTCACTGAGGCTACTAGATATAACATGTAAAATATTTAGCTTATGGTTAAATAAATATTTGTCATGAGCCTTTAAATTTGTGAAAGTCCCCCTTCCCCTCTACATACCAAGGTGGTCTACTAAAGATGAGAAAAATATAAACCATAACCCAAGACAAAATTATGCATCTTACAAAGTCTCATAGAAGCTTCCAGTAAAATTGTTCTTTTGTTCAACAACCCTCTAGATCAAAAGCACTGCCCTGTTCACAAAGTCACTTCTGGATAAATATTATGCGATCATAATAACCTGGCCAATCATTGTGTGTGGGTGTGTATATAATATATTAGAGGATCTAGCCAGCCTGGCCAGGGGGAGGGGACACGAGCAGTTGGCTGGTCTGCCTGCTGGTCGAACTCTTAGTCGAGGGGACCATTTGCATATTAACCTTTTATATAGAATATACACTAAGTGGTCAGATTATTATAATAATCTGGCCACTCATTGTAGTTGCTACTATGTTATCTCACATACATTTTCATCGTTATAACAAACTCCTTGGTGTGTTATTTAATAACTTTATAAATAAATTTGAGTCATGTTTCAGTTTTATGTCTCAGGGACATGTGCCTTGCATCCAGGTGCCATGTATGGATAAACTTCCTTTCCCTCTCTCCCAAATATTCTTCTCTATTAGGATGTCTGTCTGTCTGACATACACACACACACACATCTATGTCGATCCTTGAACAATGTGGGGAGATTAGGAGTGCTGAGCCCAACACAGTCCAAAGTACATGTAGTATAACTTTTGACTCAGCTACAATTAGCCTACATTTGACAAAAATTCATACTGATAACATACAGCCAATTAATACATTTTATACATATATATCATGTACCATCTTCTTATAATAAAGTGAGCTAGAGAGAAGAATATTATTTTCAAAATCATAAGGAAGAAAAAATACATTTACAGTATTAATTGAAAAAAAATAAAGACACTCATGTATAAGTAGATCTGTACAATGCAAAAACATATTGTTCAAGGTGAAAGGTATAGTCTTTCCTCTTCTGGGTAATTATGTTTAATTTTAGCATTAGCCAGAGACCTACGATTTGGTTTTTTAAAAATATATTTTTATCCATTTCAGAGAGGAAAGAAGAGCGAGAGAAAGATAGGATAGAAGCATCAATGATGAGAGAGAATCACTGATTGGTTGCCACCTGCATGCCCCACACTGGGGATTGAGCCCACAACTTGGACATGTTCCCTGACTTGGAATCAAATCATGATCTCCTGGTTCATAGGTCAATGCTCAGACATGAGCCGCACTGGCCAGATGAGGACAACAGTTTTTGCCTTTAACAGCTCATCAGCTTCTGCGAGACACTGGCAGGCAGAGAATGACTCTAGATTTGATAGCAGTGATTGTATAGGTGGTGTCTTGCTTATGATGGTTTGACTTAAGATTTTTCAAATTTATGAAAATGTCAAAGTGATACCCTCAATAGGAACCTCACTTTGAACTTTGAATTTTTATCTTTTCCCAGGCTAGTCATATGCAATAGATACTTTCTTGAGATGATGAGCATTGACAGCGAGCCTCAGGTCCCAGTCAGCCCCTTGGTCAGGAGGGAAAATGACTGGTGTTCGATAGTGTATTCACTGTGTTAGATGTTTTTGGCCAACTCTGGACTAATGTAAATGTTCTGAGCACATTTAAGGTAGCCCAGACTAAGTTAGGATGTTTGACAGATTAACTGCACTAAATGCATTTTTGACTTATGGTATTTTTCAACTTAATGGTGGGTTTATAAGGATGTAAAACCATTGTAAGTCAAAGGGCATCTATATTTAACTAGTAAGATACAAGGGTATTTACACATGGCTGGGAATTCACAGCAGGGAAAAGTTTGCCTGGTAAAATAAAAAAAATACTAAACACCCACTCATTACTTTTCCTCCCCCAAGCAAGACCATAAAACAGATTTCCATCTAATAAGCTCTTCCCTTCTGCTCAGATATGGTGCTGGCAGGTTCAATGGGATTATGTTCTGAAAGAGGATACCTAAGTCCCCAAAGGCCTAACTCAGAATGGGGAGGAAGGCAGCCATCATAAATGCTCAGGGAAGTGCTGACTTATAATGTGGCAGAAATCAAAGATCTTCCACATTTGGGTTAAGACCAGAATTTCTGGGGTATGCCAGTGTTCCAGGGCACCAAACTGAATCTGTGGAAGGAACAGAATGCAATTAAAACCCAGGCTGTCAAACCAGGTGGTCTTGGCTTGAAATCTCAGCATTTCTGCTCACTCTGTAAGATCTCTCGGACTGTTCCTAATCTGTAATATGAGAGTAAAACTAACATTGACCTCAAGGGTTATGTCCAGGCTCAGTAAAAGGTACATGAAGCAGGGAGTATGTAGTAAATGACCAACAGAGGGCAGCCATCACCATCTGGATAAGCTGGCTGAGTGATATTGGTAGCATTTGCTATTTTCCACATCTCTGGGACAACCAGCCCATGAATGGAGTGAAGATATTACCCCAGTGATTGTGCAGTGACAAAATACACGAGATGAGTTCAGAAGGTATATGAGGACAAATGCCTATTATTTTATTAATGATGCAAATAAAAATTTACATTATGCAAAACAGGCAAAAGATAATAAGATAAAGCATATTTTTATTCTACTCTCTACAATACCAGCCACCAATATCATAGAACTGACCTGAGAATTGAATAAGGAAATGTATTTAAATCCCTCAGTGTCTAGGACACAGCAACTGCACAGTAAAAATAAACCTTTAGGGGCTCAGTCTTATTAGCCAGCCTATAAGGGTGGCTACATGTGAATAGTAGCTATTATATTGAACAGCATAGTCTAAAAGAAGAAAAAAAACACACATTGTTGGCTCTCTAAATATCAGTGACTTTCGAACCCCATTGTATATGAAATCACCATGGGATATTAAGAAATATTAATGCGTGAACCTGTGTTTCTTAAATTTTACTGTGCATACAAATCATCTGGGTAACTTGTTAAAATGCAGACTCTGGTTCAGTGGGTTTAGGGTGGGCAGATATTCTGCATTTTTAAAAAACAATATTTTATTGACTTTTAGAGGGAGAAAGAGAAACATTGATCTGAGAGCATCACATTGATCAGCTGCTCCTGCATGCCCCCTTACTGGGCATCAAGCCTAAAACCTGGGCATGTGCCCTGACCAGAATTTAACTAGCCATCTTTCAGTGCACAAGACAATGTCCAACAAACTGGGTTATACAGGCCCGGGTAGAAATTCTGCATTTTTAAGGAACTGCTGGATGCTATTTCTTATCTATAGAACACATCCCATACCATTTAAATTAGGTGACATGGGACTGGTGTCTGAGCACCCACAGTTTATTAAAAGTTACTAGGAGATGCTTGGCCTGAGTGGCTCAGTTGTTTGAGCATTGACCTGGGTACCAAAGGGTTGCTGGTTTGATTCTTGGAAAGGACACATGCCTGGGTTGCAGGTTCCAGCCCTGGTTGGGGCAGAAAGCAACTAATCTTTGTTTCTTTCTCACATCAATATGTGTCTCTGTCTATCTGTCTCTCTTCCTCCTCCCCTCACACCCCCCTCCCTTGCTCTCCAACCCCTTTTCTCTCTTTAACTCGTCCTTGGTTAAGGATTAAAAAAAATAAAAAAAGTTACCAGAAGAATATAATTTGCAGTCAAGTTAAAGAAGACTGCTACACACACACACACACACACACACTATTGAAAAGATTTTTAAAACATTTTTTACACCAATATCCAACCCCAGCAAAGTGAAAATCCCTTGGAAATAGAAGCTCACCTACTTGTTAATCTTTATTCATTCCTGACAAATTGGCAAGAATGACTGTCTGGCAGTACTAATATTCAGGATGCCCTGGTCTGACTGATTAATGGACATGCTTTGTGACAGAATGTTGGAAGAACTTATTTATAAGGTGGATTTAAAATGTGTACCTAGCAATGCTCACACACACTCATTAAGTAACCTCTCCCCAGTCACTGTTATATCTCTGCAGTCTTGGAAACCATGTGCAATGATAGCTTTTCTCCTGGCTTGTAATTGTACTTTTTATTCCACTACCTATGTCCTTTCCCCTGTTGTACTGAAAGTAACACTGAACTGAATGGATAAATGGGCAGGTAGACAGGGCTTGTTTTAATATGGGCTTCAAATCTGGCAAGACTTCAAGTGTTTTCAGCCAAAGGCAGAAAGAAGAGGAGAGAAAACCTTATCAGCATTGTGTCCAGTATGTAGACTTGTTTTAACCCTTTAAAGTCTCAATAATCTAGGATGATATGTGGATAAATAAATCTTTCTTATCCTACTGTATACTGTCAAAACTGTAAAAGGACAATACCTGGTTGAACATGAGAGATGTTCTCTAACTCAGTGATTCTCAAATGAGGATGATTCTGCCCCCAGAATCAAATGTAGTTGGTGATGCTGCTAAACTTCCTACAATGCACAGGACAGCCTGCCACAGCAAGAAGTACCCAGAACAGAATGTCAAGTCTGCCAAGGTTCAGAAACCCCAACTAAACTAGTCTGGAAGGGATTTCTGATTGAGAATACTTTTGATGGAAAAAAAAGCAAAAACAAAACAAAAGTCTAAAGCCTCATGTCAGTATCAATCAAAGCATGACTTTGAGAGATAGAAAAAAATGTGCAGGAAATTTGAGGTAGTATGATCTCAGCATCAAAATAGGAATCTTAGCTCTACCCCTTTAGGTGAGTTATAGTTAGCCTTTCAGGGCCTCAATGACATAACCTTAAAATAGGTATGGTGGTAATAATAATAGCAAACCCAGTTCTCTCATGGTATAGAGTGACGCTCAAGTGTAATAAAGTATATGAGAGCACTGTGAGCTGCAGGAAGCGCTACAGTGTTTTGCTTACAGTGCCTGTAAAGACAAGGCTCTGCCCAGCCAGTATTGCTCAGTGGTTGAGTATAAACCCATAAAACAGTAGGTCACAGTTTGATTTCTGATCAGGGCACATGCCCAGGTTGCCAGCTCAATCCCCATTAGGGGGCATGTGGGAGGCGGCTGATCAATGTTTCTCTCTCATCTATGCTTCTATCTCTCTATCTTTCTCCTTTCCTCTCTCTCTAAAATCAATACAAACATATTTTAACAAAACACAAGGAGTTGTGGAATTTGATACACTCAAATAGAAAGATGGATATTTATAATTTAGGGCCTAGAAGGGGAGCCATTTCTCTGTTCTTTTCAGGTTCAGAGTGGTTAAGAGAGATTTTAGCTGAGAACATCACTGAGCATTTTATGGACGCAGGAAGGAAATTCCTGTCAAGAGCACTTCACCTGACGTGGACTGCAGTATCAAGAAAGAAAAAACAAAAACAAACAATGGAGACTCTATTCTCCTGAATGCCATCTGGAGAGAAAGATGGAAAGTCAGAGCGGCTTTTTAGTCTTCACTTTCCAGGAATCTTGGCTCTGACTTGAAAAGCCCCTTACTGCATGGTGCTCAGGTTTCTTAAAACTCTGATGATACAACCAGCCACCTACCCATGGAGGGAGAGGGTCTTTCACCACGCCAGGTAGCCCAGTCTCCCAGGGGGCCTAGAGCTGTGGCTAAAATTAATTTCTCAGGCTCAGCTCACCTCTCACCTTCCTTCCCTTTTCCCACCATTGCACTGTGTCAAGAAAGTAATCAGAGGCTTTATAAAGAACATTTGTCAGTGTCTCGATGCTGGCTTGGGGCTGATTCTCCTTTTATTTCCACCTCCTGTTCCTTAGCCTCTCTATTTCCAGGTTCAAACAAATAATGTGCTTTTGAGTTTTCTCTCTCAGAATTAGTGGATGTAAGATTCCAATGACTACAGAACCTTTTTCCATTTGGATCCTTCCACCAACTAGTGTATAAATATTTCACAGTGGGATGTTTCAGTAGAGCCACATAAAATCCCATCAATGCCCAGGAGAAGATTCTGGAGTTGACCCATTCACCCTGATAGACAGTGACCTGTGAAGACATGTCTTCAGAATAAGAAAACTTGAATGAATATTCCATAGGAACCATCCAATATTTCTTTACTGTTTAAATATCAGCAAGAGACAACTAGCACTACTGAACTCCTCTTGGTGATTTTTCTATTGATTACCCTCAATAAAATAGAATAGCTTAGAAAAAGGAGAATGCAATACTTTTCTAGAAACTGTCCAGGTGGCTTTATTCTTTGATTCCTGGATACAGGGTGTATTTTGCTCTCCTGGTTTAAAACAGATTAATTAAGCATGATTGGATTGTTCTACTGATGCTTTCAATTCTGTTAAATGGGTCCTTTCCATCTCACAGGAAAGCAGGCAGGGGAGAAAGTAAGGTACCCAAGCTCAAAGGGGAGCCACTCCTAGGAAGGCTTGGAAGAGTGGAATGTGAAACTAGAATGTTGCACCTTCCAATCCAAGCAACTGAGTAAAGTGAGAGCTCCTTCAAATACTCAGTATTTTTTCAATTGCCCCATGGAAGTGCATTGCCATTGCTGTCAGATTAACCTGGACTTGTTACAAATGAGTCTTTTAGCACAGCTAAAAGAACTTCTCTTTGTAAAGGAGGATTTTCAACTCTACATCTCAGAATAACCATGTATGTGTGGTTATTGATACTCACTTTTGTAATATGATACTTTAAGTAAAGGAATAAACCCAAGATGCCACAAAAAGAATGTTACTCACTTCTGTCTACACAGTTTTCAAAATATCCCCCAGTTTGCTGTGGGGCAATAGTGGGAATCTTTCTAGTTGAGAATAAGAGAATCTGGTCTTCCTTCTGTCCTTCATTCACTCCGTAACCTTAGGAGAGACAATGTCTCTCTGGATCTCCTTTTAAGTTTTTATTTGAAAAATAGAAAAAGGATACCTATCCTACCCAACTTAATAGTCAAAATAATATAATCTGTGTAAGTGAATATATAATAGTAAAAAAGAAATCCTACACGAATGTTTGGAAATCCTCATAGCTAACATTTATTGAGTATTGACTTACTTGACCCAGAATTATGTTAAGTATTTTACATGCGTTCAACTAATTTAATCTTCACATAAATCATGGAAATTAATATTAGTACTATTAACATTTTTACAGTCTAGGAAACAACTATTCTGGAGGTTAAACAACTTCCTTAAGATTTGGAAATAGATCACAAATAGGAAAAATAAGCACTTCCTTAGGGAACCAAGAAAACAGAGGAAAAAAATAGAAAGTGAAGAGAAGGAATGATGTATTTTGAAAACATTATGGTGATCATCAGAGAAAAATCAAACTTGCTAGATATTCTCACACTTAGGTTTTAGTGTTGTATTTTGAATTATATGTGGAGAGAAGCACCAAATATTTCAGTGTTTAGGGCATCTCCTGGTCTTAATCCAGCCTGACTTAGACTCCCAGGAAATAGCACCAGCATCTCACCTCCAGCCAGTTGCCTCCAAAGCCCATACTTATAACTACTATACTGAATCATGTCTCACAATAATACTTATTATTAGTAAATATCAATTACCAACAGCTACTAGTAATAATAGTTTTCAGTGTGAAGCAATGTCATTAAATAAAGCTTTTTCTCTGTTTTGAAAACATAGGAAGCAACCTGTAATTTGGAACTAAAGATACAAAGAAGTAGGCACACAGCAAGGGTCACTGGTCTCCTTATATGTCTGTGGCTTTAAAATTACCATCAAAGAGCCTTTTCATTGCTGGCAGCAAACTCATAGATTCTATACTGGCTCAGGGCAAGTGGTTAATATCAATTTAGAAATCTTTGAAATTCTTCATAAAAACATAACAAACCCTACAGCAGCACCAGCAGGGCCAACGATAGCATGCAAGGAGGGAGACCAATTTTTCCTATGAGCAAATAAACAATTTTAAGACCTCAAGCTATTTTGATTTCCCTGCAACCTCCACTCCATGGATTTTAAGCAAGAAGCATTTAAAAATCAGGTCTATTGGTGTCTAGTGAATGTGGATGATGATAAAATTCAGAGTGGCTGTTAACACCTCTGGCTCTCTTCCAAGGTTTAAAGATAATCTCATAAGGTCATTTTTTGTGTGACTTAATTTCAGAAGTGCTAAATGTATGATAAGAGACTCCCAGCAAAGGCTGAGCTGGATACGGTATTGAGATTGAGAAGGTAGATAAAGGGTAGGTGGGGCTTCAATAACTTGGGAGTCTTGTATGCTGTTTGTAGATGTTCCCATAATTCTAAAATCAGACATAGGAAGACTGGTTATTGGGGGGTGTGGGGGGGAACCCAGCAGCACAGCAGCACAGTCACTCCTGATTGGCATTAAAAAATAATGCTGAGTTGGGTGTGAAAACATAATCACAGTCTTCAGGTCATTCAAAATTTTTGAGCCACAATTATTAATAGCTAAACACCTCTTATATTTCCAAAAGAAAAATATGTGCCTCTGGCTTTCTCATCTCTGTGCACATCTCACTATGAAGGAAGTGAGGGAATAAAAGTGAGGAAGTTATGGGGAGGTCAGAGTGCAGAAGTTTGATAGTCAGACATAGCATTGTGGCTACATTAATGAAAAGTTCAGTATTCTGTACTCTTCTCTTTGTATCTTTAGTTCCAAATTACAGGTAATGAAACTATTGTGGAGCGAAGGCCCTTAGCCAAAGTGTTTTCCTTTCTATTCCTGAAACATTTATTATCAGGGCTCTTTTCCTGGGAGAAGTGAGAGATGGGAGGGAAAACAAACAGATTACTTAAATGATCTCTTTTAAAGAAGGCAACCTTTCCTCCTACTGCC
Organism: Lasiurus cinereus; assembly: GCA_011751065.1. NCBI lineage: Eukaryota > Metazoa > Chordata > Mammalia > Chiroptera > Vespertilionidae > Lasiurus > Lasiurus cinereus. The sequence goes on from JAAGEH010000076.1 coordinate 8,283,756, forward strand.
CTTGATTCAGCCATCTGGCTCTGGAGTTTATTGGCAAATGCTCCTTGAGTATAAAATTTAAACAGATGATTAACTCCTCTCCCTCCCGTACCAGAATGCTTGCTATTAAAACCCCTACTAGGACCAATCTCTAAATATCAAGGTAGGCTTAGTGTTGAAAAAAAAAATGGCAAAGTCAACCAAATAAATGAAATCCCATCCTTAGTTTTTCTCTCTTACCCTGACTTTTTCATCCATTCAAATTTAGTAAACTTCCTTTCACTGGCCATGTGTACCTAACTAAATAATACCACAGAGTCCCAGATCTCAAATTAACTATTTCATGATGATCAATAGAAGTTCATGATAAAGATGGTATGCCTTCCCTAAGGCATCACTCATCATTTGCAGTGCCCTGGAAATTCTAAAGTAATTGTCTTGGTATGAGCCAGTTGGGTTGACAAACAGTGTACAGTGCATATTTAGTAAGTCTCCAGAAGCTCCCTATACTGGACCAAGTCCTAAAGAAATAATTTATCTTCTCATACAAAAACCAGAAATGTACACTTAATGTTCAGTGTTTTATGATTTAGTGATGGTCATGAGAAAATTACCATTTGGAAGAATGGGAGAGCAAAAAAAAGAGTACGGTCATTGAGAGTAAAACATGTACCTGTGGGGTAATGCTCATTCACTGGCCAGTTGTCCACCTGAAGTGTGGCATTGCCTCCATTCCTGGTGAAGCGCACCACGTGGTATTTACCATCATTTACTGGGGTTCTCTCTTCTTTGATGGAGATGTCAACTGTGCCGATATTGAAGACAACCCCAATTTTCCCCTGTTCCTATAAGAGAGAAACACAAAAGGCACAGTTGTTACCAACCACAAGGTTTTTCTCTTTTTAAAGTTGATCCGCCAACTAACAATAAATGTGTAGGTATTCAGAGGGAGGTGTCAGTATGAAGTTAACAATCTCTCCATGGGCTTTCATCCTAAACATAAAACCAACAGATTCAAGCTACCCAGGTTGCTCTCACAGACTGCACAGTATAGGTTACATCATTTGATAGCCCTCAACAGATTTCAAAGTTGGAACCACAGAACTACCTAATAACTGTGTAGTACCACAGCAAAGCTCACTTCTGTGTAGTAAGTTAGGCTTGTTTTCTAGGAGATACTAATAAGACATTAGACTCTACAGCATCTCACCATTCAGACTGAGGATTAAAGAGTGAACTAAGCCTTGTACATTTTGGGTAATCAAGGCCAAAAGGAGGGGTGCTGAGTTATTAGAAATCAATGAAAGAGGAGCTATCATTATGGACTAACTTCTAATGATACCTTTCTATAGGTCTAAAACAGAAAATGTGTCATCAGTAGAGTCCAGGACACTGAGCTGGGGTTTTCAGAGTTAGATGGCTGTCACCCTTCCCACACTTGAAACCCTAGTCCTTAAGTTAATCCAAAGAGTGATGCAATACTCAGTACTAAAGCTCTATGTTACACAGCAGAAGATACATCTGATACCCAAAAAAGAATTCTGTGGGTGAAAAAACAATGAATTCCAAAAGGAAAACACTATGACAATGAAGGGGATGATTATGGTGCTGTTGAAGGTGGAGTGGTGATATCATCCACCTCCTGAGAAGTGAAATATTGATAAGTAACAGTGCAATTAAAACTCTTGTTGTTCTTCTCTGATAATTAGTTACAAAAAGTGTTAGAATGAATATTCTATTGAGACATAAGATGAGAGTAACCTTAGTGACCAGAATCAGTCTCTCTCCACATCCTGGAAAAGCATCAAGGAATGTAGGGCACCAGGGGGAATAGGCAAAGAAATAGTCTAACTTACTGACTTATTGGCTATAGGTTGGACATTGACCAATAGTATTATTTTTTTGTAATTCCAATGCTCTATAAGACTGAGTCACAGTATTTGTTCATAGTCCCATATCCTCTGTTACCTAATTCAAGAAGTAGAAAAAGACAAGGAGGAGGTGAAAGAAGGGGAAGTGATAGGGAGAAGAAAGAAGAGGAGGAGACAAGTAGAAGAAAGAGAAGGTTATAGAAAAAGGTTTAGAATCCATCTGAACTAACATGTAAGAAAGATTTTGCTGAATATCAGATTTAGTAATTTGGTTCATTCATTCATTTATTCAATCATTCAACACATAAATGCAGAGTGTTTATTAAGCACTTACTGTGCTTAAAGTTGATAAATTATGACTCTGGTGAGATTTTAGGTACTGGTCTCTATAGAGTTAGTTCGCTTTACTTATTTTTTTTAAAGACAGGCTTTCCTCAACTTCCCAGTTTTCCTTTAGTAAATGAACATACCTTATGCCCAACCAAGGAATCTTGATCTTAGAAAGTAGGAATCTAGGCTGATCAACCAAGGCTGAGATGCTGAGATACAGGGCATACAACACACAATGTAAAATGATGTCTGCAATTCCCAGGTTCTGTTCTCTGAGAAAAGTGATTTGGGTACTTGCCCAAGTAGTGACTCCATTCACCCATGATTTCTTAAATCCCTGTTTGTTGTGACATTATGTTCTCAGTGTTGTTCTGTTTTATTTCTACCTCTTCATCTTCAGCACTAAATTATCTAGCATTACGATATGATGCATAGATAAATGTATCTGATGATATTTTTGCACAGTTTATGCCCATAATTAATAATATTATGATCCATTTTATTCTTACTTCTTAATTCTCTAGTAATTCAGGAATGACAATATAACTTCCTTTGCTTTTCCTTAGTTAACAATTAATGATCTTTGCTAAGGTTGTATGTGTGTGTATGTGTGTGTACCTAGTCACCCTCATTCCTAAACAAGAAAAGCTATAGGAATCTGAGTCAGAATCTGTTCAGCAGAATAAATGGACTGCACGATTTAAGAAACCATGACTGCAGACAGCATTACTCCTCTGCCCATCCCTTAGAAGTGGGCTGTTCATTGCATCACTGTTCTTCAATGAGAAGCCACTGTATAAATCTGGATGTGTAGCAAGGACTGCTGGTGATTCAACTCGCCTCTGAGTTACTAATTAATCTGTATGGAGAACAGTCTGAGTGTGAGAGAGGTGAGCTTTATTAGTAAACCAGCTCTCTGTAGCTTTTCAGCCACAGCAGTAGCCAAGTACAGTTCTGGCTCAGTGAGCTGGCTGATCAGGCAGATATATTCTTGGGCAGATTCTCTGCAAGATCCATAATAGATTTAGAGAAAGGAAAGATTTAATCTCTGCCAGAGTAAATATTTGGTCCTTATCTGAGGCTCCACACATTTGCTGCCGCAATTGCTGTTTCAGAGAGATCTTCCTAATCCTGCTCACATGTGGCTAATGTCGACAGAGACCCCCAAGCCAACATTTCACTGTGTTTCCTATAGTGGTAAACGTGGCTGTGCTAGACCTCGGATGTGGTCTCTTCACTCGCATAAAATTTCATTACTTCAACCTCTTCATCGTTTGTCCTGGGACCACAGTGGCATTATACTCTGTGGCTAACTACTTTGTCTCCATTCATTATAAGCCTTGTGGCAAATACCCAGATAGTTGCACAGGTTTGAGTCTATCATGCTCAGCTGTCATGAACATAAACTCTCATAGGCCAATGGTCCACCAAAGAGAAGATATAAGAGCAAAAAATCATGGCTTCAGAGTCAACCCTGACTGACCTTGCACAGGTTACTTAACTTTCCTGACCCATTTCTTGATACTATATTATGCAGGCAGGATACCAGCTTTACATACTTCATAAGGCCATTGTAAGACTGAGAGGATATGATTAATATCTGAGCACTTTATAAATAATCATATAACATACAAACTGAAGACAAATGAGATCAAGAGAAGAAACCATGCAATTGTTTGACCATAAACAACAATGATTACTGCAGAAGTTAATTGGTTCAGAAGAATTAACACAGGTTTTAGCACACCATGATTCTAATAATGCCTGTGGTTCTGAAAGCTCTATGACCTTAGGCAGGTTATTTAACTTATTTCTTATTTTCCTACTATAAAAGGGATGTGTGTTGATGTGTGTTGCACAACTAGTATGGGTCAGTGGTTGAGCATAGACCTGTGAACCAAGAGGTCATGGTTTAATTCCCAATCAGAGCACATGCCCAGTTGTAGCCTGGATCCCTAGTAGGAGGCATACAGGAGGCAACTGATCAATGATTCTCATCATTGATGTTTCTATCTTTTTCTCCCTCTCCCTCTTTAAAAAAATAAGGGGGAGGATTTGTAAATGAAGGAAAAGACTACCTCTAAAGCTTTGTGAGGATTTCAGAAGAACACACAGGTATGAAACCCTGGCAGGTGACTGTGCATACTTTGGAACCTCAATGAATGTCAATCATAATTCCCCTTCCTTTCCCTCATTAGTGAAGTTAACATAATGGCAAGAACTTCAGAACTATTGGCTTGGCCTCACTGTCATCAAGAAATACAATGAAAATAAATGAAGATTTTAGCAAATGGGACATTACAAAGCAACAATGGGACATTAGCAAATCAAATTTGAAAGGTTGATTTCCTGTCACAATTTGGTAGATAGTTACTTTCTCTTCATGTTTCTTGGTGACATTTATATACCTCCCCAAGATAAGCAAAGTGTGGCTGCAAAAACAGCATGACTATAAATGATAATAACTGCATGCCCATTACTATCAAAGTTGCTACCCAGTCAGTCACCTTAATCTATGCTTTTCTTCAATACTACAAAGACAAGTGGTAAATCAGAGGACAATGCTAAAGAATCTTCAAGTGCATTCAGGAAAAATAAATAAATAAAAACTGCAGGGCACAGTAAATAGCTGTCTTTAAATAACCAGTAAGTCATTCTTCCATCAATAATGACTGTTTATGAGCCTACCTGGTTCATCAAATGAGTCAGGTTCTAGTTTTCTGACCTTCCATCAGCTACATTACATTTCATGCTGTGTAGGTGACCCCAGAAATACTGCCAACACTAGGGTCACATTTCAGGAGCAAAAAAATACACAAGGGCCAAGGAAAATCCTCAGGAATAAATATCTCCCTCAAGGCAATTTTTTCATTCACTCTTGAGTGCCCACCGGGAAGGCAGAATATACCTTCCACTATTTCAGAAAATTTCAGCTGACACAAACAGAACTGGGCCTCTCACATGTATGCCAAGTAGGTGTGCAAAAGAAGCTGTTCTCAGTACCTTTCTTTCCAGGCTTCCCACAGAATTGGGGAGCTCAGTGTAAGGCAGTAATACAAGGAGAATGGCATATGTGTGATTTCTTTTGGGTCCACATACTGCCAGGTCTGCCATACCCATTTCAGGGTCTGGGTCCTAGAATATAAAGTTATTAATGGCACTATTTGCCATATTTTTCTAGTCCCCTCCCCTCCACCATTGCGGGCTCATAGTAAGAGAGAACTGCTGTGTCCCTTTGTAATGTGTAGGGCCAAGAGACCAGTGTTGGTGAATCTATTGGGATCACTCCTGGGCCACGCACTTAACTGCTGGTGTGAGACCCACCAGAGTTCTCGCCTTTTCTCTCAACCACTCCACTCAGCAAATTTCTGCTAGTGGCTTCTTTGTCAGCCTGGTTCATTGAGTGAGGATGGCAATGAGCCAACTAACAATGGACATAGAATATGACTGAGAAACTAAGTTTGGTTGCTTGATGCCACCGATTTCTTTTTTTAGAATACAAGTTTATTAATTTTTAGAGTGAGAAGATGGAAGAGAGAGAGAGAGAGAGAGAGAGAGAGAGAGAGAGAGATATCCATGTGAGAGTGTAACATCCATCGGCTGCCTCCTGCAGGCTCCATACTCAGAAACCACCTGCAAGCTCAGCAAGGGCCCTGACTGGGTCTCAAACTGGGAACCTTTTAGTGAGGGACAATGCCTAACCAACTGAGCAGCATTGGCCAGGATGGCTCCAAATATTTTAAGCTGTTTGTTGCTGAACATAACCCATACTATTTTGATGGACAGAGTAGGTGCTTAGCAAGTATTTTTTAATAGAATAATTTTTGAATTCTCACAATTACCCTTCAGATTGTATATGTTAAAGACAGAGAGTGAGAGAATTGGGAATTCACCAACTAATAGGAGACATCTTTAAGATCAGAATGCAAATCTGTGACTTTAAAACCCATGAATTTTTCCACCATGTTAAATTTTAGTCACATGCATTATATGTTGCAATTGGATATACTTTATGTCTGCCTAACCTATCTGTCTAACTTAATTTGGGTGTCTCAAATATAGGAATTCTAGCAGTGTTTAGAAAATGTTTTCTGAATTAATGGATAAGTGAATCAATGAATACTGAATTTGAATGTGTGGGTATAATAGAAAAGAGTGGCTAAATTTTGGCTAAATAAGATATGAATACGATAGGATAAAGTAGATAATTAGTCGCATATATTCATATTTTTTTCAATAAATCTTGGGCAAAACATCTAGTGTCATTGTGCTTTATATATGCAGTCAGTAAAATACAAAGAGATGATGTACAATTTATTTGATTTATCAGATAATTTTGGTTGAGGGAGAATTACATTGATGTTTTCTAGGATAAAACACTGCATTAGAACACTTTTGAGGCTCTTTTTTGTGACTATTAATTGACTTTCCATGAAAAGCATCAGTTCATTCTTTCAATGTTATGTCTCATCTCCTTGTTCTAGAGACAATCGTTAGCTAAGAAGCACCAAGTGTACACTTTGGGTGTGCAGAGCCATGCACTGTTAAAAGATTCAAAATATGTAAGAAATTAGGTCTATCCCTGGAGAAGTCAGAGATGGAGAATCAATCCATCAGGAATTATCCAGAGCGACAAGATTCCAGCTGTGAGCCTTGAAAAGGGTTTGGACTTTCACTGTCAACCATGACAATGACCATGTCCCCTTCCCTTGAAGGACTTGACTGTAGCTATGACAGGAAGGACAGGGGAGGATAATTTGTTTGTCCTGGGTTCCAGAAACCATTAAAACATATAATCTGAAGACTTGAGCCCAGTCAAAGTGCTGCCTCTCATTGTCCAGGTGATCTTGAGCAGGTCCCTCCTCTATCTGAATCTCAAGCTACCCGTATGAACAATGAGAACAACGACATAAAGACAACAACAATGATACCTATGCTAACTGGTAATTAAGAGAAATGAAGTGCTTTCAAAGTAAAATATAGCAATGATGTTGATGGTGGGGTGACATTAATGATCATATTGAATATGTTGGTGGGATAACTGGGTGAGAAATAGTAAGACAGATGATAGAGGAGTCAGGGACTTTTGCATATGACCTACATAATACCTCTCTATTTGGAATGACTGTCTCCCATTAAAGTTCATCAAGTCCAGATTGTCCCTAGAAAATTCACATGAAATGGTTTGGAAATTAATTCTGTTTTCCTAAATTTACACAGGTTTCCATGACTTTTGCACCCGTCCAGCAAAATTGCATCCACCTCTCACCCTGGCTGCAGCTGTGCTTCACCCGGTGTTTTGCTGATGTCTGTTTATGTGAGATCAATCAATTAAAGAGGATTAGATCCGCAGTCTGAAATACTAACAGAGGGCCAAGAGAGATAAGAATGATAAATAGCTCAAGACAGCTTCATCTCTAACTACAAGCAAGAAAAAAAAGGGGAGGGGGCGGAGAGAGAGAGAAAACAGGGATGACAGCTTAGGACAACAGGAACTCTGACCTGAAGAGGGGAATCAAGGAAGGACAAGACAGCAGATGCAAGTAAATAAGATGCAAGTCTGAGCCAAGACTCTAACAGCCACAGTCACAGACTGGCATCCTGAGTTATCCCGTCCTTCAAGTTCACTCTGAATATACGCTTCGCTTCCCAGACCCCAATGTCACAATGCCTTGTTTTGTAGTTCAGTCTGACTACAGAGCAAGAATTAAAGTTCATTTTTGTAGGAGCCCCAGTGTTACGTCAAGACCTGGAGCAGTCTCCTGGCAGGGCTCAGCTGACAGCTGGCAGGGCAGTGCTGACTGAAACTCAGTGCAGATCAAATATCTCCCATAAATTCCTTGCTCTCCCCGCACATCTCCACCACAGCTGTGAGACAACCACCCGATGGCCTTCATAAACAGACCGTAAGCCCTGTGTGCACAGTAATAGCATTCGAATCCTCAAAATTGGGAAGTACATTTTGAATCATCTAGCATTTTCTAAAACCTCCTACATCTTTTCTACGTGCTTACCAAGTGTGATCCTGAGACCACTAGTGTCAGCAGCACCTGGGAAGGTGTTAGAAATGCAAATTCTTGAATCTTATGCCAGACTTCCTGCATCAGAAACTCTGTAGTGGGGCCCAGCAACCTGTATTCTCACATGCCCTCAGGTGCTTGCTCAAGTCAGGGACATTTTCTTTTATCAATGTCCTGGCTCCACTAGGGCAATAGTTTCAATGGGAGGTGCTTCTGTGCCTAGTGATTTTCACAACTGGGTGTAGGGTGTACTGGCATCTAGTGGGTACAGGACGGGACAGGTATGCTGCTTACTCTCTGACAATACACAACAAAGAAATATCTGGTCCATGACATCAAGAGAGCCACTATTGAGAAACTGCAGTAAGGAGTACAAAACTTCTGTCACTCAACAAATGTCCATAAACCATGAACATCAAAATAGAAACTGTTCTACAAATATTTATCTATCATTTAACTTATTCCCCACAATACTCCTTTTATAAGCACGTATGCATGCAAACAACACAGACACAATACATCACCAGTGCATGCCTGCTTGTACACATATATACGTTTTCATATATTTCACCTAGCTTGTGGTCCAGTCCTCAGAGAACAGGGTGAGAAAAGAGCATGTGTGGATCATCTCTAGACACTCCTACTCTATGTTGAACTCAAGGGCCCATTTTATAGATGTAAACTTGGAAATGCAAGCTCACACAGCCAAAATGTGGTATGTCTAAATTGCATGATCTATATTTCTTTCCTGATCTGGTTAACCTCCTTTTCTTATTTTTATATATTTTTATTGATTTCAGAGGGGAATGAAAAGGAGAGGGGGGGCAATGGGAAGAGATGTATACATGTAACACAATGAAAAAATAAATAAATTAATTAAATTAAAAAGAGAGAGAGAGAAACATCAATGATGAGGGAGAATTATTGATCAGCCACCTCCTGTACATCCCACACTGAGAATCAAGCCACAACCTGGTCATGTGTCCTGACTGAGAATTGCACCCTGACCTCCTGGGTCATGGTAAACCACACTCAGGCTCCCTCTTCTCTTTTACGTAATTGTTGATAGCCCCTAAGAGAGTCAGTCGCCCAGCATATCTCTCCCTGGCACAATGGCATGAGCTGTTAGCCTCAACTCCAGTTTAGTCCCTTGATCCTTCCCTACAGACTAGTCAGTTTCCACAAAGATGTCTGGTCAGTTCTGAGTGGGATGCAAAGGAGAAACTTCCTCTCTTATTATTAGAGAGTCCAACCTGATGATGATCAGCGGATCATCTATGGAAGATAGACTAGTAATATAGCTACTAACCTAAGACATATTCTAAAGTAGCAAGGAAACCTTTAGGGATTCTCCACAGTGCTTTACTATTTAATTATTTTTCAAGTGACAGACTGAACTAACATTATGGCTTCAAGGTGAATGGATCTATGTGAACAAAAACATAAACCAAGAATTAATAATTCTTGGTTTAATAAGTAAAGCATTTAGTCACTTTCATAGATAAATTCTCAGGCTAACCTCTATATCATTTTCTAGTAAAAAGAGAGAGAGAGAGAGAGAAATTTATTATATACATTTCAGAGCTGATAAATTCAGTGTATTTGGGATGTCAGAAAATCTGATGTAGATTATTGCATTATTTTAATGATGTCTTTGCTGAATGCGTATGCAAAGGTTGTAGGAGGCAGATTGACCTAAGACAGAGGATCAGCAAATTGTGAGCCAAATCTGGTTACTACATGTGTAGGTAAATAAAGTTTTATTGTAACACAGCTATGTTCAGTCATTTACATATTGTCTGTGGCTACTTTTATGTTATATTAGCAAAGTTGAAGAGTTGCAACAAAAATCATGTGGCCTAAAATATTTATTCTCTGGCCCCTTAAAGAAAAAATTTGCTGACCCTTATTATAGAACCTTGCAGAAGTTAAAGATAACCATAATTTACTTTCAATTTTAGACCCATAGTTTATATTTAAGCATGCAAAATAACTCAAATATGAGTGGGGAGGTCAAATGAGAAGGAAGCCTGTACCTATTCCATCAATGATTACCTGGTAAAGAGAGCACACTTCTATTAAGTTAAGACAAAATGTAGAAAAATGCACCCAATTTATGCTTAAACTCATCTATCTCAGATTCCATTAAGGATGCTTTAGACACTAAAATCAATTCAACATAACACTGTTTGAAGGTGAGCAGCTGCAGATACAGAAAAATAAATTAGAGGCTTCTGGCAAAAGATGACTGTAGAGAGGAATAGTCTGGTAATGGAGGAGACGGAGCAAAGTTGTAAAGTTATTAAAATTATAATGACCTGACATTTCTTTCTGAAAATTTGTTTAGTTCTGTGGAGTGAATCATGTACATGTTAAAAGCTTGGGATCCTAAGAGCCCACACGCATCATTCTGATGTTAGGATGGCAGTTCACTGCATTAGATGGAATAAGAAGAGAGCATAGCATTGCAACCCAATGAATATCTCAGTCTCCAGAACTCCACTGTATCTACAAGACACTTAAGTCCATTGAGTGATAAATGGTGATTCACTGAGCTCTCTTGGTTTACTTGCAAGGAGATTCTACAGTGTCATCTTAGAATGAACATACTGAAATAGGGACTCATTTTTCATTTCTTAGTTATCGTAAACAAAATGTCCAGCAGACACTAATATATCAGCAATGGCTGTCTGCATGCAGGGACAGCAGTGTGTGTGTGTCCTGGAGATAGTGTCTCAGGGAGGTATTTTCTCCAGGTGATACTTTATGGATCTCCACTTTGTCTACTAGCACCACTGTAACATTCTGTCTTGGATCTTATCAGCACTTCTAATTCAAAAGGTTGATTCTAACCTACCTCCAATCACCGTAATAAAAGCAACAGAGAAGGGTGAGGAGTTAAACTTAAACCACTGCAGCACATTTAGAAAAGGTAAGCCTGCTGGCCTCCAGGTGGCATCAAAGCCACTACCGAGAGAGTTATCTGGACACCTGAGAAGAGGTATAAAAAGAAGAATGCTTTCCTTGGGCCTCAGGTGAGTTTAGTTAAAGTAATCCATATGGGAGACTTGCAAACACATCAAAGGGAGCTGACTTATGCCTTAGGAAAGGCTAACAACTTACCAGCAGGGAGAATTGTTTCAAAGCTGCATGCCCTTTTCATAGAATAATCTGAGAACAGATCTCCTTATTTTACCTGAATTTTGTATCTGTACCAAATAGTAAAGTGAGTCAGTGTCAGCTAAATGGAGGAATTATCCCTGAGAAACTGGGAATCATCTCTCCTCTATGATACTGCATGAACTCTGAGCAGTCCAAGAGCCAGCCACAGCATTAGATACACAGATTATCCATGGAGTTTATCATAAATCCATACACAACTTGACGGATGGTTCACATTACAGCATTTAAAGGACACATACATTCCTTCTCTTCTTTATGCGTGCACTTCAATTTTATTATTGATATAAAGATGCTAAAATACTTTATCCAAAAGCTTAAAGAATACAATGTTACAGAGAGAGAGAGAGAGAGAGAGAGAGAGAGAGAGAGAGAGAGAATGTGTGTGTGTGTGTGTTACCTTAAAATTTAACATCCCAAAAGTTAGTTTTTATGACTCTCTTCTTCCTTTTTTTTAAAAAAAATATATTTTTATTGATTTCAGAGAGGACAGGAGAGGGAGAGAAAGATAGAAACATCAATGATGAGAGAGAATTATTGATAGGCTGCCTCCTGCATACCCCAACTGGGGATTGAGTCTACAACCCGGGCATGTGCCCTTGACTGGAATCGAACTGGGGACCCTTCAGTCTTCAGGCAGATACTCTTATCCACGGAGCCAAACCACTAGGCATCTCCTTTCTTTTTTAAGTACAGTGATGATGACTTAGGAGAATCTAGGCCCTTGTGTATCTATCAAGAGGCACTGCGGTCAAGTTCTAATTCAGCTCTTGGACAATCCCTGGACAGTTAGTAGAAACCCTGAGACTTCACGTCCACAGAAGGCCTTTCAGGAATATGAACTAATCATAGAACAAGCTGTAGATTCCAAGGCGAATCAAACATCAGGATGAACTACAGTCAACATGAGCTCCAGGGAATGCAACTGATTAGACATTAGGCACCCTGATCCTGGAATGACCCAAAGACAGGACAAATCACCTAGGCCTGGCTCAGCCCAAAGCTGAATGAGATAGCCTTCCTTAGGTCATGAAGAGATATCCTTTAGCTATAGAGTCCAGCTTTTCTAGCCAATGTACATAGATGTATAGAACTAAGTACAACTCTACAAGCATGTTCTCTTGGAGCCGTCTTGAATTAACTAGATTTATACTCCATTTATCCTATAATCTCTCCAGTATCTATTTAACAATAAAATCAATTATTTGCGCTGATTTATTTACATGCTTTAACAGAATGATTCTCTTCCCCAATGAGACCTTGAGCATTATGAGAGCAGAAAATATATTTTTATTTTTTTACTAGAGGCCCCGTATATGAAATTCATGCACTCAGCAGGGTCCTTCAGCCCAGCCTGTGCCCTCTCACAGTCCAGGAGGCCTTGGGGGATGTCCAACTGACAGCTTAGGCCCATGGGAGTAGGCCTAAGAAATCAGTCAGACACCCTTAGCACTGCTGCTGAGGCAAGAGAGGCTCTCATTACCACCACTGAGCTCACCAGCCATGAGCCCGGCTTCTGGCTGAGTGGTGCTTCCCCTGTGGGAGCGCACTGACCACCAGGAACAGCTCCTGCATTGAGCATCTGTTCCCTGGTGGTTCATGTACCTCATAGCGACCAGTCATTATGCCATTCCGTCAATTTGGATATTAGCCATTTATTATATAGGATGTCTTTATCCACTGAAGTATTCGATAAATGATCAGTTGAGCTCCTGGCACAATGGCATTCCTCAACAAGCCATACTTTAGTGCAGAGTGCAATATCTCCATCCATAGTTGTTTTTCTCCTTTTTAATTTTGCTTTGGAAGAGTTTTTTGAAATGTAGATGATGACCATATCTCGGGGGATCATGGTCATTATTTATTTCACATAGTCTACTGAAAAATCTTCAGGAGACACAAAAGCCGGGGCGGCCAGAGGATAACTTGTTCTGTAGACCTGGAGGTGAGAGGTGCTGTGTTCCATTACCAAGGCCCTCAACCTACCCTGCTTCTTTATTGGGCCTACACTCAAACTGAAGGCTGGAGATGGATACTACTCCATTGCATTCCCAGTTCCTTGATCCAGGTGATTCCCATTAAACACCAATTTAACCATGAAGGATCCAAGTTGCCGGACTTTCAGGAAAACTAATTTTCACATTCCTGCCTTTCTCTAAACTCCTCTGAGCAGCCAGTGCTGATGGTGTGATGTTCAAACTCTGTCATCCGGGAGGCCATCCCCTCTTCAATGTCTTTTTGGTACACCTTTGAGTAGCCGGTACTACAACCACCATCCATTTTCAATTTGTACTAGTCTTGCCAAATTGAGGATGTTTACACAAAGTGATATTCTTAAAACAATACCTTTATTTCTCCAAATCAATGTGGCATAAGTCAGAGTCATGTTGTAGAAATTTTGTGATCACCTATCTGCTGATCATACACCCTGTATGAGGCCCCTTGTTGGGCCCATAGGAAGCTAGAGAAATATATATAGCATTGTTCCACACTCACCCTTTGACTCCTGTGCCATTGCTATAAAAAGGGCAATGGTGCAGGAGTCAGATGATGTAGACATAAGATCTAATTGTTCACTGCCACAGGTCCTGATACAAGTCACCAATGCTCCAGGCATAGTTTCCTCATATGTAATACAAGGTTGGCATCACTGAGATTGCGGGGTGATGATGAAGATAAATAAATGTATCCTTGCTAGTTTGGCTCACTGGATAGAGTATCTGCTTGGAGACAGAAGGTTCGATTCGGATCAAGGGCATGTACCTTGGTTGTGGGCACATCCCCAGTGGGGGGTGTGCAGGAGGCAGCTGATTGATGCTTCTTTCTCATCAATGTTTCTAACTCTCTATCCCTCCCCCTTCCTCTCTGTAAAAAAAATCAATAAAATATATATTTTTTTAAAAAGAAATGGTTGTGACAGCAATTTTAAATATATGAGGCACTAAAAACATCATTATACAATACATGGAGATAAGAAGACAAATAGAGAAGAGCAGACAGTTGGCTAAGTTAAGATAAAGAATATTCCTATTCAATATTTTCAAATAGACATCCACCAACAGTCCTTGATAAATTGTTCCAGTGACTTGAGTAAGAGGACTAACTCTGTGCCCTTCAGGACAGAAAATGCCTTAGTTTGGAGGGGTCAGGCCTATGGTGAAAAAATTAAACTGTAGTTAGATAAGATATAACTAGGTATATGCAGATGAGGTGGTAAGGAGGATTGGGGAAGTTTAGAGAGCTGAAAGAAAATAAAACACAGTCTATAAAAGGGAGAAAGAGGAAATAATTGGCATAACTTTTTTTTTTTAAGAATATCAACCAGCTGTCACTAATTTTGCCAGGATAAAAACCTTTGAATGTTAACATAGACTTTCAGGGTTCAATACATTTTTAAAAATTAAGGTTCATAAAAATGTTAAATCTTAGAGAATATTTTCTCTCTTTCCCAAAGGACCCTCCCAAATCCCATAGCAAATGTTTCCTTGCTGATGGCACAATTACATTTATGGAATTTAGAAAACTATACACTCACAATAAATAGAAATAAAATGCCTTATTTCCCAAGTGTGCCTTGAAGCTAACTCCCCTACTTTCTGCTGTAGGCATCTCTTCCAGCAGGAGAAGAGTTTTAGTTGTTTAGAAAAGCAATAATTTGTGCCACGCTTACACTTGATGCTGGCCCAGAGGTTCAGAGCCATCAGGGAAGGCATCATAGAAGCGATGCTAGAGCACCCATGATTCAGCAATGAACAGCTATCTTACTGTTACTAGCCATGAACATGCCCAGTGATACATGAGAGTTGTTTAAGGTAGTGATTAAGGTCAGAAGAAAGGAAATCATAAAGGATAGGAAACAAAGTATTAGGGATGCCAACACTGGATTAGACAAGTGCAACTAAACCTGTCCACCACGTCTCACTGAAAGAAAACAAACAACAAACAAACAAAAAAAAACCAGTTCCCCAAACTTTCAAACATATATGTTCAGAGTGGGAAGCAAAGTAGGCTTACAGCTGGCATTGTAAGTGGTTGAGTGTCAAACTATGAACCAGGAGATCAGGGTTCGATTCCCAGTTAGGGTATATGCCAAGGTTGCAGGCTCAAACCTCAGTGAGGGATGTGCAGGAGGCAACTGGTCAGTGATTCCCTCTCATCATCCATTTTTCTATCTCCCTCTCCTTTCCTCTCTGAAATCAATAAAAGCCTATGAAAAAAGTAGCTTTACAGTTGTGAGCACTCAAAACAGTTTATTCCTGTCTTATTATTTGTTAAGTACTGTATCATTTTCCATACCAATAACTATAAACCTCCTTTTGTGCACCGCCTGTATGTCTTCCCACTTTACTCTGTACTGACTTCAGGACACTTTCTGCAGGCAAATACCTATAGTCAAGCACCTTAATGACCTATCCACAAGCAGAGCTCATTCCTTATCAGTTAGCCAAATTATGATGACCTAACTGGTGCTTCAGGGAGGTGGCTCAATTCAGAGTTTTAATGCAGTTGCCATGGACTAGAGCTCTACAACAAAAGCTATCACTGTTAGGCAGCCTCCTACAAAGGTACAAAGGTCTGATTTAAGCAAAACAGACTTCATCTGCACTTCGATGTGGTAGTTACCTTCACCTTGACTTAGAATCACATCAATAGGAATTATACATTTTAGCCAATAAACAAGATTAATAAATGCCAGCAAACATAGTGATAATAAAATACATTATTGAAAGTTGCACAAGAGCAACCTTAGTATAGAAAGGTACATATAAATTTTATGCAAATACACTTTTAGTTCTGTGAGTTCATATATCTGTATGGCCATAACTATCAGGAAAAAATTAATGTAGGTCACTGCTCTCAAACTACTATTTAATTTTGAGCAGACCATGATGTTGAAAAAATTATGTAACACACTTGCCAAATATATCAAATGTGGTCATTGCGATACAACAGCTAGAAAAACAGAATCACTACTTTACCGTAATGTTGAGTTTTAAGTGGGCAATAAATCACAGCCCTCTCCATTATGAATTCCAAGCCAGTTGAGAAATAGACACAGGCTAAACAACCAGCAAACTTTATTGTGTGTGAAGCTGAATTGGGGGATGGGTCTGGGATGAGATGTGGACCTGGTCACACATAAGCCTCCCTATTCCTATTTCTAGTCCTGTTCCTTTCTCCATTGCCCCCTGCAAAGATTAAATTAGTGTGGGTATTCCCAAAGCAGGAAAAAGAACCTCTGAATAGGAGGAAGAGAGGGAGTGGTCTCACCAGTCCTGTGAAGACACTTCATCCAATCCCTCCAACTAGATAAGGGATGGAGAGAAGGCACAAGGTATGTCACCCAGTATTTTCTTTCCAGGAACAGCAATTGCTTCATAGTATGATATAGATGGGGTTTTTCTAACATACAAGAAGCCCAAATAAACTTTCTCCAGGAAAACCTACCAATACAGATGGAGTCTTAAGAGAAGCTAGAGAGCCAATCCTCAAGCATTGAAAGAGGACTTGTTCATCAGAGTTTGGTATATGTTTGGGAATTTCAAAATTTGCTTTATGGTCATGTTGAAGCTGCCTCTTGTTAACCAGTTAACAACTATCACTGTTTCTGCTGGTGGTTGAAATCTTAGTAATAGGCAGCTGTTGGATCCAGATGTCTTGGAGTTTTGGACACTGGGGTGCCAGAAAAAAAATGTGAGAGGGAAGAGTGTTAAATATCACTTACAAGCCAAGAAATTATAATCCTGATTGTTAAGATTTTCCTCAGGCCCATGAACCTTTCTTTATATCACAAACATCTGCCTCCTTCTTAAGGGGCCTAGAGCTGTCATTTACATCAGGGTGCCAGCCTGGATTCTCTAGCACAGCTCAACTATGCTGTCAGCCCCAAATTACAAGGGACGCATATAATCACCATATTCACTGCGACAGTCTAGGTCAGTGGTCGGCAAACTCATTAGTCAGCAGAGCCAAGTATCAACAGTACAAAGATTGAAATTTCTTTTGAGAGACATTTTTTTATTTTTAAATTAAACTTCTTCTAATGCCACTTCTTCAAAAAAGACTCTCCCAGGCCATGGCATTTTGTGGAAGAGCCACACTCAGGGGCCAAAGAGCCACATGTGGCTCATAAGCTGCGGTTTGCTGGTCACTGGTCTAGGCAATGATATCCACCACCTGTAATGAAAGTAAAGTATACTAGCTGCCTATCAGCTGCCTCTGGCCAAGTGATACAACCTGTAATCTGGTTAACAACCAGTGCTTTCAATGGACTTCCTTACTTTGCTTGCCTTTTTCAGCCTGTCTTACTGGTAGGAGGTAGACCCAGTGGAGTTGAAAAGAACAAAAAAAAAAAAAAAAAGAAAGAAAAGAAAAAAAGAATCTGCCCTAGAAGTAGAAAACCCAGCGAAACCCTTTCTTGGCGATAGGAACACTACTGTTGCCAGCTGGGCAAATGTCAAACTCTTCAGCTTGGAATCTTAGATCCTCCATTACCAGGAACCACAATTTGTTCCTCGTATTCTTACCAAATTTTCTGCACTTCTGCACCATCCTTAATCATTGATTAGTCTAGCCAATCATTCAGCAAGTATGTGTTAGCACCTAGTGTGTAAAAGATATTGTGTTAGTCATCAATTTCAAAATGAACAGCACCTTTTAACTACTTCTTGTGCTGATTCAGAGTCCCACGAATGGGATGGATGGTGACAACTATCAAGAAGGATGGAAATTTAAATGAATTTCAATGGGCTGTTATAAGGTAACCCAGCCCAGGCTTCTAGGGAACTACCTGGTAAGATGATCCAGGAATTTTCGCAACTCTAACAGATCTTTAATGATCTACTCAAGGACAATAAACATGTGAAAGAGACTGGCTTTAAGTTAGAGTGATATGAGAAAGCTTTATAACAGAGGGGTTTAAATTTAATGCTGAACATGGACAGAATGTGGATGGTTCGATTTGAATGCTCTCATGTCAACAGAACCAAAGAGATACAAGATCACTGAACTTGGGTTTGGAATCCAGGGAACCTGAGTTTAACCTTAGATGGTTCCCTAAGAGTCAAGTAAGATCTGAGTATTGGTCCTCTCTGAGTATTGACTTTCTTATCTTAAAAATGGCAATAAAAATACTTAAGTCTATGTACCATAGGGAGTAATTATGAGAATGAACTGAGATGATATATGTAAAAATCCTGATAAGTTGTAATGCACAATACATATATCAGATCATAATATAGGTGCTCTACATTAATTGTTGATTTTATTTTATACTAGAGACCTTGTGCATGAAATTTGTGCTGGGGGGGGGGGTCCCCTCAGTCCAGGCTGTACCCTCTCCAATTCAGAACCCCTTGGGGGATGTCCGACCGCCAGTTTAGGCCTGATCCCAGGGCCTAAACTGGCGGTCGGACATCCCTCTCACAATCCTGGACTGCTGGCTTCTAACAGCTCACCTGCCTGTCTGCCTGATCACCCCTTACCATCTCTGCCTGCTGGCCTCATTGCCTGTAAGTCCAGCCTGGTCACCCCGACTTCCCTCCCTTCCAGCCTGGTCACCCTCAACTACTCCCTTTACCAGCCTGGTTGCCCCCAACTGCCCTTCCTGCCAGTCTGGTCACCCTATGCAGCCTGCTTTTCGGTTATTTGGTCGCCCTTCACTGACTCCCCCTACATAGTTGCCCCTCTTTCCACCCCCCACCAGTGTTTGGTCATTGTGTGAGGGCATCCTGACCAATTTGCATATTACTTTTTTATTAGTATAGAAATGTACATGATTTTTTCTTCCTCTAGCTTTTACTTTGATAATTTTTCAAAGGCTGTTTTTACCTTCTTTAAAACTTTCAGTACAAGCAGGAAATGCTTCACTTCATACTTATCTATGTGTTTCATTTATCAGAGAAAATCAAACTGCTCCTTAGAAATCATCTAATTAATCTCTTGGATAGAAGTAAGTAAGGAGAGACATATTTTGCACAATTGTGTAAGAAACTCAGTTTTACAAATAAAAAAGCCAAAGATAAGCTTTCCTAAGTCAAATAGTGAGCAAAAAACAGAATCAGAAGAGACCCGGGCATCTTTTTTATCCAATCCTCTGCTTTCCCCATCACATGTATCCAAAAGCCCTCTCTGCCTAGGAGACTTCCAAGTGTAGATATGGCTCTCGAGCTCTGAAATAAGTAATTATTTGTTTTAAAGATTTAGCCTCTGTTTCTTCATCTAAATAACAACAAAAATTCTGCCAAGAGGATTTTTATAGAGATAAAGAGAGTAATAATGCATATGCAATATTTATGAAAGAAACCTAGTCTAGAACCTGTAACATATCAGATAAAAAATAAAGGATATTTTCTTGTTTTATATATTAGTAGAAAATATTGGTTTATATAAATCCCAAGAGTGGCTGACCCAAAATATAGGGAGTCAAGTGCAATTATGAAAAACACTTAGATGGATCATTATTAATGCATCTCACAAATAAATATTCAATCCATCAATATGCATTTATTGAGCACATACTACATGCAAAAAATTGTGCTAGATCCTAAAGACATCAAGATGGATAGGAAACAGTGTAGGCTTTCAACAACTTTACAATTGAATGGGTAAGATAACACATGAACCAAAAAACTGCTCAAATATAGAAAGTGTGAAATGCAGTAAGATTCAACAAGAAAGCTCAACAAGATTCAATGGAAATCATTACTCAGTTAGGGAGAACAAAGAAGGCTTCATCAAAGAGGTGGCTCATAGACTAGGTTGTGAAGGATATCTAGGATTTCAACAAAATAAAAGAAGTGAAATGAAGATTGATGAAATCACATTCTAAGTAATGGGGCTAGTGTGGCCAATATCAAAGATTAAGAGAAACATGAAGTCGATAACAGGATGAGTTTTACCAGAACATAGTATAACAAGAGAGAAGTTGGGTTTTCCGAATAAAAAGGTAGATTGAAGCCATATCATAACATGGATTTGAATACTGAATTAAGGGATATAAGCTCTTTCCAAGTCATTATTGGAAACCCATTGAGTGAAATGACTCCTCCCCAAAGGAAAAAAAAATACTTTAGATGCATTTGACCAAATTGTGAGCAGATGGGAAAGAGGTAGAGGAGGGGAAATATAACAGATAAAATAGGGATGAGGTAACAGATGGGATGAAATCCCAGAAGAGCCAAAGGGCAGGAGGCCAAGGACATAGGTAGATTAGTTGTGGAAAGGGTGCAAGCCAATTTTCCTCTGAAACAGAAAGGAAAGAGGAATAGTAGCAGCTGCACTGTGATGTAGTGAGATCACCCTACTTTAAAAGATGGCAAATAAAATCTCTACAAGCATTTGTTGGAGACACCAGAAAGGGGATTTTTTAAATTGAGTTGGCACTAAACTGGGACCTTTATGGTCCCTTATAAATCTATGGTAAGAGATGTACCAATATGGTCCTCATTTTTAAAATGGAGAAAGATATGCATTCACACAAGTAACAGACCATCAACTTATTAGAAGAGGAATCATCAAATGGCAGGTGAAATTGGCTCACAAAAGGATTTTGTTCAGCTGGCAAAGTCTTCTAGGTGAAAGATGAATATTTCTGCACGCACACGCACATGCACACACACTCACATCCTTCTGATCTAAGTATTTACTACCTGCTGGGCCTTTATGGGCATTTGACTTTGTGACCTCTAGGCTATAACAAATCAGAGGAGATGCAATGAACTGGCACAGCTTCATTAAAAATAGTCACACCAAACTAATCTCATTTTCTTGACAATACGTTGGCCAAGTGGGAGGATCCGGAGAATGATTTGGACAGAGTGTAAAAATCACAACAGAGCATCAGACGTGGTCTTTAATGATATCTCTAAGATCACAATGAAGAAAAATGGGGAATGCTTACCTGTTGCAAGAATTTATAGAAAACCCAGTGAACAGATGGCCAGATATTGCAGGGAAAACCACAGGACTAAGCCCTTAACAACTACCTGGTCTATACTTGTATCTGTAACTTGAATGAAGAAAGAGAAGCCCTGGTTACAAGTTTAGACTTGTCCTATAGGTGGGAGAAATATATTGAATGTCAAAATGCAAATGCTCAGAGAGATTGAGATAACAGGGAGTAAAACACACAAAAAGATAATGAAGATAAATATTCATTCTTATAAAATAAACAATTGCATACGTAGACGATTGGGATGATGCAGTCACAATGGAGTTCAGGAAGTAGAGATGAAGGTATTATGTGGCCAAGAATTCAATAGGACCTGGAAGTAGGATAGAATTTCTATTTAAGAATAAATAAACTTGTAGAGAAACTCTGGATGCATGGATAGAAATGCTGCTATTGGATATGGTGACAGTGATGCCTGTGCTCAGTAGGAGCCAGGCAAAGGGCAGAGCATCCTGCTCTCTAGTAAACACTCTGCTTTAGTAGAGTCATCAATAGGCTTTAATGACAGTCCCTGGTTGCATGACAAGAATGGTGAAATTTGCGGAAACGCTTTCACATCATTTAAGGAATGATTATGCAAATTAGAAAAGCCAAGACTTGATGAGGGAAATGAGCAAGGTGTCATCACAAAGAACTACCCCATGAAAAACGGAGTGCATAGTAATTTTTGTTTCGGAGTTTAGACTCATAAAGAGTGGGGAGACACATTTTGCATAAAAATAAGTTTTTCTTCCCCACCATTAGAATGTCCTTATAATACAGCAGGCTGTCTTGCACATCCATAAAAAAAAAACTACTAGATTGCTGCAAATGGTCAGAATTCCTTCTTTTTCACCACATGATATCACTCATTTGTGGATAATAAAGAACATGATAAACTGATGAACAAAAGGATAGACACAGAAGCAGTAAAGCATCAAACAGACTGTCAAATTACAGCAGGAAGTTTAAGGAGAGGTGGGGTAGATAAGAGATCAACCAAAGGACTTGTATGCATGCATATAAGCATAACCAATGAACACAGACACTGGAGGGTTGGGGTATGCCTGGGAGTGGGGGCAATGGGGAGATATGCATATATGTAACACACAAAAAAGAAAAAAAACTACTGGAAAAACTCAAACGGCCACTAGAAATGCATCTTTCAGTACTGTTGTGGAAAAATTGCGATATTTGGGGAGGGAGTTAAGCTAGATGACTAATGATATCCTATCTATCTAAAAGAGTCTAAATTGTTATCAAGTATAACCAAATAGGTATATAGTTAGTCCTGTGGTAAATTAAATTATGGTCCCATCTCTTTCTTGCCTGGTGTATTGTATAACTTTGTAATGTCTTTCCACTGTAGGAAACTTTGCACCCTGTGACGATAGCATCGCAACATGAACTGTCTTGCCAACAGAATAGAAGTGTATGTCATGCAAGCAGAGGCTTTAAATATGATTCTACAGTATGTGCTGCCCTTTTGTGCTCTAGAATGTACCTTGGAAAGGGTATGCTTCAGGTCGCCCATGCCCCTTCAGCTGGAGCGCCAGGATAAAATCACATAGAGCAGACCTGAGCCTAATTTCAGCCTATAGCTAATCCTAGCTCACTTGCACCCCAAGAGCTACCATTCTGGGCTCAGCTGAGATAAGACAAATCTTAGTCAACCTGTAGGCCTATGGAACATGGGAATAAATACTTGTCATTATAAGCCACTAGATTTTGGTGTGATTTAGTTGTACAGCATTCTTAAGTAAGGACTAGTATACACTGCTTCAGGGGAAAAAAGGTTCAAAACATTTTTTTGATTGGTACTGACATGGAAATTGTGATCCAAATGTAAGGATATGGCTATATGGCATTTTTCTAATTCTACATTTATTCAATAAGAAAATGCCAAGTTATATCCCTTTTTTGCATGTAATTTAAACCTTTAAACTAGCACAATTGTGGTATTGTAATCCATTCTATACAGCCACTAATGGAAGGAGAGGAAGCTATTTGTTCAGCTTCCCTGAGTCACTAGTAGAACTACTTCTCTTACCTTAAAGCTAATGGGGGTGTCTTGTGGATAAGTCATGAGCTTAGAAGACTTCCTTCTATTTAATATCAGCAGTCTATTGTGCTGTTGGTGAATCAATGGTCAGCATTACTCCTATTTACTCTCCATAACAATGTAATTTTTAGTCGATCTTAAAAAATGGATGGCCATGAAAAGTAGAATGTAAATCACAGAGACTTCCTGTGTCTGGACTGAAGCCAAGCTTGAGCTTTTAGTGTGTGAGTGTGTGTGTGTGTGTGTGTGTGTGTATTCAAGGAATTCAATTTCTCTGCAAGGCCAAAGCTTGTTTTGTTTATAGGAGTTAAAATATATGGAGATCATTTTGGTACTGCATTAAGGACTTTGCAAAGACCCTATTGGTAATCAATATAAAAAGAAAAAGGCGGAATTGTAAAACCAGTAAAAGGAGTAGTAGTACCAAGATCATGAACAATAAATGGTTTACCCATTTAGAGGTTCAAGACATATTTCTTGGTAATGATCAAGTTAATATGGACATTAGGAATGTGAAGTCTAATGATTGCTAGTTTGGGAAAAGATATTAATAACCAATGCTGATATGCATGCTCTTTGCTTGAAACCCTAAAAAATGCACTGATACAGGTATCAGAATTGCTGAAAACAGCCATCTAGAAGCATTCTCATTCACTTAATACCACCAACAAGCAATGCTTCACAAAAATTTGCAGAATGCTCCCATATGATTAAAAGCAAAGAATTTCATCCCACAACTGGAAAAAAATGATCAAGGAAAAATAATCAATTCACTATTTCATAAAATTAATTTGGACTCATTGGCTTATGTAAATTCTCCCATTGTGTTTCCTAGTTGAATCTATTGGACAAGTTAATACTATTTGCTTCCTTCCCCCATCTAATGACATTGTAGGGACAACAAAAGGAATAACCTTCAGTTATATCCCTACAAGGATAACTGTGCTACTCTGAGTGCACAATGGCTGCATTTACTAAAGCCATTCCTTTGGAAGTCTCTGAGGCAACTGATTCATTCATCTTACCCTGAGAAGGAGAGGGAGGGAGAAGTAATTGTTATCTGAAACGGAAGCCAAAAGATAGTAGCCTGTACTCAAGGTTATATCCAAAAGCACAACACTTGATTCTCTGGCTACAACTGCTCTATCCTTAGCTACCAATAAAAAACAAAAATACCTTCAGCTATTTCAGGTTACCTCAAGTGTTCCTAGCAGAAAGCAACTTTTCAATATGATGCAAGAAGTGTGTGCCTTTAATTTACTTACGTTCCTACTGAAGAAATAGCTTCATACCCTGCTCAAGCCTGCCATTCCAATCTGTGAGTCCTCTCCTGGTCTGCATTTCTCCCCTTTGTCCGTTCACTGAATTCACTGATCATGACAATGTTTTAATAATAGTTAAAATATTTAATTCAGATATAGATGTAAAGTACTCCATGAAATAACCAAAACCACCTCAGGGCTCAATTATCCTATCTAAAAAAGAGGCAATGCTAATTGACCCTCACACTGTCACAAAAATGATGGCACCCACAGTGAATAAGGAGGGAATATGCCAAATGTCTGCCTTGCCTTCAAAGATGGTGGCACCTATAGCCAATAAGGAGGGGATATGTTAATTGACTGTCACACCCTCAAAGATGGCAGTGCCCACAGCCATAAAATGGTAATGCCCAGTCCCTTCAGCCCTGCTGGGGCAGCAGGCACACAGCAAGGCTGGGCCCACTTGACCTATACTCATGCCTGCCTCCGGAGTTCCCCAGTCCCCTCAGCCCCACAGCCACCCAGTGCCAGACCAAGGTGCAGGCAAGCCTTGAATGGCAGCTTCCCAGCTGCCCAGGGCTGTCTGAGGCTCAGGTAACCATGGCCAGTTCGAGGCTTGTGCTGCTGGCAGTGGCAGCAATAGAGGTATGATGGAATGTTACCTTCCCCTGATTGCCAGGTTGCCTCCTGCCCCTGACTGTGAGAGGGGACAGGCCAGGCTGAGGGACCCCCCTCCGGTGCATGAATTTTCATGCACTGGGCATCTAGTGACTATATAAAAAGATATCTCTTCCAAAAAAATGTCATAATTGCTAAATGGTCCAAAGCCTCTTTAATTTTTTTTTCTTGATGAAATATCTGTTAATGCTTTATTAAAATGCATTTTCTTTTCTTCATCTTTAGGAGTATACACACTTATCTCCAGGTGTTAGTCAGGGTGATGAGAGAGTATGCAAATGTGGGTGTATGTGTGTGAAGAAGGGCTGTGACATAGAACCACATGACGGAGGGATGAAAGGCCAGGGAACGGTGAGTTGCCACCTTGTTTGGTCCTCCCCTGGCGATTCAGTTCTGTCCAAATAACTCTCCATTAATGCACCACGCAGGGACATTTCACATTTCCTCCTTAGGATCATAATGACAGCTCACCAGCTGTTCTGTGCTATTTTTGCCATGATGGCATGGGTAAGCCACAGTGCATCCTCCATCCCTCTGCCAACAGCAATACTGCCTGCTGTTCAGTGCTTAAGGTCTGTTCCCCAACCCAGACTCTGCCATGCTGTTCATTTGCCACTCACCTTGCACTCCTGGGATTTTAAGAGTCATCAATACATGGTCCCTTGAGGAAAAAGATGGTGGTGGTGACTGAGATTACTGTATGAAAAACATAGTGAGTTGTACAAGTATGTTTCTATTACAAGTGTAATTATTAAAAATGTGTAAAGATCTAATATTGCAATAGCTATATTTTTAATTATTTTCCAATATTTGGGAAGAGTATTGCAAAGCAGAATGAATTTGGGTACTTCACTGATCAAAACTAGATTCTGCATTCTTCTTTTTCCCTTTTGATCTAGATATTTCTTTGAATGTCAGTTTTCCCATATATAAAATGGGTTTTTGCTTCAACCAAAGAAATCAAGAGACTTAAATAAGATTACAAAACAAGGAGGGAAAATACAACAAACAGAACTTGAATCTGGGTTTCATAAATCTTAGTTTAAATTTTTCCTCTATTTAAAGAATGCCTCATCAAGGTAAACAGAAAGGAGAGACTTGGTTTACCTACAAGCCTTCCCAGCAAAGTTATGCTTTCCAGGCTTATGGCATGTTAGGAGCCACTGGCCAGGAAAGAGGAGGGTGAAAAACATTTGTCCAGAGGCAAATGCACTAAAAATGTAAGAGATGGCACCTGAAACAGGGATAAAATTAAAAACAAACAAATAGGTGCTGGGTGTGTATGAAATAAAAGTAAATATACTTACTATATCCCCCATCAATCTCTTGGAACATCATAATTACAACAAAATAATATTTATAAAGTGGCTCTAGGTTTAGGGATTCCAAACATAGACTGAAGAGCTGACCAATCAGGTCTTACTTCCTTCATCTCCCTCTTGTTTGCTGTGAGCCTCTGGATCCTTTTCTCTGGAAATATCTAGGATATCCACAGTGACTGGGAGTGTCTTCAATAAGATTCCCTTTCTGCTACATTATGTGGTGACAGTACACTCAGCCTGTGCCCCCTCACTGTCCTGCATCCACTATAGATCTCACCACTCTATATGTGGATATGGCTCAGTGTCTTCACGGTGGGGATCCCAGACCAGATCATAGCCTAGTCAGGACAATGATTATGAGGTGAAGGCTAACAATAATAATTATTACATCAAAACTTCCTTTTTTAAAAAAAATATTTTTGCTTTGATTTCAGAGAGGAAGGGAGAGGAGAGAGAAATAGAAACATCAATGATGAGAGAAAATCATCCATCAGCTGCCTCCTGTCACACCCCATACTGTGGATCGAGCCCTCAACCTGGGCATGTGTCTGACTGGGAATAGAACCATGACCTCCTGGTTCATAGGTCAATGCTCAGTCACTGATCCATGCCAACCAGGTCATCAAGCCTTTCTTAATACTTAATCTCTGTTTGGCAATGTTCTAAGTGCTTGCAATGCATATGCATTTGGACCTCAGATCAACTCAGTGAGGTAGATAGTGTCATCATTATTGCCATTTCATTGATGGTGAAAACTGCCCCAAATCACACACCTTGTAAGTGGAGGAGATAAGATCCTCGTCCAGGCTGTCTGGCTGCAGTTCAATGCCCGCACTATCAGGATTTGTATACCATTCACTGCATGTATTAAATCAAGAAACTCAACGCTTTATCACTTAAAGGAGCCTCAGTGAGTTACACAGTCTTACTTGCACGTGCTGTGTCCTGGTCATCCACCTGATAATGAGCAGTTTAGTGGAGTCATTTATCCTTTCTGAGCAGGAAAATGAACAAGACAGACTAGATGTGCTCTAATGCCTTTTCTAATTTGGCCAACTATGCCCTCAGTGGAGGAGGCTAGGTCCCTGGGGTGCTGTTGCATCTGGTCTTCCTCTGCATCGATGGTCAGAGGACAGTGGGTAGAATGCTCCCAGGCATTTTACACTCTGTGTAATCACAGAGTGAATGTTTCCCCTAGGGAATGCTTGCTTTGATTTCCAGATCAAGTGCCACATCTGTGGTGCTTCTGCTCTCTGGGTGTAAAATCAACAGATGACCTCAGAGAGGCACTTGAGTGTCTGCTTTTTTTGCTCCAGGTTAGGTGCCCACAAGACCAAGAACTTATGCTTCACTTTGTCAGAGGCCAATCCACATGACACAAAAGTTATCCCAATGGAAGGTGAACTGACCACGACAGCAGAGGGTGATGTGATGGGAAAAGAGAAGCCCAGGACCACTGTCAAAGAAATTAAATCCCTAGATTTCCCCCACACCTCAACATAGTAACAATGACACATCAACACAGAAAAATTCTGAAGCAGCAGAGTTACATCTGGATTTATGAGCTGAATTATGTCCCTGAGAAGATATGCTGAATGAAGTTCTCATCCCCAGTATCTATAAATAAGTATCTAAATACCTTATTTAGAAATAGGGTATTTCCATATATAATCAAATGAAGATGAGGTCATTAGGGCATTCTCTAACACAATATGACTGGCGTCCTTCTAAGGGGGAAATGCCATGTGACGAGAGACACATACAAGTAGAATGCCCTGTGATGAATGAGGCAGTGATTAGAGTGATACAGCTGCAAGCCAAGGAATACCAAGTCTCAAAGGCCATCGCTGAAGACTAGTATAAGGCAAGAAAGGATTCTACTGGGAGCCTTTAGAAGAAGCACGGCACTGCCTTGATTGTAGTCTTCAGTCCTCTAGACCAGTGGTTCTCAACCTTCCTAATGCCGCGACCCTTTAAGACAGCTCCTCATGTGGTGGTGACCCCCAACCATAAAATTATTTTCGTTGCTACTTCATAACTGTAATTTTGCTACTGTTATGAACTGTAATGTAAATATCTGATATGCAGGATGTATTTTCGTTGTTACAAACTGAACATAATTAAAGCATAGTGATTAATCACAAAGAACAATATGTAATTATATATTGTGAAATATTTATTTCTAATTACAAATAAATGAAATTTTGTCTTGAATCGTGGTATAGCATGGGTAACAGTCTTAATATGACAACAGTAAACTACATTGCTACATTTTGCTACACCGAGGAGCGGAGTGTTGGTTCCTAAGACCATGGGAAATAGGTGTTTTCCAATAGTCTTAGGCGACTCTTGTGAAAGGGTCATTTGCCCCCAAAGGGGTCGCGTCCCACAGGTTGAGAACCGCTGCTCTAAACCTATCCAATAATGCATGTCTGTGTTGTAAGATATCTAGCTCATAATACTTTGCTGTGGCATCCCAAGGCAACAAATATACTTACTGTGCCCCATCCCCACTTTGGTTTATGGATGATTGTTTTAAGTCAATTTCTCTTGCCTTCCATGTCTAGGGATTCTGGCAAGAGTTGAACCTTGATGTTAGTACCATCAAAGCCTTATCAAGAATTTAAAAAACAAAACAAAATGAAACAAAACAACAGCAACAACAAAAACCCACCTGGCCAGCATGATTCAGTGGTCGAGCATTGATCTATGAACCAGAAGGTCATGGTTTGATTCCAGGTCAGGGAACATGCTCAGGTTGAGGGCTCAATCCCCAGAGTTGTGGGACATGCAGGAGGCAGCCCATTGATGATTCTCTCTCATCACTAATCTCTCTCTGTCTCTCTCTCTGTCTCTCTCTCTCTCTCTCTCTCTCTCTCTCTCTCTTCCTCTCTGAAATCAATAAAAAAATAATCACAAAACAGTTTTTATACTCAGCAACTAATTTTCCCAGTGTTTTTTTTTAACTCTTGTTACCATCTTTTGTTTAATATAAAATGGTGCTCTTGAAGTGATCTGGCCTTGTGATATCTATAAACAGTAATGACATATAGGATTGAGAATGGCCATTGGAGACTGGGAGTGACCTGGAGGACACCCAACTCACTGTTGGAGGATCATGGACATGTGCCTGAACTCTTTGAGCTCCTATTCCTTTTCTTGTGAAATAGGCACAACCAAACTAACTCCACAACAGTTTTGTATGTTTTAAACTTCTTGCTTTGCAGAAACTGGTCTACTTTCCCTCCAGGCATGTGTCCCCCAAAGTAAAATTATATTAAAAAAGAACCACAAAACAAATAAAAAACTGCATTATTCAAAAGAGGTAATAGATTGAAAGGATGTTATTTTCACTTGGATCCAACTCTTGTGCCATATGAGTTTTTTCCATATGTAACCCATCAAATGTAAGACTGTATAGGTTGTAGATACAAGTCAATCCTCTATTTCTCTCTCTCTCTCTCAATTCACACACACACACACACACACACACACACACACACACACATAATTTCAAGACTAACTAATCTCTATTTTCCTGTATTCAGCAGTTTCTAACATAGACAACATCAGATAATCAGGAGGATGCAATATACAAAAGTAAGTTAGACAATGGGATTGCTATGGCTAACCACACTGTCATCTCTTTATTCTCTAGATTGAGGTAGCACATATTGTACCTTGTATCTTCCCCCAACCACTGCTATTTCTGTAACAAGATCTGTGTGTGTGTGTGTGTGTGTGTGTGTGTGTGTGTGTGTGTGTGTGAAGTGCACATGCCCCATTAGAATAATGTTCTTCGGTTAGGATTATAGGTAGCCAGGGCAGGCTAATATCTTTTTTTTGTATTTGGTTTGGTTTTATGTGTGTGGCATATTTCTTAGCAGATCAGAAGTGTCATTGGATGGAGTCCAAGATGCTAAGATGTCCAGATGGCAGAGTTTCCTGGAGCATGTCACACCTGAGGTGGCCCAATTTGGCCCAGGTGACTTCCTAGAGCTGGCTAGTCCAAACTTAATCAGCAGAGGTTAAAAACACAGACAGGTAGTTCACCCAAGAGTGGGAAAGGATTTGGGGAATAATCCTTCCATACAGACGATAGAAACATCAGTTGGCAGAAGACAGCACTGTGCGGCTGCCATCCATCTTTTGCTGATGTTGTTTTCTCCTTATCTCAAAAGACAGTCTTCATTAAAAATATTCCTTCATAGTTTTCCTAATAAATTGTATCAAATGCTTGAGTCTAAAAAAAAAAAAAGAACAGCAGAGATAGGGTATTTATTTCCCATACTTCCTGAAGTATGTTACTTTACTGAGCACCTAGTCTACATGATACATTAAGCAGCTAAATGTTACAGTGATGCATAAATGAGAGAGATACATCGCTATTTCTCAAGGAGCGAGCATGCCTCCATGCAATGGATATAAAGAATTAATAAAGCATATACAAAATTGGAACCAAGAAAGAGAAATACTAGTGCCACGGGCCCGCCTTATAGTGCGGTCATATTGGGCTCAGACTCATTATGAAATAATTCACAAAGAAATGTGTATTTTGGTGGGAGAGGAGATGGGTAATGCTGAAACCAGTTTGGCTTAGCGGATAGAGCATCAGCCTGCGGACTGAGGAGTCCCAGATTGGATTCCAGTCAAGGGCATGTATCTTGGTTGCAGGTGCATCCCCAGTCCCTACTGGGCATGCAGGAGGCAGCTGATTGATGTCTCTCTCTCATCGATGTTTCTAACTATACCTCTCCCTTCCTCTCTATAAAAAAATCAATAAAATATATTTAAAAAAAGAGAGAGATGGGTAAGATTTTACCCAATTAGTAACAAGAGATATATTGAATAAATGAATCATGGTGTAATTTTTTTCCCTAAACTCATCCTTTTCAAGTGGATTTGAAACCTAGATTTCCAGATGGAGGTGCTAGCAACATTGAGAGACAGGCTATGTAGTGTTGAAGAAACAGAAAGGCCTTTGGACTCAGACCAACCTAAATTGAAATCCCATCATTGCTGATTACTAATATTTGCTCTCAAGGAAATCCTTTGAATATTCTATTTCTCAGTTTTTCTACATATCAGTAAATGGGAATAATATCTGTTCCATAGGATCATTTTATATACTGAGTATACTGAGGCAATATGTGTAAAATATCTAGTTTATTGCTGGGCACATAGTAAGAGCACCATGGTAATGATGCTATATAGTAGTTTTGAACTAAGTCTATAGTTTTGTATGCAAGCCAGTGTAAGATGAATTTATCTTGCAGCTTACTAGCTATGCTAAATCTTGAAAAATTGGCTAACTTCTCTAAATCTTGATTCCAACAGGACTTAGGACTTGTATGAGGATTAAATGAGATCATACACACACACACACACACACACACACACACAATTGTCTATTGTTATTTGTGAGGAACTTGTTCCAGGACCCCATGCATAACAAAATCTGCAAATGTTCAAATCCCTTACATAAAATGGTATAGTACTGTATTTGCTTATAGCCTGTGTACACCCTCCCATATACTTTACTCATCTTTAGATTACTTATAATATCTAATACAATATAAATGCTATGCAGATAGTTGTTGTACTGTGTTGTTTGGGGAGTAATGAAGAATTAAAAAGTGTGTACATGTCCACTACACATGCAGACATCAAACCATTGTAGGCTTAACTACATTATGCATGTCAACAACAATGTTACATGTTTTAAAAATGTGTTTTCATTGTTTTGTTTTTGTTTTTTAGATATAGAGGAAGGGAGAGGGAAGGAGAGAGAGAAAGATGGATGTGAGAGAGAAACATCCATCAGCTGCCTCCTCCACTCATCCAGACCAGAGATTGAGCCCCCTACTAGGGCATGTTCTCTGACTGGGAATTAAACTGTGACCTTTTGGCGCATGGGACAATGCTCAACAGAGCCACACCCCCAGGGCAGTAATGAAACATTTTTTCAAACATTTTGATCTGCGGTTGGTTGAACCCGTGGAAGCAAAACCCATGAAGCTGGCAGGCCGAAAATAATATATTTAACACTGTGACTAGAACAAGCAATGGACTTAATACACTTATTATTGTTATTGTTCTTTAATACAAGTCTTGGGCAAAGATAGGAAAATAAAGATATAATTTCATTTTTATTATGATATAGGGTTTTGTAAAAAAGTGAGTGAGGCTGGAACCAGTTTGGCTCAGTGGATAGAGCGTCGGCCTGCAGACTGAAAGGTCCCGGGTTCGATTCTGGTCGGGGCATGTACCTTGGTTGCAGGCACATCTCCAGTGTGGGGCGTGCAGGAGGCAGCTGATTGATGTCTCTCTCTCATCGATGTTTCTGACTTTCTATCCCTCTCCCTTCCTCTCTATAAAGAAATCAATCAAATATATATTTTTTAAAAAAGTGAGTGAGACTGTCAATGATGACAGTCAGTGAACCACCACATCTTTCAGGAGTTTCCCTCCTGGGCTTCTTCTTCTCACTCTGCTCTGGCCACCTGGCCTTCTTGTTCCCATTTTTTTCAGCTTTCTGCTCCCTCTGTTCCTGTTATCACTGGCTCACCTCATCTATCAGCTTTCAAAAGAGATGCATCTTCTTTCCAACCACTAAAAAGTACCTCTGCCCTTGTTCTGATCCTTTGCTCTCCGGCACTTATTGCTATTGGCAAGGGGTTTATAGTTTACCTATTTGAACATCATCTGCCTCTATTACTAGAACAGTGGTTCTCAACCTTTCTAATGCCTCGACCCTTTAATCCAGTTCCTCATGTTGTGGTGACTCCCAACCATAACATTATTTCCGTTGCTACTTCATGACCCACAGATTGAGAACTGCTGCTGTAGAGCCTAAGACCATCTGAAAACATAAATATTTACATTATGATTCATAACCGTAGCAAAATCACAGTTATGAAGTAGCAATGAAAATAATTTTATATTTGGGAGTCACCACAACATAAAGAACCTGATTAAAAGGTCGAGGCATTAGAAAGGTTGAGAACTACTGCGCTAGAAGATGCCATACATGGGGACAAATACCTTGTCTTGAGTTGTTTCCCATAGAGCCCTTCCAGAAACACAGCAGACACTCATTGAATAAAAGACCCAGTGAATGCATGATGTTAGCACACCAGAGGAGATCTTTTTAGCTGGTACATTACTCAGAGATTGGTGTTCTTTCCTTGGCCAAAGCCAGGCTGGTGTAAAAATCATATCCTATTTCTGCAGTTTCTAGCAGGAAGACAGTTTATGTAGTGGAATCCTGCTGAGCACATACAAAAAAAAAGAGAGTTAATCTCTTTCAATTCAAGCATCCCCCAGTCTGGGTCTGAATACATCTCTACAAGAAGAGATTAGGAACCACTATAGCAAGAGATAGATAAATTGAGAACTTTGAGCGTAAGGTTTGAACAGTAAGCAATAATTGCAAGTAGAGAGATAGAGCTTCTTTTGCCTCCAGTCTAAATTTCTTTTTTACTATAGACATATTGTCCTGCAAAGTGGCCAGAGGCTTAGACGGGAATCAGTGTATGACACATAAAATAAAGAAATAGGGGGACAGGAATCCCAAAACAGCCAGAAATGTGAAAATTCCTTCAGCCTTACCTGGCTACAATGTTTACCAACAACCCAGTGAAGAGAAATGAATTCATGTTAGCAACACATACACATACACATACACATACAAGGTCATGTGTACTTTGGTAGGCAAATGTCCACCAAACCTCAATTTCACCATCTGGACTAACTCAATTACAAATAGAAGAAACTCTTTTTATTTTTAACTTGAAACCTATGGACCAAATTGAAAAAAAAAAAGTCAAAACTCTCCAACCCAGCGTGAATCAAGCCGTCTCCCCTGGAGAAATGCTTTGAGAACTAGGCTCAGTCCCACTTCACCAAATCTCTGAGCTTTCTTTCCATTGCTGGAACTCTCCAAAGTGAGCAGGCTCAGGGGTGTGCTTATGCTGAGAGGGAAAGGATGTGTAAGAATAATTTTCTTCCTGGTTTTTTAGTACAGACCCTTCTGGTAGAAACTAGCAAACATTCACTTCTGACCACAATGGTGCCAAATTTGTCAAATTACTATTCCAATGAGTTAAATCATACCCCTGTGGACAGAAAAGTTAATCTTTTCCCAAGGAGCCCCACTTCCACCCAGGAAGCAGCTTATCTGCTTTGCAGGAGCTGACTCTGTGTTATTATGTTGCCACAGCAGCTGGGTTCATAGGTTAAGCGCATGGTGTGTTAACAACAATTTCTTTTCATCCTTTTAAAGTTATTTTCATTTCATTAGTTAGCTCCCTGCTCTTTAATGATCCCCTGCTTAGACTTTGTTGCTGTCATCATCAAGTTTCTAGCAAGGGAAAGGGTTGCTACCTTCAAGCCAGTGTGTACATGCTGAGCACACACACACACACACACACACACACACACACACCTTCTCTATATCATTCCTTTGACGAAGCTCAGCTGGATCTCACAGTCTCTTTGTTCTTCCTTATTTGGGCCTTTGGAAATCACCTTCTGTCAATCCTTGTACCCTTTGCCACCCTGCTTACCTCCTACCAGCAGCTTCCATACAGTGACTGTCAACCTCCTGGAATCTTAGACTCACTCTCCCCACATAGCTTGCGCTTTTAATTAAATTTGGGTCCCCTGCCATCCTGCCAAGATTCATAGATGCCCTGAAAGGTTCAACATTAATTAACTAGAGCTCTGTAAACTCTCCAAGCTGGGATGGTGGAAGAGAAAGGGCAGTAACATTGTGACATATCGGGATGTCTAACAGTTGTGTGGTGATACTGTTGAGGGAGGTGATATTTAGAGCCAGCAGAAAGTCAATGAGACATAAGGGGAGATGAGCACTCTATATGACCATAACAACCCAGTAGAGTGGAGCATTTATTTGAAAAATTCAATTTATCATTTCTTTTCCCTTTCATTAGGAAATTAAATCTGATCTCCCTTTCTCACTCACTTTCTCTCTCATTCTCTTTAACAAAGTAAAAGAAGTCATAATGATGCTAAAATAAATACAGCCCCCAATTCAGTTTTGAGCATTTTTTGTTATCTGAGGATCAGAGACCCGGTGCATGAAAATTCATGCACTGGAGCAGGGTGGGGGTGGTCTCTCAGCCAGGCCTGCCCTCTCTCACAGTTCGGCAATCCTCAGGAGAGGGAGGCGACCTGGCTATCAGGGGGAGGTGAGGCCCCCCTCACACCTCTGCTGCTGCCACTGCTGGCAGTGCAAGCTGCAGAAGGCCCTGGTTACCTGAGCCTCAGGTGGCCCTGGGTGGCTGGGTTGCTGAGGGCTGTTCCGGACACACTGTGCACCTTCTGTCTCCTCCGGTTGAGCTGAAAGGACTGTGGGACTCTGGTAGCAGGCACAAAGAGTGGCTGGACCTGTCCTTAGGCTGCACTGCATGCCTGCCCCTGCCCTCCCTGGAAGGGCTGAAAGGACTGGGGGACTCCAGTGGGGCTGAGGGGACTGGGTGCCACCATCTTGTGCCTATGGGTGCTACCATATTTCTGATGGTGTGAGGGTCAATTTTCATATCCACTCTTTATTAGATAGAATATTCCCCTGAGAATAATATATTAATTACTAGTAGACACCACGTTTAAATGCTCTGGATTTCTGTAATCCCCCATAACTTCCAAAGAAGAAACCGTACTGATATAGAGGAAACTGTACTGATATGTGAGAGAACAGCTTCCCTCTGAAAAGAAGATTAAAAAATGATAAAACAGTTGAACAATCAATGAATCTCTAAGACAGTAGAAATCTTAATAAAGTCAATGTATCTGATGGGTGAATTCCTGCAATAATCATTTTTCTCCAATCTCTTTAATGGCAAGGAAGTCACTCTGCTATAAAGAGATCTTTCAATATCTAATAATTCTTGGAAATGCTGCAATTTCCACCAATTACAGTAGTTCTGAGGTCTTATAGAATGTGTCTAATGACTTTTCCTGGTAAATCTTTCTTCTTCATGGGATTATTCCAGACTTTTGACCTAATTCGTGCCTGTGTGCCTGATCATAGGAACCTGCTCTATCTATCTGCTAATTGCTAGTGTTATTTTAGCAGAAGACCTGGCTCTGCCATATTACCATTAGGCTTGTCAAAAGACTGTAGAACATGATTCTTCTCCACCCTTCTAGTATCTGTTCTTATCTGAGCAAGTGAGGCCTGGCTTACAAAGAACCTGAGTTAACTCAAAACCCTTCCTCCCCAAATCTCCTGCAAAGTCCAATCAGAAACATCTTCAAAGTGGTTGGAAACAGACATCATCTAGAGATAACAGATATTTCAAAGACTCACAGAATTGATAAATTTGGAAGAAAGTGACACTTCTAAAAATATCACAGGAACCATATGAGGAAAAACAACAGCTTTTAGTTTGTACCTAATAAAAATCTTCAGGGCCAGTCTTTGGGGGGCAAGAATCTCTGATTCAGAAATGTGGACTTCAAAAAGGAGTCAGAAATTCAGTCCACAATTCTTGATCATTTCTATAAGAATAAGACATTATTTACAATTTCCCTCAGAAGTGAGAGTCTAGATTAATTTTTAAAACCTTTAAACTATATTCTTTATGAAAAAAAACCAACACAGTTTCCTATGTTAAGTATGTGCCTATGCACTTGCCTTTATTTTGTATCCCCAACAAATCTCAGCACTAGTTTTCTCCTCTATTAATAGATCTGTTAAAAGGGATTAATATAGTGAAAATAAGGACAAGATTTAATTCCTCAGAATTTCTAAATCCTACAATGAAACTTTAAAATGCTATTATTAAAACTGCACACTTGCAATCACTTCCTACCCTGAAAAAAATGTCACTCCATTCACTATCTTTTCAGCTACCGTCCCTTGAGCACCTCCTACATGTCAGCACCCTAAAAGCTTTATATATGGTACCTCATTGATCCTCTAATAACCTGGTGAGTGAGTGTTACTACTCAAACTTTAAAAAGAAAGCCAATGAAGTCCAATAAGGTTAATAATCATGCATACTGTAACAGACACAGTACGTGCTAATATCACAATGTGACCCATTCTATCTAATACTCATCGAATACATGATTGAATTGATACAAGGATAAATGAATAAAGACGGTGCTGCCTAAAATGCCCCTTCCCCACCCCTGTCTATTAGTGAGCCATTGCAAATTGACGATATTGCTGAGGTGGTAATATCATCACCAGTAGTCTACAAGATCTCTTCCCAGAATGGCCAAACAGATTTTGTAACTCTTAGCAAACTGTGTATTTCTATTACTAACCAATTGGCCAGGAACTTACCTCAAGGAGGGGCTAGGAAAAGTCAATAATAGCCATTTTGAAAATTAGAACACTTACTTCTTATTGCTACACCAGAAGCCTGAAGCACAAAATTCGTGCAAGGGGCTCAGCCTCCTCTGCTGCCTCTGCCTCCTCTGCCTCAGCCCCCGCCACTGCGGCTTTGTCCAGAAGGACATCCAAAAGAACATCTGGATTAATTAGCATATTGTGCTTTTATTATTATAGATGATACAACTTCCAAAAGAGAGGTACTTTATAACTAAACCCATGTGTCATTATCTTATGTCCCATATATGTATAGGAGCCATCCAATGCTGCTGCCATTCTTCTTATTCCTTCTCCAGCCTACCCTAATCAGACAGCTAGCTGTAAACTCGAAGTGGCCAACTCTGATAATTGGCCAGTCCAACCTATTCATCTTGCCTATCTTCCTACCACTTTGCATCACTCCCTTTCCTTTCCTTATTTATTAAAGATGTAAAATAATAAGCCTTAACCAAGATTGGTATAGAACGATTACCCTACCTGAATAATCTAGATACCTTGGAATGAAGGGATAGTATCAAGGCTAAAGATACAGAGAAAGCTGGAGGTGTAAACACTCTAGGAAAGTGGCTAGTTCACAAAGAGGCAGCAAGGCATCTTATCTAATAACCTAATAATAGAGAAACATGTAAATTGAGCATACCTTTGCTACATCCACAGCCAATCAGAGTGAGCATGCAAATTAACCCAACAAAGATGGAGGCTAATTTGCATACATACCTCCTTTTGGGAACCTCTTTGGCATCCAGGTCACTCCCAGCAGGCCATTGAAGGGGCCGAGCCTGCGATCAGAGAGTCAGGATGGGGGATAAAGGGAGGAGGCACTTCCCAAGCTTAAAGCCTGGAAATTGGGAAGGGGCAGAGCCTGCAACCAAAAACAGACCATCTGGAAGTCAGCACTGGGTTACCCAGCTGCAGCCTGTCAACCCAACACTGACTGCTTAGATGGCTGAGACCCAGAAAGTGAGTCAGGGTCTGATCTGCAGCCTCAGTAGAAGCTGTTGATCAGTGTACTTACCTCTCTTTCTCTCCCTCTTTCTTTCTGATCTTCCTAACAGCCAGGCTTTTCTTTCCCTCCCAGCCTCCCAGAGGCTGCTATTAAGCCCAGAGATCAGGCCCAGAGATAGGCCTGGAAATGCTGAGTGGCATAGGAACCCACTAATCAGAACCAAAGGTGTGTGCTCTGGGGAACCAATAGCTGCCAGGAGGTGGAGCTTCTGACACTGACTAGCATAGGAATTGACTAATGAGAACCAAAGATGGGTGCTGTGGGGAGCCATTGGCTGTCTAGGAGGCAGAGTTTTTGGCACTGACTGGCATAGGAACCAACCAATCAGAAACAAAGTCGGATGCTGTGGGGAACCAATGGCTGCCTAGGAGGTGGAGGTTCTGACACTGATTGGCATTGAAACTAACCAATGAGAATCAAATCTGGGCGCTGCCTAGGGGGTGAAGCTTTTGATGCTGCTATAGGGAGGGATTAATCAGAACCAATTTGGCCAGCAGAGAAGAGCAGTTGGGGGTGACAACAGCCTACAGGAGAGTGCAGTTAGGGGTGATCAGGCTGGCAGGCAGGAGCAGTTAGGGGCAATCAGGCAGACAGGCAGGTGAGCAGTTTGGAGCCAGT
The DNA here is from genome assembly GCA_011751065.1 of Lasiurus cinereus. Taxonomy (NCBI): domain Eukaryota; kingdom Metazoa; phylum Chordata; class Mammalia; order Chiroptera; family Vespertilionidae; genus Lasiurus; species Lasiurus cinereus. The sequence goes on from JAAGEH010000076.1 coordinate 8,323,380, forward strand.
GGTCCCAGATGGTGAGAGGGATGTCTTACTGCCAGTTTAGTCCTGATCCCTGGCATTAGGCCTAAAATAGCAGTCAGACATTCCTCAAAAAGTCCCCAATTGTAGAGAGTGTAGGCTGAGTTGAGGGAATCCCCCCTCTGTGTACAAATTCCGTGCACCAGGCCTCTAGTAAATAAATAAATTTGAGTGAGGGATTATTTCTGCCCTAAATAAGCAATGGATCAGTAAGAGCAAATGTCAAATTGCAAAGATGTTCAATACTGCAATGCTTGCAAGTCCACACATGTACAGAATAATGGAGTTTCTGATATAAAGATGTGAGAAAAATGGGGGCTCATGAGAGATTTGCCATATCCTGATTGCTCTTTCTAAGAAAAGAGAGAAATCTTAAAACTATGATGAGCATCAAGAAATTGAGCTCTTGGGCTATTTTAGAGGTGAAAAAAATGGGAAGATAACTATTGAGACAGTGAACTAGCGAATGATGGACTATAACTCAGATACATGACAATCCTAGGCACTGCCAGGGGGGTCTGGGCCATAGGCTGTCTTTTAGATCTAGGTTAGGCAACTCTAGTGTTAGCACAGGGACCATCCTAAAGAATAGTCCCCAAGGGAAAAAGTCTATCAGAAAATTGCTGCTTTGACCAATTATAAACTTGAAGTGATTATTTAATAGCTCATATATTTATTCATGTACTATTCATTAAACTACTAAATGCACAGCACTGTGCTTTTATAGAGACATAAAATTGGAATGCAAAACTAAAAGGTAGAAGGTACTACTGAGCCTGACATGTAAATTAAGTAATGAAAATAATTATTTACTTCATACTTATGTAGAGCTAGTATTATACTTGGTACATCACACAAACTTTGTAATTGCATTTCATTAAATCCTCACATGCATTATTATCATCTCTATTTTATAGGTGAAGAAATTATGAGTCAAAGAGGCTCATTACCTGCCCACAGCCTATGGAGCTGAAAGGTGATAAAGTCAGACTTTGAATTCCGGACAGGGTTACCACCAAGCTTGAGCTGCTCATCTTGCTCTGTGGTATAACATAGCTGTGTTGGGTATAGATGTATGTCTGTAACACTGGATTCATAGCACAGCTGGGAATAGAAGGGCAGGTTCAGGTCCACCCAGAGGGGAAAGGGAATCTTAGAGTTTCCAGAGAGGAGCTATTTAGAATATGAAGACTAACTGACTTGAACAGTAGTGTAGCCCACCTTAGAAATGGAATATAAAGTGAAATCCAAAACTGGTATATACAATGAGTCAGTAGTTAAACTATAAATAGAAATACTTTCTCCCATCACCTTTTGGTCTTCCTTTGTACTTATGAAATCACACTGAAACTTTAAAAAATGGAACTGATATAGCCTTAGAAGAAACCATTTTGTACACATAATTAGTGACTGATTTATTGGTTTTAGAGAGAAGAAGGGAGAGAGAGAAAAAGAGAGGGAGAGAGAGAGAGAGAGAGAGAGAGAGATTCCTGTGGGAAAGAAACATTAATAGACTGCCTTCCATATGCGCCCTGACTGGAAATTAAACTCATAATCTGGTTATGTACCCTGTCCAAGAATTGAACCCACAACCTTTTGGTTGATAGGATGATGTTCCAACCAACTGAAGCACAATGGCTAGGGTTATATCATGTAACTTTAAAGCTCTATCTGAGGGAACAATATTGTGAAGGAATCATGTGGCTCTTAAGAATTTTTTTTAAATTTTAATCTTTATCAGTGGCTTATTCATGTGGGAAATACAACATCTGCCAGATCACCTCCTCTACACCCAATCATTCTTATGGGTCATGGAGCTAACAAAAGGCAATCCTCATTTTTAGCAGATGAATAGCAGTCATGATGGGAGGTTAGGTATCTAAACAAAAGCATCTGCAGGCAAGGTGTGGATGGAAGAAGAATAAAAACTAAATACAATTAATAAAACTGAAATGTTCTAGTGTTCTACACTTTAAGGAGAACATATGAACCAGAGGTCTCAAGGATTTCTTTTATGATTTCTAGAATATAAAAAAAATGTAGTATTTTAGAAAAAGCAAGTTTAGAGTTTCTTCCAATCTCATTGAGAGAGTCAAAAGATATTGGAAATGGTAGTTCATGGGTGATAGGCCAATGCTTCAGAATTACTATTCTAAATGAATCCTCTGAGAAAGAATGGATTTGCAAATATACTTGGAAACTGTCTGTTATCCCATTTTGATTTTGGTGGCAAAAGCAGAATTTCATATTGGGGCCAGAAGATTGCCCACGCTCATTCTCAATCGTATGTAGTCATAAAACAAAAAGACACTGTGCCAGCATGGCTTTTTCATTCAAAGCAAATAAAACACATTTCCACAGCTGCCATGCCTTGAACGAAGTTGATTCCCTGAGTTTAATTAGGTTGTAAAAACACAGAGAATAAACCAGATAACTGATGAACAATAAATGGAATAAAGACATTTCTATCCTAAAATGTAGGAAATGTAAACTAAGAGGAATTGTGGCCAAGGAGAGTAAACATGTGTTTATGTGCTGTTGCATTCATCTGCTTTCACAGCTGTAAAAGGCACTGGCATAGGGTGTGGTTGGTGAGTGCTGGCGCATCCTTGAGAAAGAGGGGGACACTGTCCCTCTAATGTGGCTGGGATGAAAGGAATAAATAGAACTATAGGCCACAAAATAGAGACTAAGAAAATAGACCCCTAAGTGCCATCTGGATTTCTAATATTACAGTATTTGTCAATATCAATTATATTAAATCATTGTATTTTTCTCAGAGTGTTCAGAAATCTTTCCTGTTTCTGTATAAGAGATTAGATAACAAATACTCAATTATAATGAAATAATAATAAACTATACGATAATAGACAAGTAATATTTATTTAGCCCTCACTGGTATCCAGACACTGTGCTAACTATCTCATATACCCTACCTCAGTGGTCGGGCAAACTGTGGCTCATGAGCCACATGTGGCTTGCAAAGCCAAGGTTTGCCGCTCTGTTGACTAATGAGTTTGCCGACCACTGCCCTAGCTCATTTAACTTTTAGCAATAGTATAATACCAATACAATAATTATCCACATTCTATGAATAAGAAAATGTAAGCTACCCAGTGGTGTGGCTCTCTGGTTGAGCATCAACACATGAATCAGAAAGTCACCCTTCAATTCCCAGGAGGTTGTGTGCAGGAGGCAGCCTCTCAATGATTCTCTCTCATCACTGAGGTTTCTTTCTCTCCCTACCTCTCTTCCCCTCTCTGAAATCAATACTAAAAGAAAGAAAGCTTAAATTTCGAGAGGTTAAGAAAATGAGTAAAGTCAATGAGTAAAGTTAGCAAGTGATAGAACAATCTATGCAGCTCTTTGACAATATTTCTGCGTTTTGGAAGGACTCTTCTGGTTTTACTTGTTTCTGAGTCTAGAAGTACTTTTTAGTGGCGAAATAATAATTTTCTACCCTGTAATTAATGGGTCAGTATCTTTGTTTGTTAGGGCTGCTATTAAAAAATACTATAGCTTATGACAACAGAAATGTATTTCTCATAGTTCTAAAAGGCTAAGAAATTCAAGATCAAAGTGCAGGTTTGATGTCTGGTGAGAGCCTATTTCCTACACAGTTGTTTTTGCTGTAGCCTCATGCATAGAAGGGGCAAGGGCACTAATCCCATTCCTGAGAGCTTCACCTTCATGACCTTATCACTGCCCAAAGGCCCTAACTCTTAATATAATCACCTTGAGGGGTAATATTTTAACATGAATGTTGAAGGGTCATAAATATTTAATCTATTATATGTTTCTCTTTTTTTGTGAACACATATCATATAACTCAGATACGAAAAACAGAGGCACTTTGTTCTAATTGTGACCTCTACCACATGGATTGTAAGCAAAATCATAATCCAAGACTGGTTCATGATGCTCTAATATCACCAGGGGTAACACTGGAGCATCATGGAGAATGTGATCGAGTTCCTCAGCCCTAATGCAGTATTCCAGCCCAGTTCCTCTCTACTCCACTCACTGTCTGTTCCTAAAGTTCTTGCCAAAGTGCAGATTCTGACTATCTAGGCCTGGAACAAGGCAGAGCTTCTGCATTTGAAACAAGTATCCCAGTAATGCCCAAGTTATAGGTCAGAGTACACTTTGAATAGAACTTTTGAGAAAATCTGGATTCAGGCAAAGGTTAAATGATCCATTCCTTTAAGAGCAAATAGTAGTTCTGATAAAGTGTTGGGTTTAGCCATGTTATAAATACTTTATTTGTTTTCCTAATTTGTAAATTGGGTTTAAAGATCAACTGTTCTTTAGGCTACCAAAAAAAATACCAATTATTCAAAGTCATTCTAATTTATTTATGGTAGAAAAAGTAAATGAGAATTCTGTACACACAAAAAAATGTCAGACCCTGAATCTTGGCTGTTCCTTCCCAAGAGTTTGTCCCTCCAGGTATGAGTAAAGAGACATTATCATTATACAGATTCATTACTCCACGAACTGGCTCAGCAAATTTTATATCTAAGGGTACAATTTAATATGTAAGGCAAATTCTATCATTTGTATCTGACAAAAAACTCACAAAATATTTACTCTTCTCTCTCTCTTAATGCCTCTTTCTATAGTGTATGCATCTTTCTCATGGACCCAATACTCTGAAATGGTATTTACCTGCTTATAGCATTTCTTTATATTTCAATGTCTTTGAAAGTGAGAGTTGCATCTTATTCAAATGTGTAACTGGGAAAACAGCATAGTTGGATGCTGATTAATAATTATAATATTTATAACAGCAGATACTATTGACTAAGTCCTTGCCTTGTCCCTACCCTCATGCTAAATGATTAATATACATCATTTCATTTCATCCTCAAAACTATAGCTCATAACAATCATCATCATTTGTTACACAGGGATGAAAAAACAATCCTAATAGTATTTTTTTTACTGATTTCTCTTTGGTATCTGAGTAGAGCTATCACTCTGTGGCTCCTGAAATGGTCTCTTTCTTGTAGATTCTACTTTTCTGTTCCGTTCCGTTCCCTTCTTCAGTTACTTTTTTCTTTCTCTTAAAGTGCCCTTGCTTTCTTCTACCACATCATAAATATAAATTTTTCCCAATGTTTGAGTGTAAAACTCTGGTCTTGTCTCCATCTATTTCCTATTGCTTTCAAATCCTATATATTCTCAAAGCTTCAATGATTCCCTCCTTGGAAAATCTTCTAAAACCCATTTCTTCTCCTCTTTCTTGGTCTTGGACTCCAATCTCCCATGTCCAAATGCCTCCCAGATAACTGCTTGACTGTTTCTCTACCATCTCAAATATCAGGAAAAAAAAAACTTTATTATTATCTTTCCTCTAAAGCCAGTATCCTCTAAATTAATGATCTAGTGGTGGATATGGCACCATAAATTTTCCAATCATTTGTGCATGAATCTCTTTTTTTCCCAAAATCTAATCATCCACCCCATCAGGTGAGTTATTCCTTTAAAATGTATCCATGCTCATACAAGTTTTTATAACATCACAGTAGTAGTACCATAATTAGCTTTCCTTCTATCCCTTCTCTTTTCTCACTTATCCTTACATATGTCTTTAAATATTTCCCTAGAACACCACTTCTCTGCTCAAAATACCTTTATGGTTTCACATTACCCAAAAGACTAATCCTCAAAATTCTCCAACAGTCCAAAAAGGTAACTTCCTTTAGCAGAGTGTAACTTTTGAAGAGGTACCCAGCTGAGAGCAGTCAACAGCCTGCACACATTTCTAGCAGCTGAGCATGTGCATCCTAGGGTTGGGAAGAGAATGAATTGTGCAGTCCCATATAATAATTGACTGTCTCTGGCAAATTAGGTCAGGACTCAGTTTAAGGATTCTCTCCCAGTGAGAAGGGAATTGGCTGTTACTTAAAGGTGTCATGATACAAAACAAATGGAAACAGGAGGCATGGATTTCAATCTGTAAGAAAGTAACTAAGTGATGTGAGACGAATCACTTCAATCTCTCCAGACCCCATTTCCTCATCTATAAAACAAGGGAGTTTGACTATCAAAACAGAAAACCCTCTAAACTCCTGCCCTGTGCTGATGTATAGGTTTATGAATTCCAGTGGTTGATCCACACGGCTTCCATGGGCAGTTTGTAGACATTCTTCAGGATTGTCAAGTCTCTTGGAACACTCTGATTGCTTAATTCTTCCTCTCAAGTTTATTATTATTATTATTATTATTATTATTATTATTATTCTCTCTCTTTTTCCCTTTCAACCCCTTCCATTTGCTTCTTATTTCAAAATGCCTGATGGGCTTTGGAATAGGGAAAGGAGCTAGGAAGAGTAGATTGACTGATTCTAATTTTATATCCAGTACTTCAATCTATTGCCAAGTGGTGTCAAATTTACCCCTAAATATTTCTCTCATATATTGTCTCTCCCTCACTGTATGGAATGCTGCTCCTGTGGCTCAGGCTCTCTTCCATTATCTTGGTATGGCAAGACTATTAGAAAGCCTATATCACCCAGCTTGAGGTCTGGCTGCCTTTCATCAATCCTCCCACCTATTTACACAATACTACTTCTACAATGCGAAGCTGACTTTGCTACTTCTTTAAAAACTCCCCACTGCCTACAAATTAACTGTAATCCTCTGGTATGACCAATATGACCCTAATGATGTATATATGTCTTCCTTGCTTAACTGTGACTTCATACTGCTGAATCTGAATTATTGCACTATTATTTATTAGCTATATAGCAGCCAACCCATGTCATTAGATATTTACTTTGCCAAACATATTAGAAAATAACATATAGAGAGTCACCTAGTTCCTTTCCTCTTATAAATGATTGACTAGAAGTATCCACTAGAGGTATTTTGGGCCTCTCTAAAAATTGCACATACCGCAGACTATCAGTTTTCTCTTTACTACTGGAAACAGAGTCAACAGCATTTTTAAATCTAATCAGATTAGAGAGCCAATCCAAGAAACCCCAAAACTAATTGAGAAAACCCATACTTAAAATATCTGTTCCTTTAGAACCACTTTTAATACTCAAATCTGTATTAAGCAGGGTCCTCCACAGAAACCATATAACTCTCCTATCTAATAAAAAAGCAATATGCAAATTAACTATCACTCTGCTATACCCACCAGCCACACCCACCAGCCAATCAGGAGCGAGCAGAGGGGAGGCTTGGGTATCCCTGGCGATTAAAGAAGCCACGTTTTCCACACACCCTGGCTGGCCCAGTCCTCCACTCAAGGCTAAAAAGTTTCAATTATAGAAGATAAATAAATCCCAGATATCAGGGCCTCTGCTTAGGTTGCCAGGGGTGTGGCTGGCCTGCAAACCACCACAGGCCCCTCTCCCAGGCCTCCCCACACCCCAAGGGAAGCCTTGCCCTGATCCGGAACACCCTTCAGGGCAAACTAGCTGCCCCCCAACCATGTACCAGGCTTCTATCCTATCTAATAAAAGAGTAATATGCAGATTGACCATCACTCCCACACACAAAATGGCTTCCCCCATGTGGTCAAAGATCCTGCCCCCATGTGGAAACAGCATGGCCACCACAAGATGGCCAGCAGGAGAAGGCAGTTGGGAGGTACCAGGCCCGCAAAGGAGTGCAATTGTGGGCAATCAGGCCATCAGGGAAGGGCAGTGGGAAGGAACTATGCCTACAAGGGAGGGCAGTTTGGAGCCATCAAGCCTGCAGGGGAGGCAATTAGGGGTGACCAGTTCTGCAGATAAGGGCAGGTGTGGGGGACCCAGGCCTGTAGGGGAGAAAAGCTGCGGGGAACCAAGCCTTCAGGGGAGAGCAGTTAGGGATGACCAGGCCTGCAGGGGAAGGCAGTTAGGGGTGTCCAGGCCTGCAGGGAAGAGCATTTAGGGGCAAACAGGCTGGCAGGGGGAGCAGTTAGGCATCAATCAGGCTGGGAGGGAAGTAGATAGGGGTGATCAGGCTGGCAGGCAAAAGCAGTTAGGTGCAATCCGGAAGGCTGGCAGGCAAGCAGTAGGGAACCAGCAGTCCTGGATTGTGAGAGCGATGTCTGATTGCCCATTAGGCCTGATACTGGTGGGTCCCAGATTGGAAAGGGTACAGGCTGGGCTGAGGTATACCTCCCATATATTAATTTTATGCACTGGGCCTCTAGTCCTATATAATAAAAGCCTAATATGCTAAATGTCCAGTTGTCCAGTTGGACATTCAACCAATCAAAACATCATATGCTAATGATGTGCTAAGGACACTCAACTGCTCACTATGACATGCACTGACCACCAGGGGGAAGACAGTCAACTTGTCGACCAGTCACTATGACATGCACTGATCACCAGGGCCAGATACTCTGACAGTAGGTTACTTTGCTGCTGGGGTCCAGCCTATCAGGACTTAGCAAGATGGGCTGGACATACCCTGGAGTCCTCCTGCAGTCCCTCCCAGGCTGGACAACCTCTCACATCTCTCCCTGGCCCCAGTTGTACACTGGTGGGTTCCCTTGGCCTGACCTGCACTCTCTGGCAACCTGGGACCCCTCGGGGGATGTCGGAGAGCTGGTTTTGGCCTGATGGTAAAACAACCGGTCGTTATGACATACATTGACCACTAGGGAGCAAATGCTCAACACAAGAGCTGTCCTCTGGTGGTCAGTGTGCTGCCACAGGGGGATCACCGCTCAGCCAGAAACCAGGCTCACAGCTGGCGAGTGATCTGGGAGCCTTTCTCACCTCCGCAGCAGCGCTAAGGATATTCCCAGCTCCCAGACTGAAGAGGGATATCCCTGGCTCCTGGACTGCTGAGGTTCCCCACCCCCGCCGGAGTGCACTGGGCCTCTAGTATTTTATAAGGAATTGGCTCACATGATCATGTAGGCTGAAAAGTCAGTTGGAAATCTCGGAAATCCAGTACTGTAATTCAGTCAAAACCTAAAGGCATAAGAACCAGGAAGAGGGGATATTTCTTTCATAAATTCCAGCTTCTTTTGTTTTTTAGTTCTTTTTTGACCCTCAGTAGATTGGATGATAACTACTTACATGGGGAGAACAACCTACTTTATTGAGTCCACTGATTCAAATACTAATTTCATCCAGAAACATCCTTATAGATATCCAAAAATAATGTTTAATCTGGGCACCTCATGGCCAATCATAATGACATAAAATCAACCCATCAAGATGGGAACTTTCTTAATCTTTCAGTGTCTCAGCTTCCTCATTCATAAGATGGGTATAATATCTCATAGGGTTACTATTAATATGCAATGTTTTAAAAGCTATATGTAATGTGCTTCAAATCAAGACTAGCACAATTAAATTATCAATAAATGTTCGTTATTAGTATTATTTTTTCTTCTAAAATGTCCTTCTCCATTATGTTTGCCTAATGAACTCCTACTCATCCTTTCTCAGCCAACTTAAGTGTTCATTTCTCTTTTTAGATTTTGGTGAATATCTTAGTTATTTTCTGCAACTGCAGCTTCTAAGTTACCAGAGCTCTATATTGAAAATGCATCTATCAATATACATTAAACAATTATTAAGCTGTTTATTTATATTTTGTGTTCCCTTATAACAAACCTGAGCTTTTTGTGAACCAAACAGTAGAAGCTCTCAATCAATGTCTATGGAACACATTAGTCATCTGTCACTGTCATGGACCACTTGATACAAGGCATATCAATACTTCACTGGGCAGCTGCTTCTTTAGAAAGGAATTTGCTTTATCCAAGACTAACCTCCTAGAATAGTTATGAAAGAATCATGTGAGTAGATGCTAGGGATTCTAGTAATGAAATCCCACCAGTTTGTTATGGAAATTGAATACAATCTGCTTGCCATGGGTATTTAATGTAACATTTCACTGGGTGCAGGAGAAGCAATTAGGCTGCAGAAAATTGTGTTTGCATTCCCCATAATTCAATACTGACCACTGTTAGCAGTGCAAGATGTGACAGGACTGATAATTAATTTTGCATGCAATCAGTTTAATAACTGGTGAGGTAAAAACAAGGAGGGAGAAGCAGAGGGAATGAGAGGGATCTATATTCAGAGGTAGATCAGTTGTTACTTCCTATGGTCTGATAATGACTTCTGGAGAGCCAGCCTCTGGGTAAGAAAACAATCCAGTCAAAAATCCAATATTTAAAATGAGTTTCTATGCTTCACATGGGGGAAAATAACTCATAAAGGCCATCTGTGACCATTTCTTCTCTCATGTCTCTTTCTTGAGTTAAAGATTAATTGGGCTTTGTTCTCATTGATAAATAAGTAAGCAGTAAGCTCTTCTAAGGCTAGTAACAAACCTTGGGACCTCTTTCTCTTAGTGCTTCTCCTTGAAGGAATTACTTGTTTCACACACTTGGTGTGTATGCCAGTATATGTGTGCTCTGTCTCAACAGAACCATCACAGAGGTGAACTGCCTTAAAGGATCTCTTATCTATTCACTCTGTTCTCTATCAGATTTCAAGTCAGGGATTTTTGGAGGATTTACTAGTACTGCCTTCTGAAATTGTTAACAACAGTAGCAGTTTTTGACAGTAATCAAAAAATTGGGCACAAATTACTATCAGAAAATAGAGCATGGGCAGCATGGCGGGGGGATGATTTCACCTAAGTCTGGTGGTAGATGAGCTGCACTGTGGTATGGTGGAGGCATCACCAGCTACTGGACCCCTTTGTATATTTATCCCAGCTATTATTTAGTGTACTTCCTGAAAGCTTAAAAAAAAGATAGTCTTAGAACAATTTATAGTTCATCTTTGAGAACGTTTCAGCTCTTGGTGGGCAAAAAATCATCAAAGGATATTTGAAATAAGTACGTTTGAGCATTAGTGAATTAGTTATCATTCAGTTGGTTGGTTAGTCTCTTTTAGAATTTGCTAGGATTTAGGAACCTATGCGGTTTTTAAAAGATCTTTAGGTAATGCCTATTCAACTGGTATGACCCTTGTCAATTATTTGTAAAAAGAGAACTTAGTGCTAAGGCCAGTGTGAGCTATCTCTTTGCTAATTGAAACTGAGAAATTGTTTGGCTAAACAAGGACAGTATCTAAACAGCCGGCGATGTACTTTCTTTTTTGTTGTTGTTGTTAATCCCCACTGGAGGATATATCTTTACTGATTTGAAAGCTAGAGAGAAAAAAAAAGGAAAAAGTAAGAATAAAAATCATTGATTGGTTGCCTCCGGTACATGCCTGGATCAGGATCAAACCTGCAACCTTTTGGTGCAGGGGACCATGCTTCTATCAACTGAGCCTCCCAGACAGGATGCAATGTGCTAACTGAAACTTCATACTAAATTTGATTTTCCAAAAGCTGAGCCACTCATTCCACTCTGAAGTGTCCTGGTGTTTCCCCTGGTAGCACTCCCAACCGCCCCTTTTTGAAAATCCCATTTTCTGGAAGAGGTTGATCATATCTCATAGGTAAATGGCTCTCTCCAAAGGAAGACGTTATACCATTTTCAGACATCAATAGTTTTTAGTCCAGAACTCACAGCATAAAGAATAAATGGGCACTGTACTCATCTTTAGCTCCAGAAAGTCTTTGAGAAATGTGTGAGCAGCTACACTAATGATTTTAGTGTAAAATAACCCCTTCTTTGTTATACTTTTTTTTTTTTCAGGAGAGCAACATAGCAATAACTATCATGCCTAATAAGAAATTATATGAGCCTGTTGAAAAATAAAAATCTACTCAATTTTTTAAATTACAAAGCCAATCAACACAAATATTTGTGAAGCAGTGTAAAAGGAATACCAAGAGCATCAGAAATGCTTCCTAACATTCATATTTAAATGAAATAATATAGGACTAAAGCACAGAGCATGGCATATCAACAAATGTTACTTCCTCTCCCATTCTTCTTTTCTCATCCTTTCCCAGCTTGTATTTAACTGCACTAAAGGCCATAAATATGTGAACTGTTAAATACCAACATAAAATTTAAATAGTCATGCAAATTATTTCACATGTTAATTACCTAATATAGCCAACCTGAAGTTTACTAAGTACTTCACAGTACTTGCTAATAAACCCAGATAACAATATGCTTTTGTAAGAAATAAAGGTGTACTGCATACCATTTTTTAAAGTATTGTTTCATTGTTTGTTTTTTTCATTTCTGTGTATCAAGATCTTGATGCTCACAATTAGGTCATGTCTACAACATCAGCATGATGTATGTAACACAATTTGTGATTTCTGAGTTTAATTTCAAAATTTCTCTATACAGTAAACTTCATGAAGTTAAATAGCATGTCTGGATTATTCACTTGCCATCCATACTGCTAGCAAGATAGCTGGTATACAGTATATGTCCAATCAATATTTGATGACTATATAAATCAATGAAAATCAATTGAATACACACTGTGAAGGACAAAACTATTACCATTTACTCTACATTGTAATATACAGGGATCAATAAGGGATGCCCGATGAATTATCAGTCTCTAGTTCCTACTCATTAAAGATCTAGTGATAATCACTTACTAATACAGTCAGAGTCGGTTTTTCATTTTGTTTTGTTTTAGTTTTTTCGTTCCATGTGGCAGAGTTCCTGTTCTGCTTCAAAATCTTATTATAAATATTATCCTTTCCCTCTATATATTACCCAAGTGGTATCTCTGTTTAGATACTAATCAACTTATTAATTGATTTCTTCCCACAACTGCTATCCAGTAGGCTCATAAGAAGGACCTATTTTCTAAAGGGATCTACATTCTGGTCTTATGGTTGTAGCAAGAAGACTTCCACTTCTTTCAGTGGAATGAGTCACTTCTGGTGGGAATGCAGCCAATAATGGTTTCCCTGTTTGCACATCCTTGGGACACCCATCATTATTCTTTTGAGTAACTTTTGGTCAAGTGTTATGTGGCGGAGTTTTTCTCACACAAACTTACCACACTGAATCACAGGGAAGGAGACTTAGAGGTTGAACTATGTGAACAAATATGTGAATGAGAAAGATCAGGAACTAGAATCCTGCTCTTCTGATTTGCAGTTCAATTTCCTTTTCTCTACGATTCATTGCCTCTCTTTGAGGAACTGCGTCAATAAAACTTACGGCGCTATTGAAGGAAGAGATCATTGTGAGCTCAATCATATCAGAGAACATTTTGAAGCATATGGGTCCTAGAATTAGATCTTAAAATATGAGGCCTAAATTGGAAATGGCTGATCACTAAATACCTTTTATCAATGCAGTCCCTGACATTTTTACATAAAGTATTTTTAAATGTATATGAAGTAAAGGCAATTAACAAATAAAAAGAGGTGTTTTTCAGTTTACATGTATTTGGAATTATGCCCCGTTTCTATTTGGCACTTCAATTCATTAACATATTGCCCCATGACATAGGAAACCAGGGGTGCCTGGGCTGGCTGGACATCATCCAATTCCAGGCAGGGTAGCAGCTGAGCAAATACCAACAAAGACTTATGAGCATCAGATTCCAATCCCTATACACAGGAAGCCTCTGTTTATCTCTACTACCAGATGGAAATACAATGAAGCTACATAGAGAGCTCTAGAAGGAGAAGTCTATCTGTACTTTAATTTTTATTTATTTTTAAATTAAGAAGGAAAAGATGGTAGAGACCAATGTCTATCAAGGTCAGAGAAATCACTTCATCATCTCCAATACTCTAGCCAGTGTTACCAACCCTTTCTCCACCACTCATTTGTCACCAATCCAAATCTAATCCTAAAATTGCACAGCTTTATATAAATAGGAGGAAGGACAACACAGATTGTAATTTTACCCCAAAGACACCAAATCTTCTAACTGTCCTCTCTATTGTTACTTCCTACAAAGTTTTTGGTTGTAAAAATTTTGAACCTTGCTGTTTTCAGAATCTTTCATTATATCTACCAGTAATTTTATAGCAGATGTCAAAACAAAAATAAGAGCACTAACTTTAAAGAAGGAGGAAAGTAAAAAGATTCAGGGATATTTATGAATGAAATTAGTTGTCAATAGCTTTAAAATATAATCAGAGTGATCCCCTGGGAAGTAAAGGTGGATTAAAGGATATAAGAACCTACTCTATTAGGGATTTTGTGGATTAAATCTACATACATGGCTCAAACTGTTATTTTCCCTTTGGGCTTAAAAAGTTTATTTTCTCTGCCTGAGTTACTTACATTCTATTTCCCACAAGAAAATATGTGTTCCCGGAAAAAAATAAAACTTACTTTCAACAGTGGGAGATGGTAGCTTCTAAAGTTATGCTTTGCCAAAATAGCTAGAATAGTGGACACACAGTCTCTTCTGGAATTGAAATGCCATACACTGGTGAATATTTAATTATTTCCAAGTATTAGAAGTATGAATTACAGGCTAGCAGTAAAGGTGTTATTGTCACTACCCTGGTGTTTTTTGTCTGAAAGGACTATTTATTCCCCATTAATAAATATAATAAACCTTTTACATCAATGATTTTAGAAAATAAAATATGTACATATATGAAATGTATGTAAATGATGCTTCTGAATTCTGTTTCAAATGTTTTTGACTGCTAAGTCCAAAAATAGATAAATTTTATTGGGAGACAGTACAAACACACACACACACACACACACACACACACACAAACATACACAAATGCAAGTGAATATATGCACACATACACATAAACACATCCATGTACAACTTTAACAAAAGTTACATAGATAATATTCACCCTTTTGTCAAAGCAAATTCACTGAAGTAGATTACTTCTAGTAGCAAAAATTATCATATGCATGTATAACATAACTGCTTCTGCTAAAATTCCCTTCCTCATTGTTTTCTCTAACACTCCATAACAATGGGTCCATTATGCCACAATGCTCCTAGAATACTGGCACATACATATTTTAAATATTTATTTTCCCTACTGCACTGCATTCCTTAGAAACTATGACTTTGAATTAAATATCTTGTCATTCTTAATAATCAGAATATTATATGGCACATAGTAGATGCTCAATAAATACCTGCTAGCAATCCATTCATTGAAAAGTCCAACATGAACACAAAAAAGTAATATCACCAGAAATGTAAAAGCCCATGGGAGAATCATCCTACTTTGTAAAAATCAAATTTGTGCAGAGACTTATTAGAGAACAATGCAATTGTGACCCAACAAGATGGTCTATCCTAATTGAAATGAGTCCGGTTACTATCACTGTTCCTACTTTTGCCTGGCCAGACAATTTCAGCAGCTTCTGGTGGCCATATGTTACATAAATAACTGGTGTTGAAATAATCAGAAATGATTGTATGATTGTGGTATATTTCAAATATCACCTATTGACTATGAACCTCACAGCTATTTCTTACTCTCAAATGTCCACTGATATTTTTTAAATAAGGAATAAGTAATTTGTTTTTATTTTGCTAGCCTTCATGGTAATTGAGTGTGTAGTGGGGAAAAAGAACGGAGAAGATTGAAGGGGTGGAACCAATGCACATTTTATCCTGAAGATTTATCTGGAGGTAACAAAAAAAGACATTTGCTAATTTCCCTCCTGAGTGGGTTTTGGAGGTTTTCCAATGTGCACACAAAGAGAGCCTCATTAGCTATTTCCAGAGCAGACAACAGCTACAGAGTTGCAACCTTGAGTTCAGGCCTCTTCTACTATGGAAATCATGGCACCCCTCCATCATTCTGGCACCATTAACCAAGAACTTGACAGCGTGCATCCTCTGATATACCCTTTGACCCATCACTTTGGTTAACAAATGGCCATTTGTCTCCTACTCCTATTCCAGCCAAACAGGCAGGGTATCCTGGGCACGAAGATGCCTATCAGAACTATGCAATATCTTGACACCATAGGCAGAGATGGAAGGATAAAGTCGCGCCAAAAAACTCAAAGGGGGATCCTATGCAGGTCCTGGAACTTGTTTTCTTAGTGATATGCAGGATGCCGGGTAAGAAAATGGTCATGTTATCCATGTTTCTGTTGAAAATACTGTCTGAAAGAATGTTCTTAAGAGTTCAGCCTGACATAGGCCCAGGTATCTTCTTGAAGACAGAGTACCTAGATGATTATCAAGGCTGGAGTCAAGGTGACTACTAAGGAAACAGTAGACTGAATCCTTCCCCCACACAAGTGGGCACCTTGTCACCCATGTGGCTTGTTAATGATACTTCAGGAGAAAAGCATAGTCCTCATCAGACCACAAGGACAGACTACATTACATTTTTAAGGATAAAGTGAAGAAATAACCTCTTATATGAAATATAAAAGCAATGGTTATTTGCTTATTTTTATTTGTTTATCCCTACTTCAAATGGTATGTGCTACCTGATTAAATTAGGGTTGGGATTTTAAACTTCAATTTTATCTTATTAGAATATAAAGTTTCTTTAAATGAACTTTGGGGGAGGGGTAATGAAGAAAATTGAAAAAAATAATAATAGAAAATGAGATTGTTCTAAGAAGTTTTCATTTAAATTTATATTTCCCCCCCTCCTTTATAGCAGACCATTCTAACACCTGTAAAAATACAGATATCTCATAGAGTATACTAAATGCTGATCATTCATTTTTCCTTGATTTCACCAAATTTTCATTAACAGAAAACATGTTCAAATAATTACCAAATTTATTTTTCTTTCCAAATGTTTTGACTATCTTCTCCATGCAAGGCACTAGTTAAACACAAAGATAAAAAAGACTTGGGCCTTAACTTCCCCTCAGAAAGGAGAAAATGTGGGAAAAAATTACAAAACAAGGTCTAACTATAATAAGAGCCCTAAGGAATATATACATTAGGTATTTAAAAAATGCAGGGAGGGAAACAAATATGTTTCCCTGAGAAGGGAAATATGAACAAGATATTAGCTAATCCAAATAAACAAGAGAACCTGTCAAGGTAGAAAGAATAATGGGGAGGGGGGAAATCACAGAGGTTGAAAAGAGCAGAAGATATGAGGAGAAAATAAGATAACTGTCATTCTAGCTTGGGGCTTAGGAGGGAAAGAAGTAGGAGATGAGGCTCAGAGGGTGTATTTGGTGTTGATTTACACAACAAAGATATGGCGTGTGCTTGTGCGTGGTCTCCCCCACTACCTCTGGCCAATGGAGAGTCTTGGTAATCTTGTAATAAAACAAAGTTATCATTCCATTTAAAATATATAACTTTGGGGGATTTGTGAATAATAGATTATAGAAGAGGAAGTTTAGAGACAAGAGTATTAGTTCAGAAACTACTGGAAGAGTCCTTGTAATAAATAGAAAGGCTTAAAACCTGTAGCTCAGATACACTTCATATGTTGAGTAAGTAGGGCTTGGCTACTCACTGGTTTGAAGGTGAGAGATCCTCAGGATTGATCCCTGACATTCTCAGCCTCTAAACAAGTGAGATAAGTGGCATATGGAATAAATAGTAGCTAGCAGACTTAAGCCACAATAAAATGTCAAAAGGTAATTCCATGATAGATATCTTGTTAGATAGTTAAAAATATGGTTACAAGTTAGATTTAAAAATCTTTCAAGAATTACACATAATAATTGATGCCAAATAATAGCATCATCTATGGAAAGATTATTTCATTTTTAAAATATATTTTTATTGATGTAAGAGAGATAGGGAAAGGGAGAGAAAAATAGATGATGAGAGAGAATCATTGATCAGCTGCCTCCTGCACACCCCAACTGGGAATAGAGCCCGCAACCCAGGCATGTGCTCTAGACCAGAATTGAACTTGGACATTTCAGTCCGCAGGCCAATGTTCTATCCATTGAGCCAAACCGGTTAAGGCTATGGAAAGATTATTTTAAAGAAAGCTACAGAAAATGGGCTTAACTCTAATTTTCAAATGTATTCTAGTTCTTTGAGGAACTGGCTACATCTTTCTTAAATTTGTATATGAACAATATAGGTTTCATCTTTTGCAGCCATTAGCTTATTAAATTCCCTCACACCTTCAGCATGGTAAGTATACCAATGGGGACACTCAGGAGGGTGATGAACATAGCTAGAAATAACAGAAGAGAAGATGTGGGAAAGACAAATGTAAGAAAAGATGATAAGAAAAACTGCACACTGCTGTAAAACTTGGAATTGAGAAGACAGAGTGGGGTGAACATTTGTTTGGTTGGTTTTCAATAAGTGAGATGGGAAAAAATAGTCACCACTGTCATCTAACTCAGGAGATGCTCTCTCGGAACTATAAAATGGTTTTACAGCTTTCACAATTGTGTTATATCTCATTATGACATAATTTCATATACGTAATAACTACAGGCTTGCTGTGAAATTGTTACCCTATAACTGGAATATTAATCCTGTTCACCTAATACAAGGATTTGAAGACAGACTCCTGTACTTCTTTTCCTTCTTTAAATTCTGAGTCAGTCAGTTCTTTTGTAGATGAGTGATATCTTGTGTCCAGATTTGTTTTCTTTAGCTTAAGAAAATTTTAAAACAGGTAATGAATTTAACAAATAAACATGAAAGTCTTGACTTTTGGCTTGTCCTAAAAAAAAATAAGGAAATTTTATAGGACTGGACCAGCATCCCTGTGCAGTAATGATTGGTAGCACCTGAGCAATGGCAGCCTCCTGGAGACTAGATCTTCCAGTATTCCATAGTTCCCACTACTCTCTGTTGTGTCCTTGACATAAAGGCCAAGAGTAAGTGCCATTTTTGCCTGAATTCTTATTTCCCGACCTCACTCCAGTTGTCTTATTTACTTTATATCCTCCCCACCCCCCACCATAGCATATGAGTTTGTAACCTCTGTTTTAATATAATGAACTGAAGGTGACCTCTAAGATTACTTTAGAATGAAGACCATCATTCTATGGTATCTAGATCTGCTCCCACCTGGAAACTCAGTGCAATATACTCAGACAAACAGTAAAGAGGAGGAAGAGGATCAGAATGAAGGTTATAGAAATGAGGGCTTGATTGGTAGAAGGGGTGTTGGACCTTGGAAATGAAGAAGGATGAAGTCCAAATAACACTGTGGTAAACTCAGGCTATTGCCCCAAATGATGTATAGTATGAAGGATCTAATTTTAGGTGGGATCACAGTACAATGTAGGAAACATAGCCTGGTCAGTATTTCTCATTGGTTAGAGTGGCAGCCCACACACCAAAAGGTTGTGGGTTTGATTTCTGAGTGTTGAATTCACCACACATGTCTAGTTGGAATGCAAGGGGGAGGCAACCAGTGCATGTGTCTCTCTTACATCTATGTTTCTCTCTTTTCCCTTCCCTCCCTTCCATTCTTTCTGTAGGCAATGGACAAAATATCCTTATGTGAGGACAAAAAAAAAAGTAGGAAGCATAGAAGGGTGCTGATACACAGCTTGGGGATTCCTGTATTTCTATCAGAAATAAAATAATAAGGAACAGATGCAGAATCTGGTCTCTGCTAGAATGGCTGGGGAAAGACTCAATTCCATTCATTGGAGTTGAAAACTCCCTGCTAACCTTTCAGTGAGTAGGGTATTTGAGAAACCCTCTGTGCCCGATTAAGATAGAAGGGCCAGGTAGAAGACCTGGACATGGCACAGAGATATTCAAGGAACCCTCTCTTTCTTATCATATTTCTAAAGCTTTTAGTGCTTTGCACTTCGACAAAGAATTAGCAGTGAGTGCCAAGGTGTGCACTTATGCAGCGTAGCCTATTCACCAACCTTAGGTTATTTTATACCCCTTAGATATTATCTTGCTGTAATCTATCTAATAAAAGAGTAATATGCAAATTGACCACTCCTCCAACACATAAGATGGCTGCTCCCCTGTGGACATAAGATAGCCACCACAAGATGGCCAGCAGGGGAGGGCAGTTGGGAGAAACTAGACCTATAAGGGAGGTCAGTTAGGGGTGACCCAGGTCTGCAGGAGAGAGCAGTTGGTTGAGACCAGGCTAGCAAGGAGGGCAGTTAGGATTGACTAGACCATCAGGGGAGGGCAGTTGGGGGTGACCAGATTGGCAGGGGAGGGCAGTTAGGGGCAATCGGGCCGGCGAAGGAGCAGTTAAGCATTGATCAAGCTGTCAAGGGAGTGGTTAGGGGGTTATCGGCTGGCAGGCAGAGAAGGTTAGGGGCAATCATGCAGAGGCAGGTGAGTGGTTGGGAGCAATGTCCTGGATTGTGAGAGGGATGTCCAACTGCCTGTTTAGGCTGGATCCTGATGGGATTGGACCTAATTAGGTGGTCAGACATCCCTCAAGGGGTCCCATATTGGAGAGGGTGCAGGCTGGCTGAGAGACACCCCTCCCCCCGGGCACAAATTTCATGCACCAGGCCTCTAGTTGATAATAATTAAGCTGTGTAATACATTTATGTACACAGATACTCACATGAACCTGCTATAATATGAGGGATGATACCTGATCTTGAAATTTGAGACTATTATTCCGGGAAATCAGAAACTTGCAGATAATGTATGAATCATAGGGAAGGAATGGACAGTTATTGTCAAAGGTTAACCACATATTGATTTGGTTATATCATTGTGTCAGAGAACCTCCATTATCTTACCTTCAGATGACCCCTATTAATAATGATGTTATAAAGTACCAGGATCCCTTCCCCCAGAGCCTTCCAGAACTGGCTGAACAGCAGTTCGTCTCTACTCTTGACTTTCTAAAAATAAACTTTTTTTTTTTTAATCCTCACCTGAGGATATTTTTCCATTGCTTTTTAGGGAAGGTGGAAGAGAGAGGTGAAGCAGACAAAAACATTGATTTGAGAGAAACACATTCATTTATTGCCTCCTGCATGAACCCCAACTAGGGCCTAAGCCAGGGAGGGGCCTGAAACTGAGGTACATGCTCTGGACCAGATTCAAACCTGGGACTTTTTGATCCTCAGGCCCATGCTTTATCCACTGAGCCTAACCATCTAGGGCAAAAAATAAAGTTTTTATTTTAGAATAGTTTTATATTTAAAGGAAAGTTCCAAAGATAGTACCAACAATTTATATTTATCCCCCATTCATTTTCCCCTGTTAACATATTATATTAATACTAGAGGCCTGATGCATGAATTTCATGCATGGATAGGGTCCCTAGGCCTAGCCAGTGATCAGGGCTGATCTGTGTGGCCATCAGGGGGCACCCTATGGCACCTGCTGTGGTTGGCCTGGGACCAGTTCTTGCATTGAGCATCTGCCCCCTGGTGGTCAGGGCACATCATAGCAATCAGTGGTCCCGCTGTTTGGTAGATTGTCATATTAGGCTTTTATACATAGGATTATATAGGATAGTGCCTTTGTCACTATTAATGAATCAATATGGGTACAATAATTAAAATCCATCCTTTATTCATTCTGGTTTTCTTAGTTTTAATGAGTGTCCTTTTTCTGCTTCAGAATCTCATCTAGAATATCACATTAAATTTCATTACAATCCCATCAAATTTCATTACATCCATATGATTATCTCGGTTGATGTCGACCTTGGTTACCTGCCTGAGGTAATGTTTTCCAGTTTTCTTCAATGTAACTTATTTTCCTCCTTTTCTAAACTGTATTTGAAATATATTAGTATGTGCAGGAAACTGTTACAAGGAATAGGAATTTATACTCAACTTCCTTGATGGGAAAAGTATTTACTTAATTTATTTGTAATTCTTCAGCATGGGAGATATGTCTATTCTTACCCATTTATTTTTTTTACTCAGTAGCATAGACTCACATATATTTATTTTATATATCGAGCTAAAATCCAAAACTTTTTTATTTTGTTGCACTTGGAGCTATTTCAGTTGACACCTATGTCCCAGTGATGTATCCTATCATTCTATTCGGATTCCTTCCTCTCTCTCTCTCTCTCTCTCTCTCTCTCTCAATTTCTCTTTCTCTGTCTCTCTCTCCTTTTGCACTGTCCTACTTTCTGTTACTATTGTATACTCAAGGTTCGTCTTATACATCCCCTACCTAGGCCCAGAATTAGCCATTTTCCCAAACTCTCTGGTTCCTTTAACTGTGGAATGGCATTAGAAACAAAGACTTAGATGTTAGGTTTGCTGGGTTTTAGTTGTCAAGAGAATTGGGAACCGCTAGCCCACTCTAGTCCCCTTTACATCCTCCTCTGATAACTGAATAGGTAGAGTCTATCTTCCAGCTCCACTGACTTCACTCTGTTGGCCTCACATGGCTCCCCTGCTGAATCGCCTTATGCTACCTAATGGCTTTCACTACTTACCCAGAACATTGTCTTTGTAGATGCTAATATTTGACCTTAAAACACTAAAATCTTCCTTTGAATTTTCTTATCATGGCTTATTCTGTAACACTCTCTCTTTTAGGCTCTGGCCTCAAGCTCTGTGGATCTAGAGTACTCAGGTAGGCTATGTGTGTGATAGAAAAAACTCAGCGATTATTTAGAGAACCTAAAGAAATTTGACTGGCCGCATTGGAAAATCTCTAGGAGCTCAGAATTGAACAAACAAACAAACAAACAAACAACAAAAACAAAGATCAAATAAGGTTCAGAAAAATAGGAAAGACTATAAAAAGGATGCAGACTCCTAAAAGGAGACATGGCAGCAAACGGAACTGCAAAAGATCATGGACTCCGAAGCCACACTACTTGAATTCTCTGCTCTACCACCTTCTGGTTTTGTATCTTTGAACAAGCTGCTTAATCTCTCTGAGTTTCAGTTTCCATTTCAATAGAAGGGATATATTAATAACATCCATCTACAGCAAATGTTGTCAACTGAGTAAATACTAGTATGTGTAGAATGCTCAGAACAGTACTTAGAGCAGTGTGAACTCTCTATATATGTTTACTGTTGTTATGAACAGTATCAGGTATATTAAAGACCGGGATCCACCAAGTCTTGTGCAAAGGCCAATAATAATCCACAAAGTTTCCTTTGCTTTGTTGTGGATTAAGAGAGTGGCATTTATAATCTATTGGAGCCAAAAACAGAGAGAGTTTAAGCCTATTGCTTAAAACAGAGATGTGGAGATACAGAGGGATAGGATTAGATACATTTTATTTTTCCACACAAGAGAAATGATCTTCAGACCACAATAATCACACCAGGTATAGTTACCAAGGAAGATAGGATCAAGGTAGGAGATGAGCGACTATTGGAGCAATTAGATTCTCCCAATGAATTAAAAGATAAGGCAAAATGAGTGCTATTCTGGAATATTGAGGGGACTTGTGTATGTTATTGTGGCATCATTGTTAGGAGACTATAAAAAATTATGAATATAGATTCAGAAAATAGAGAATGGGGAGCAATTGCCCAATTTTCAAAAATGGACCTGGTTCCTGAGTAGCTGTCTCAAAATATTTCAAAAGCCAACATGTGTGAGAATGATTAGAACGTATCTGTTCATTTCAGTACTACAGAGTTGGACTTCATGAATGTGGTGTAGGAGCATATTAATTAAGAAAGAATTTCCTGAGAATTGGAGCTGTCCCAACGAGGAAGAGAATGCACTGAAATATTCTAAGATTCAAAGTAGGTGATTATTAAAACTGTGCTTCCCATCCCAGGTCCACCTCTGTTATACACTGCTTAGCTCTTCATCATGGAAAAAGGATTTGATTATCTCAAGGGTGGGAGACCTTTTTTCCTGCCAAAGGCCATTTGGATATTTATATCATCATTCCTGGGCTAAACAAAATTACCAACTTAAAAATTAGCCTGCTATATTTGGTCAAACATTTAATGAACTCATCCTTAATGCTTTGGAAAGGTCAAATCAAATGATTATGCAAACCTTATATGGCCTGCAAGCTGGGCATTCCCCACCCCTGGATTGTTTGATGAGAATTGAAACCATGCATTTGATCATACTTTACTATTGGATAAAATTGCTGTACTTCCAAAAGCACAAATACATGCACTCTTTCTGTACCAGATTCTACATGATGTTGATCTGTCCTCCATTTCCCCCAGTGGTTGGCAAACCGCGGCTCTTTGGCCCCTTGAGTGTGGCTCTTCCACAAAATACCACGGTCTGGGCAAGTTTATTTTGAAGAAGTGGCATTAGAAGGAGTTTAAGTTAAAAAAAAATTGAACTCAAAAGAAATTTCAGTCGTTGTACTGTTGATATTTGGCTCTGTTGACTAATGAGTTTGCCCACCCCTGCCTAGACCCACAACTCACTGGATACGTCCAGTCTTGCTTGTGCTGAGAAATAGTTTTGGAGGAAGTAGAGAAGATGCTGCCTAGGCTTCAAGCCCAAATATATGCTGTTTCAAAAGTCTGCTTAGATAACAGAGCTCCCACAGCTCTAAGTAACACGACCTTTGAGTACTCTCTCTTCCAGGCAACCTGACAAGCAGGGCCTATCTGGCACTCTCGGCTTCCTATATAAAATACCATCAAATAGAGCCCAAACCCCACACGACCCTTTAGCAGGGGACCCAGTCACTGGTGCACAAGGTAGATGATCTTCTATCAGGAATGTACAGGAGAAAATTCCTTCCTTCCATAGGAAGTGGAAATAAAGTGTTCTTTAAGATTCTATGGCAAGCTGTCTGATAATCATGACCTGGCTTTCTTAAGACAATGTTGCACACAAAATCCCTGATTGCACCTCTGCCACCACAACTGAATTTCTCTCCCAAATCTTCTGCATCGATGGTACAAACAGTGCAAAGAAGATTCTGAGTTTATCTATCCTTACGAAATCTCTGGCTTTTCCTATTAAAAGCACACCTGGCTTAAATCTCACATCACCTTTCACTTCTCTAAACCCTTTACCCCCACGATCACTACATATTGATTTTTTAAGATGATCTCCTATATTTTATTATCTTGTTTGAGTAATAGAGTTTTAAAGTAATTATTTATTGCTTAATTTAGCAGTTGGGAGGCTTTAGATAAATAATCTTCCAAAAGTCTTTTGAAATTTTCAATCTTTAATGTTCAACTGCATCTTGATCTTTATGTTTTGAGATCACCAGCTTGGTCAATCTCTCCCTCTGCCTATATAGTTTACATCTAAAGAAGATTGGCTTCAAATGCCATGTGTGGGTCATTTTTTTTTTTCAGATATCCAAGAGCCTGAGCCAGTCTATGAATTATTTGCCTAAGTTCTCAGGGAATAGTATGTTTTCTAAGAAAAAGGCTCACACTGGCTCACACTCTTATCTACCTTACCTAACTTGAAGCATAACTGGAAGTAGGTTGTCTCAACTGGAAGTGACATAACAGATAAGACGTTACACAGGTTATGGGTTTTATTGGGTCCAGTCACTCAAACTGGAAAAGAAATAACAACAAAGGTAAAACATTAGAGAACATTTTGGGAGACAGCTAAGATTTGACTAACATTGTACTTGATGTTTCCTGTGAATACCAAATGATTTATCTTTATCAATTTGTTAAGAAACTATCACCTGACCCCCTTTGTTCTGTAGTATCAGAAGGAATAAAGAAAGAACCTTGTCCCTGGAGTAACATTTTCTCATGCAAAATAATGTAAATTACACATCTCTGTGTTGAAAGCCTTTCTGACAAGCAGTTCCAAAGCACAAAGCAAATCTCATAACAGGTTAACTTGTACTGGAATGACATTGGTAAAGCACTTTTCCAGAGAAGGCTGGAAAATAATTTCTGTGCTAGAAAAAGTATATATACCGGAATAGCAATGGTGAATTAGGGGGTTACTATGGGCTTAAAATATTATTTTTTCTCCTCACAATCTGGCACAATCTTTTGATCTAATCTAAGTGACAATTTAGTTTAACTGAAAGTTTTTTTTAATTAATTTTTATAAATATCTCCCCATTGCCCCCCTCCCTCCCAGGCATACCCCAACCCCCCAGTGTCTATGTTCACTGGTTATGCTTATATGCATGCATACAAGTCCTTTGATTGATCTCTTATCTACCTCACCTAACTTGAAGCATAACTGGAAGTTTTATAGAATGACTGAGATAGACCAATGGGATCTTTGAGAATCATTTCGGTAAGCTGGTGAGGGTGTCAGACTCATTGCTGTTTGTGTTTTTAATAGTTACGATTGCATATGATTGCTAAGTAAAGATAGAAATTTAAAACCTAGATTGTCTTGGCTGAAAACACATTGAAGGACCTGCTACTTACTGCATTGTTTCATATTTCTTGTTTCTTCGAAATATCATTAATTTTGATATTCTGAATTATTTTACAAGGTATCACTTTTAAATGAATTAAATTGAAATTTACAAAGAGCAATTTTCCTAAGGACAGGCAGCAGGTAACTGAAAGAACAAGGGTCCAAATTCACATTTTTCCAACTTTAGCCTGCTGAATCTTCACTGACTTTCTGAACAGTCAGCTCACCTCTCTCCATAATGCACATTTCATGGATCCGAAGGAAAGATGGGAAAAAAACCTTAAACCCACTGCCAGAAAGGATGTGCTACATGCAGAGCAGAATGGCAAGCCAAAGATAAAACAAGAATGACATAATGGACCAATGAAGAGTACAAATCCCAAGTGGAGTTCTCATATACCAGGAAAGAGGCTCTCCCTCATGACAAAGACCATGGAAAAAACCTGCTGTCTTCAGATTTGTATAACTAATCCTCAGCTTTGGAGGAATATTTTCTCTATGAAACTATGGGAGAATAATTGCTACACATTTCAGAAAGTTCGAGATCAGCTCTGCCCAACAGAAATATAATGTGGACCACCTGTATAATTATAAATTTCCTAGGAGCCATAATAAAAAATAGTACAAAAATATGTTAAATTCATTTTAATAATATATTTTCTATAACCCAATTTATTAAAAATATTTCAACATCTAATTAATATAAAATTATGAAAGATAATTTACATATTTTTTCAATACTAAATCTTCAAAATCTAGTATATGTTTTACACTTATACTGCACATTGCAATTCAGATGCTAAATTTTCAAAGCTTTAGGGGAAACATAGTCCTAGTAGAACAATAAAGTTGTGTTTAATGGAAAATACTTTACGCTGCTGCTTCAATTTGTAAATTTAAATTTAAATGGATTGCATGTAAACAAAATTGAAAATTCATTTCTTTATTCACACTAGCCATATTTTAATTACCCAATAGCTCCATATATTTGCTGCATTTATATTAAATAGCACAGCTCTAGACGATGGATAGTATAAGCTTTTTCCCATACTACATCTAAAACTTTCACAGGAGCAACTATGACAATGAAAGCTAAATCACATGTACTCAATGTAGACAGAATGAAAGTCATTTCTTGTAAATAAATATTCCATGTGCCTTTTCATTTCAATGATTGTTTATAATATGAACAAGGCAGGTAGGTGCTATAAGTAGATGGCTCATTCTTCCAATACCATTCTCTTAGAGAACAGAAGTGAAGCTGGTTGAATAAAGAAAGATAAATGCAAGCTGGCTAATAGAAGACTTTTGCAAATAATTTATTTTGGAAAGCACTTTTAATACTGTCATAGAGTCAAGCACTAATGAACAACTACTAACTTTCAATTAAAATATGCATAAATGCTGTCAATGTGTGGAATCAACAATTGTTAATAGTCTTTAAACTACACACAAATAATCTTGGAATTGTACAAAAGCCATAAAAAAAGAACTAAAATCATCATGATGTTTTGGAAGGATATGTTACAGGAAACAGTTCCTGTTTAATAAACACAAATTTACAGCTAACAGAGGTCCCATGGCACTCAAATGAGCTCAAAGGCTACTCTTGTTACCTAAATTCTAAGGGCTCAGAATTTTTCTCCTTTACAGCTCATATCCCACAGACTTTTAGGCCATATTCACTTATCACCAAGACCCCTCTCCCAGAAGTCCCAAAGTGATGCAAAATTGATGTTCAGAACTTCAATTGCTCAAATTCTCAAGGAGCTGGAATTTCTTCTTAGGTTTATGAAGGCACTTGTATTACTTTTGACCATAAATTATTACAGGGGTCATCATCATGTTACCACAGGTAGGGAATGTGTGGCCTGCAAGCCATGTAAGGCCCTTCTAAATCATTGGGTCTGACACTGCCAAGGCAAGTACAGGCTAGACTCAAAATTTAATACATCTAGGAGCTTTTTCATAGCAACATAAGTTTATATCAAGTAGATTGCATTAATTGAATGATATTATACATATTCAAATGGCCGTTGGCAGCAAAAAGGTTCCCTAACCCTGACGTAAAAGGAAGTAGGACCAAAAAGATGTATTTATTCTTGGTATCATGTCAGTATCTCTGGGTTATAATTCCTCATCTTTTTATTCTTAGCCATGAATTATCTCAAGGATCCAACACATTCTGATTAGTATCAGTAGATCCTCGTGGCACTGGTTTTCACCAGAGTGGAGAAGGATGTGTAATTTAAACACTCCTCCAACCACAAGTATTCGGATAGCCCTCCTCCCACCTGCTTTAGTCTGAGAACCACTAAAATATCAATTCATTTACGTCATGTAACAGTTGACGTATATATCCTATATAATAAAAGCCTAGGTGGCAATGCGTGACACTCTCATGCAACGTCATTACAAAATGGCCACCATAATGTCATTACAAGATAGCCACCACTAGATGGCCACCACAAGATAGCTATCACAAGATGGATGGCAGAGGAGAGTAGTTGGGGGGTGAACAGGCCAGCAGGAGAGGGCAGTTGGGAGCAACCAGGTCTGCAGGGGAGGGCAGTTGCAGGTGACTAGGTCTGCGGGGGAAGGCAGTTGGGGGTAACCAGGCTGGCAGAGGAGGGCAGTTGTGGATAATCGAGCTGACAGGGGAGGGTAGTTGGGGGTGATTGAGCCAGCAAGGGAGCAGTTAGCGGGCAATAAGGCCGGCAGGCAGAAGCAGTTAGGGGCAATCAGGCAGGCAGGCAGGCAAGTGGTTAGGAGCCAGCAGTCCCAGATTGTGAGAGGGTTGTCCGACTGCTGGTTTAGGCCTGAGCCTGAAACCAGCAGTTGGACATCACCCAAGGGATCTTAGATTGGAGAGGGTACAGGCCAGGCTTAGGGACATCCCCCAAGCACAAATTTTGTGCACCAGGCCTCTAGTGTGTGTGTGTGTGTGTGTGTGTGTGTATGTGTATTGTGAGTGTGTGTGTGTGTGTGTGTTATTTTGAAAGAAACTTTTGCAATTAGATAAATGTGTCACTTTTCAACAAATCTAGTGTGAAACTCCATTTAACAAAACAGATGAGCTAGTATTGTTTCTCGAATTTTAAAAGAAAGCAGCAAAGGGTTTCTCTAAGCAACGAGTTGCCCCCCAAAATTAAATGATTATTCAACTGTAAAAAATTATTTATGCACAGCACCTTAGGAGGGCAACTATTGTAAAGTTAAATGCATCTGTACCATTATAATAATTATGTGTTCTAACTGAGGTTATTACCATTTTATTATTCAGGCCAAGAGTGTTGTCCTGATTGCCTGTGGTGCTGAAGAAACTAAGGAAAGTATATTATTTTGGTTGTTAACATTTTATTTTCTAAAAAGTGTAGTGCCTCTTTGTTAAATGAGGATCCATCAAATTGAAAGTTATTATCTGTTACCATAATTAAAATTGTGCTTTATTCCAAAGTGGCAATGGATCTATGGAAAGGAATATATATATTGGTGCTTTTATTTGTTTGCATTTTTATTTACTTGGAATTGTTGTCTAAAATGCTGTTGTTTAACACACACATATAAAATACACACATACACAAAAATTTACCTTTGAAATAGAAATACCTTTTTCTATATTATGAATTCTGGAGTTTTATTTTCTTAAGGGCATTAGTGATTTTCTTAATATATACTAAATGTAATCTATAAGGGGTGAAATTTATCTCAAAAAGAAAATCAAGAGTTTTTCAAAGGATATATATGAAAAGAGCTAAGCTATAAATTGTTAGTCTAATAAATCTCAGTGTGCAAACAAAACTTGGTATCATGTCAGATGTTTAGTATCAAACAAGGAAATTAAAATAAGTAATTACTATGTTTTCACCTTTAAAATATCAGAAAGTTAAAATATATAATAACTTATGTTTCAAATAAGATTCTAAATGATGTCAGGTGTATCATTAATTCTCATCAAACCACAGCTGAAAACTTCTAGACCCCATCTGCTATTCTTTTAAACATTTTTTTCACTTAATTGCTTCATTTTCCTTTTACATTTTTTAAGAAAAAATATTCTTATTGTTTATTGACTGATGACATTTCTGGTTGACTTATATTTCAAGTTAAACAGCTCTTCATGATTTTAGCTAAATGATATAGTTTTAATCATATTGTTTTTCTTTAAGGAAGTGAAAGTCTTTGAAATCATGTTAGCAAAAGGTATACAAGAAAGATTAAAATAGGTATCTAATCTGTTAGTTCATCTGAATAGAGGTAGAAGTTGATGAGATTCATCAGTATTCAGGAGACTAAGCATGAACATACATTCCAAAGAAAAAGTGGTCTTTGGGTCACTTAGGCTAAATAAGTTATTAAATTTATAAAAGAATACTGATATTTCAAAGCAATAATTGAAGAATATAAAAAACATTATTTTATTTCAGTGGTAAAAACCTATCTTAGCATCTTAAAAGTCACTTAAATACCTAGTTCCATTTTCATCATTCAATAGGTAGTATATCTAATTTCATAAGATATTCTGACTTTTTCAAACCTGAGACTCATTTTTATGTATATTATTAAAAAGCAATCCAGTGGATTTCCAAAGCAGTGTGCTTGAGTGAAAGAAGCCAGACCAAAAAGAGCTTAATATATGATTTCACTTTTATATTATTCTAGAATTAGAAAAGTTAAACTGTGGTGATAGAAGTTAGACCAGTGGCTGCTTATGGAGAAGAGAAAGCTGGGAACAGGCATGAGAGAATATTCTGGGGGTATTAAAAAGTTTTGTGTTTTATTAGGGATGTGGGGTACACAATTGTATGCATCTGTCAGAACTCATGTATCTAAGTTATACCTCAATAAATAAAAGATAAGGAAAATCAAAGCAAACCACTGCTCTGTCTATACATCAGTAAAAACTCAAGTGTGAGGAATTTGGTCTATCATGGGAATTTCTGTGAATCAAAAAGAGCTCAGAAGTATGGGAGAAAAGGTTAATTAGAGGATACTCATTACCCGGAAATAGAAACCCTATTAGTACTGAATCCCTAAAATACTGCTAGAAAACTACAAAGCCATTCCAATAGGAAATTTTAACTTAGAAAACTACAAAGCTATTCTAATAGGAATTTTTTTAAAAAAAATCCCAATTCATTCATACTAAACAGATAAATTACATTGAATCAAAAGAAATATGAAAACTATATAGGTTAGTTTAAATGCTCAAATTTGGATCCTAAATTACTTATCTATTTTAATAGCTATTAAAAGGGCTTATTTTTATAATTCTAGGTAGATATTTTTTTAAAAAATTAAGCTCCCCTTTGTGTTTTTATGATAATTATGATTCCATATAAAACTGATTAAGGTATGGACCAAGGTAAAAATGTTCATGCATATTTGAAACAATTTTAAAAATTCTAACATCAGGTTGCTTACTGACAAGGATCAGATAGGATTGTGGCTCAAAATAGAGTAAACTAGACATAATGATGATTTATAATTGTTGTATAAATTATAATTTATAATTGTTGTATAAATTGATATATAATTTATAATGATGATTTATAATTTCACTGAAGGCATGGTGATTGAAAGGTGAACCTTCATAGAAAAAAAGAAAGATAAATTATATATTTTGTTACATGAACAGTATGTTTCATACCTAGATATAAAAATATATTTTCATAAATATTTTTCATCTAAATTTTGCTCATAACCATAGACATTTATAGCAGGTTTCTTGGTTGGCAATGCCAGGTCCCAATGCCGTCAGTGAAAATATTAACTCAGTGTGCTAAGTCTTCCACCAGCTACCACTGGGTCTGTTTGTTCCATTGATAGTCACAGAGAATTTGCTTTATAATGGGAGAGAAGGAATAAATTTTTTTTTGGAGTTATGGCCCTGAGAGACCATAGAAAGATGGAGGGGATTGCATGGCTTGAGAGATGTGTTGAAGATAAATAAATAAATAAATAAAATTCAAGAGATAAAAAATGAAAATTTTAGGTATAAACAGAACTTGTTCTCAGCCAATGTGATTCTCCATGGTATAGAGCTGGAGAAAAGAAAACCGATATGCTCCCTAAGGGAAACTTAGCATTGCTCTGACACCCAGAGGATTGCAAGGTTGGGTAGAGATAAGCTTCTGAACGGGGGCATATATGGTTCTCATGGTGGATAGTTTTCATGGTGGAGAATATGCAATCATATCTGAGGAAAATGCTTTTTGAACAACCACATATTGAAAAAGAAAAACAAACACTAATCTGGATTCCATATGATGTGTAAAGATGACTGACTGGTTGGTGGGTACATGGGATACACTCCTGAAGGGTAGCCAATAAGTAATTGGCTAACATTTAAAGAAAGCTAGTTTCTGACAATCAATCCAGTATTGACTAGTATGTTCATAAATTGGACAGTAGTTATACATTGGTAAGGTCTAGGACATTTGGGTTATATGTTAATATTCTTTTTAACAGATTCTAGAAGTTTTACTATAGAAGCAAAGTAAATGTATAAATAAAATGAGTTTTTTTTAATAGAATCTATAGCCAAACAAAAGTAGGCTTATTTTATTTTTTGTGGACAAAATCTATTACTTCTGTGTCTGCAAGCAATATATGTGTATATGTTCTATTTCATGATACAAATCTGGTTTCTATTCTACAAGCACTTAGCAGCATTGACTTACTTTTTATTATATCTGTATGCAATAGCATTGTTATTATAGTATATATAATTCAGCTCAATTTTAGCATCAGAGACTCATTAAGGGAGAGCAATTTGGTGCTTAATGAGTTGTTAACCCTGAGTAAATATATTAAAATACTAGAGTGATAAATTGAAATTGAATGGTATCAGGCTTGTTTTTGTTCAATAATGTCTTCTGCAGAAACAGGAATTGACACTTAAAAAGCAATTTTTGATTAAATATAATCAGAATCATTTATACTTACTTCTTACTATCCATCTCTTTCTTATTTGATTCTTTTTCTCAATTATTCTGTTAACCAGTATTTCTTAAATATTCATTATTTTAATGTCTCCAATTTTATTTCTAAAAAAAAACCAATACATTGGGTTCTACACAACTGGAATACAACACTCAATAAAAATATTTTTTTTCTGAGATAACTCCACATACTTGAAAGATAATACTGAGGAAGTAAAGAGATTACATCCAAAGCACGTTTGCTAACAATGGGTTCTCAGACAGATAAACATGGAGCCTTTTAGTTAATTTTTATGCACTTAAACCATAGTAAAAATGATGCTTCTTTTTTTCTAATTTTCACCCAAGAATATGATTTTATTCATTTTTAGAGAAAGAGGGAGGGGGAGAGAAAGAGAGAATCATTGATAGGTTGCTTCTGTATGCACCCGAATTGGGAATCAAACCCCCAGTTTTTTTGGTGTATGGGACAACAGTCTAGCCACCTGAGCCACCTGACCCAGGGCAATATGATGCTTCTTAATCAATACTTCAGCTCTCTGTGGTCTGAACCAAGGCTGTCAATCTTCCTGACACCAATAAAATTCCATTATTCTAAGTCCTGTAGAGCCTCAGAAAACAATTGAAGAACAAGACAGAATTTAATCTGTTTCACGGCTCATCAGCAAAAACTGTCAATTATTTCAAACAGCAGACAACACCCTCTCTCCTGCCATTAAGTAACCAATAGGGTACAACTGAGCTTAAAATTCATAGATGGAGTTTGAGGTGGGAGGTGCATGAAAAACTATCCTTTGACTCAAAATGAAATATATCTGAGTAGGAATCAGTTGAGCAAGACCAAATATGCATTTCTAAAACATTCTATTATAGCCACTTATATGACCATAACAATACTTTGATTTATGATGTGACAGTAGTCATATGGAGCACAAATTCAGGAACAAGCTATTTGCAAGTGAGAGACATTTATATAATAGAATGGGCAAGATGTAGAAATTGCTCAGAATTGTCATCCTGACAGGTGACATTTTCCTGAGATGAATCTAACATGGCCTGTAATCATACTTGACTTCAGATATGAGGTAAGTCACCTAGCTTGATAAATCATCTAAGAATCTTATGACTCAAAGAGAAATTGGAATTCAAGGGCAAACTAACAATAAAGCATGAGAAGTCAAACACAAATACAATTTGAGGAATTCAAGCTCAGATCACTTTTGAAAGTGTCATATATTTATAAATAAAAAACTGATGAATATTTAAAATTAAAGACCCTTTCCTGTTCAAATTGTAGGTCATATCATTAACTGTCTACTGAATACTGATCTCCATGATTTGCTGATGTTTAGAAAAACGATACACACACACACACACACACACACACACACACACACACACACTGATTGGCCAGATTATTATGATCGCTGGACGTATAATAATTTGGGTACTCAATATAGGCCCAGTGCATGAATTCATGCATGGTGGGGTCCGGCCAACCTGGCCAGGGGGAAGGGACATGGGCAGTAGGCCTGCCTGCCTGCTGGTCAAACTGCTGGTTCAGGGGACAATTTGCATATTAGCCTTTTATTATATAAGACATATATATGTATATATACATATATGCATACATACATATATATACATATATATGTATATTTTGCACATATATTTGCAGTACATCGTAATCTAGACATTGGACACACTCAGTATTTCTACCTTGGTTCTTTAATTTATACATACAGATTTCTCTCACCTCCCCTCTCCTGTTCTCTCTGGCTCTCTTTTTGAAATGTATACATGCAAACATGGCCACAGGCTAAGAAGGAATGAGAAGGAGCAATATAAAAAGAAAAGGAAGGCTAAGATTGTGAGTGGACTTTTACGATTAAAAAAAAGACAATTTCATGTTGGTGTATGATTTAATTTAATTTAAGACCCTTTCATATGTAAATTGTAATTTAAAGTATCAGCTTTACATATTTGTCTTAAATAAATTTTCTACCATTTGAACATATTATTAGCTTAATTTTTAAACCATGCAATTAAGAGTTGATGACAGCACTTGAAGGAAGCATCCAGTGAAGACTCATCTTCATGGTGGCAATTAAAGGGCCTTGATGCAAAATCAACAAAGCTCTCATAGTGAAAGCTGAAATAAAAGCTTTCCAGAAAGAGATACTTAGTATAGTGGCAAATTTATTTTGCAGAACAATATATCATGCTTTATTTTCTAAAAAGGACAATAACTTCAGTTTGCATACCAACTTGCATTTAAAGAAGGAAGGAAGGAAGAGAGGGAAGGAGGGAAAGGGGGAGGGAAGAAGGGAGGGAGGGAGGAAGAATTCATATGCAATTAAGGTGATTTTGAGATATAAAGCTCTGTGAAAATTGCCAATGAAATGCTGTCATATTCTGTTGTTAGGATAATAAAGACTAAATATGGCTCTCAGTGAAAAAGTTTGGTACAATTATTCTAAGAGGAAAATGCAGAAAACTACTATGGTGAAAAGGGTGTAGTACTGAAATGGTTGGTAAACAGTGTGACTAAAATTATAGAAAAGAGTAGAATTTATTAGTATTAATTTACCAAGAAATTCACTTGGCTCTAGTGATAACAATGAAGTAATAGCTTGATGCAACTTGTAATTACTATTCCAGGCTAATGAATTTATGCCAACTAATCAGTGGCAAAGAAACTAAAATATAGGGATGTATATGAACAACTAGTCTTATGTCAAAGGCAGTAAGACTGAATAAAATTGTCACAAAAATCTTGGATGAATGTATTTAACCAATACCTCCTCACAAAGAACATAACAAATAGAGCTATGTTAGACTTTATTTTAATGTCCATCAAATTTCCATTGCCATAACAGTAGAATTTGCTGGTATCCTTTTCTCATCCTACAATCAGGATGTGTTCTATCCCTACTTGTTTTGGCTCAATAGATAAGAGCATTGGCCTGTGGACTGAAAGGTACCAGGTTCAATTCCAGCCAAGAGTACATGCCCAGGTTTTGGGCTCGATCCCCAGTAGAGAGTGCAGGAGCCATTCGATCAATGATACTCTCTCATCATTGATGATTCTATCTCCCTCTCCCTTCCTCTCTCTGAAATCAATAAAAATATATTTAAAAAAAAGATGTGTTCTATACCACAACCAAAGGCTAAGGAAGCATAAGAAGGAGCAATAAAAAAATGGAAAAGAGAAATTCTAAGATTGTGGATGGAGTTTTATGAATAAAAAAGAGAATCCCATGTTGGTGCATGATTTTAATTTAATTAAAGACCCTATCATAGCTTACTTCTCTCCCCAATACTGTGCCTTGCAAAGTAGACCAGTTTTGTTTTTATTCATTTGCTTTTAAATAAGTGAATTGATTTCTAATCAAATTCTACACCAACTACTGGGATCTTCAACAAATTATTTAACTTCATGGAGATCATCCAATATATTACTTCATAAAGGAGGAAATAGAGTCCCAGAGAATTCTTTTAGTGTGAGATCTAATTTGTCAGTGGATAATTATTTTTATTTGTTAAGGATTATAAGGGCAATAGGGACTATATCCAAAATGAAAGTGTGGGCTCATTATCAAGAACATTTTTTTTTTCACCTGTAAAGTATGTCAATAAATTCTGAATGGCTGAAACCGGTTTGGCTCAGTGGATAGAATGTCAGCTTGTGGACTGAAGGATCCCAGGTTCAATTCCAGTTGGGGCACATACCTTGGTTGTAGGCATATCCCCAGTGGGGGGTGTGCAGGAGGCAGCTGATCAATGTTTCTCTCTCATTGATGTTTCTAGCTCTCTATCTCTCTCCCTTCCTTTCTGTAAAAAATCAATAAAATATATATAACTTTTTTGAATGAATTCAAGTAGAAAATAGTTATACATTCACCTTTGAATATTAACCACCCTGAAAACCCGCCAAATCAGACTCCAAGCGCAAAGTCA
This sequence comes from Lasiurus cinereus, assembly GCA_011751065.1. Lineage (NCBI taxonomy): Eukaryota > Metazoa > Chordata > Mammalia > Chiroptera > Vespertilionidae > Lasiurus > Lasiurus cinereus. The sequence goes on from JAAGEH010000076.1 coordinate 8,360,326, forward strand.
ATGCAATGACTAAAACTCTCCATATTTTTTCCACTGTTAGTTTTCAATAAATCTCGCCCCCCCCCTAACCCCTGACCCCCATCATCTGAGGACATCCAATATTCTACACTGGGCATTTCAAAAATAAAACAATTACTCTGAAGGACACACTTTCAGGTAAATCTTTATATTTTATATATATTTTTTGTTACTCAGTTTACCCAACATTCTGATAAAATGAAACTCTACAAGATTATTACACATGGAAAAAAAGTGGAGCTTTACTTATTTCTCTTCTTTTGCAGTTTTCCTGTAATACTTGCTCAAACAGATAATATAAACCACAACTAACTGACAATGTCATTTAATTTGGAATCCTAATGATGATTGACTTTGTTACTAAGAATGCCAAATATGTGGCAGGGACATCTCACAGGGCCTGGGGAAAAGGGAAATGAAAAGTTGGTTTCTCTGTTGCTGTGATTAGATAAACAGAGACACAGCAGTGTGCTCACATCTAGGAGCGCCGTATGCTAAGCCACAAGCGTGGCCTTCACAGGCCATAAAACCAATGAGCATGCATGGCTAAGACATAGGGAAACCAGCAATGTGTATCGACTAATTAATAAGTCCACACCAGTAGCAGTGTGCTGTATACTCATAACTCTTATTTAGGAGAATATTCCTGAAAAAGAATGTCAAGGTTCTTCACTAAATTCAAGTTGTGTTATCAAGAATCTTTCCAACACTAAAACAATATTAGGCTTCCATTCAGTGTTTGATTAGCAAGAGTTATCCAGTCTTTGTCAAAGTTTTCACACAGATTTCACCCTGATCTGTGTAGGCTGTGCCATGTCCTTTCAGAAAACGCATGCCTTTCCAGTGACTTTCTTGGCCCTGACTCACACCATAGGGAGGGAGGGAGGGAAGAAGGGAGGGAGGGAGACAGGTGATAATGAGAATCTTAATGGTCATAGGTTTATCAATGTCCTTCCTTTGATCAAACTCTTCATTGTGTTGTTGGCATAAAACCACTTGACTAAAATTAACTCAGTATTTTGGGGCATTTTGAAAACAATGTAGGTCATTTGTAAAGCTATACCAATAGGAGAAATGTTGCACATTTACTAAGACATGAACTACCCATTTCCTTAGAGAGCTACATTTGTCCTCTAGTCTCTAGCACTTATAAATTCCTCTGAATTTGGAACAGAAAGGAACTTTGCTTATTTTGCTTGTTTTATTCTCAAATGTAATGCAGCATCCCCAGCTACCTGACTTCAGCTAATACCCAGAATCTTTTTCACTCTTGTCTGAGGGGCTAGTTTTATGAGTTCATTTGCAACACAGAGGTTCCTGTTTAATCCCCCCTGCTCATTCCTTTCTTTGTTGGTTAATTTGTTCATGTGGGAATTTTCACTCCTCAATGCACAGAGTTACTGTAAGCTTCTTCTGCTATCACTCAAGCAAGGCAGGTATAGCCAGGTGGTCAGCTGAACCCCTAGGTTGCTGAAGCTGTACTACTGTCACTACTGAGGTTGGAGAAAATAGTGTCTTCTCCGCATTTGTATGAAACACTGTCCACAGGGCCTCAGAGTTGCAGTGTTAGTGTCCCAAGTCTTAGAAGGGTGTGAGTCAAATCACTACCATCAGCTCATGCCTGCATTCTCTATTCTGTAATCTCCACAGTAATTCCTACCTCTAGTCACCTTTGTAGTTGCTTCCCTCTGGTCCCCAGTTAGAAATCAAAAGTCCCCATGCATATACACCCATGCGAGCAAAATCCCATCAGTGGAAAGTAGGGACTTTTAAATAGATATATTTTTTATTGATTTCAGAGAGGAAGAGAGAGCGAGAGAGAATCAATGATGAGAGAGAATTATTGATCGGGTGCTTCCTGCATGCCTCCTACTAGAGATTGAGCATGCAACCTGGGCATGCACCCTTGACTAGAATCAAACCTAGGACCCCTCAGTCCATAGACCAACTCACTATTCACTGAGCCCAACCAGATGGGGCAAAAATAGTGAATTTTTTTTCTGGTTTGTTTTACTAGACCCACGAACTTGATCTCTGGGTTACACTTAGAATAGTATTTTGTCTGACTTTTGGATTCATACAACATCCCCTAACAACCAAGGTTGTTATTCATCACACATTTCTACTTGGCTGAGCTCAAAGGTTGATGGGGAGAGGAAGCAGTTTTACTCCTGGAAAATGGCCTCAGTTAAGGTCTCTGTAGAACTTGCTGACTATTTGTCACCTTGGCTAAAAAAATAATTAAAATGTCCGGGGGGGAAAAATAACCTAGTAATGGCCAGAAACTCTACTAGTTCAAAATCTATTTTCTCAAGTAATGGATTACAAATCTATGATGACTCTGTGGAGTTGGAGCAAACACTGCTTTTAGTACACAGTGCTCCAAAGATGCGATCAGCTCAGTTCTGCCATTTAACAATCATTATAACTGATAGAGGGCTACCTCTTCCCCAACATAAAAGCCTCTAATGACTTTGAAAAAAAATGTCTATAGTGACTACACAGTCACTCTCTGTAGTGGCATGAGCATGAGTAACCTTAAGTTCTTAGGAAAGGAGAGAAAGATAGGAGGAAAAGAGTAGACACAGACAGCAAAGATTTATTCTAGCAAACCGTGTTAATTATCTAGGGGCCTCT